>BLFK01000104.1:1873450-1878450 GCA_014634185.1 Astreopora myriophthalma | reverse complement strand
TGGGGACGAGCCTTAAGCGACGATGTTATTAACGCCATGTCAGAAAATCAATACGACCACTTGCGCACTCTGGATATCCATAGCAGTTTTAACATCACTGGGGAGATGCTTTGCAAGTTTGTTAAAAAGTGCTCCGGGTTGAGCACGCTTTGCGTTGGCAGCGCAATCACTTCAAACGAGGAACTAGAGGGTTTATTGAAAAGTTTGCCAAAGTTAAAACACTTTTATATCACAAAGCAAGCTACGATCAAAACGGAAACCGTCTTTAGGTACGTTAGGAGTTTTTGCAAGCATGTCAAAACCTTAGCCCTGTACAATTTCTACGCTATAAATAAAAACAGGGTAGAGGAAGCTATGGTGGAGCTGGTCTTAGCCTGCAAATCTCTCAGAGTTCTTTGCATCCGCGGGACAAACGTGCCCCTCAGAACGGAGTTGGCGAACATGGCTAACAAAGTTAAGAAAGTCGCAAAAAGAAATGATATCGAAATATCAAGGAAACCCCACTTTTTGTTATCCGGTGCAAAACTATGTTTAGATAGCGTTGTGAAAAGTTCAACTCTGCCGAAGTAATAGATGTCAAGGCGATTGAAATTTTACTGACAGGAGGCAATAGGTCCAACTTCTTGGTACCTCATCATTGTAGAATTAAGAACTTTATAAATTAAAGGATTAATAATTGAAAAATAGGAAAAGGAAACCTCATTGACATGTCAGGATATAAATGTATCCCCGGAAGGGAGACAAAAGTAAGTAAAACAGTGTTGTCGATAACAACTTGTGTATGTTTTCGACTAAAACTCGGCACAAACGAGAGAAAAACCCGCGAGCTGGCGAATGAAGACAAAACTGTTTACGCACAACATTCTCGTCCCAAGAACCCGCGGTTTTGCAAACTATTGCACCGCTGACCACAAAATCTGTAGGCTATGGGAACGAGGATGTGCGTAATAATCTTATTCCCAACAGCTGCAATCCTTTTGGTCAGCACCAGGGATCACTAACCTCTGACTTGGTTTTTTTTTCCCCTTTAATTTGTGACTTATTTTTCTACTGCCCCTGTTTCCCTTACCTAGAGAGCCAGACGCTAGTCGTTCTTGTAGCTAATCAATGAACATTATTTCTCCTTGAAAAAAAGGCCAGTTTCTTTGATCGTGTGCAAGAATCAACTTTGCCTTTCTCGAAAACCTTCGCGCCACTTTGAGTCATTTCCGAGGCATTGCGAGTTGACCTCAAGCATGCCCACTAAGACCAGAATCCCAGGTTTTCTGGTAAAATGGAGTCCATTATCCCAGTCTCTCCGGGCGCCCACCGGCTGACCAAAAAGCCCGAGGACTCTGGGTACGAGATTGGGGATGATCCAAAACGGGGCTGCAGCTGATTGGTTGGTAAAAACAAAGAAAAACCATAACCGGAAGTTGACGCTGAGTAAAGTCAGGCAGTGGAGCGAAACTTCACGCAGGCGCAAACAATCCGGAACCAGGATTTAGTGGTTTCGGTTTTAGATTCTTCCAGAGGGTCGGTTGTCTGTTCTGCTGGATAACGGAAACGTAGCCTCTAGGGACCAGCTTGGGATATGCACAAAATCAACACTGCATAACTAAATGCACATTCCAGCGTCCAGTCATAAAAACGAACAATTTGAATTTTGTTTCTTCTTTACTTAATAGTCTTTTGGCCCGTTGGGTACATTGTTTAAAAATGTATTTTCTTTTAATTGTCATTCGTTAAGCTCGTCTTCACATAGCGACCTTTTGAGTCAAATACACATCCAAATTTGTTTAAAATAACTCGACACAATATCTTTCTGCCAATATAAAATTTGATCATATCTGTACGTTTGATTTTAAAATTGTCCTTGAAAACGTCGGACAGCCCCTACCTAATTTGAGCATTGCTGTAACTAACACTTTCGATTTGAACGCGACTGCATAGTCCAGCTGTGCTTGTAAAGCACAGTAAGGTAAAATCGCTGTTCAACCAGGCGAAAGCACGCTCTACTATTCCCCTGTTTTGGCCTTCCAAAAAATACCACAACATTCTGCGACCTGCATACACAGTTCGAAATTGTAAAGCAAAGGAAATGGTCAAAGAAGAGTGGCTTTTTGATTACTGTTTTTCAGAATGTCATGTCACCTTGACCCGTTTATATTGTTATACTGTTCAGTATTATATTATCTTAAGTTTTACAAAAACGCATAAAAAATTATAGCAGATTAGTAGAATACTAACGCACGGACTGCACGTTCCAGACCTAAAATTCCCTTCTGCTACTGACACAAGAAATGCTAATTTGCGCAACTCTTGAATGCAATATTATGGTGTTTTCCTGGAGGGCCAACTTTCAAAAAGCCAAAGAAGGATAATTTAACTACAGTTCCATGTGAGTCGCTACTTGCGGCGTGAAGACGGGCAATTCTTCCATTCGTTTCTGTTCTTTTGCCTTTTGGAGAATTTCCCATGCCAGTTGGCGCTGCGTCTCATTATGTTTTTGCCGCAATGTGAACCACAGAGCCAAGGCACATCTTTGACCTTCGCGTATTCCCGCGACTCCGTGCAGATTCTCCAGTCCAGCTGAGAAAGCTACGGCCCGTCCACATTCTGGCTTAAGTCTAGCCTGGAAATTAACACAATGTAATTTAATCCGCTTCTAACCATCAAGTTTGTGGAGGTCACCCAGCAGAACTGGGCTCAAATTGACAGTATGCCCTTCCACAGACCAGACACCAGGGGCCCGTTTCTCGAAAGTCCCGAAAAGTCTACGGGCCCGAAAAGGAACTTGTAAAACTACGATCCGCTTATTTTGAAAATCTAGTCTTTTAACATGATTTCAAGATAAAAGAGAGCAAGCTAATTGCAAAGTTTTGTGGCTTAAAACATGTTTCGTTTCAAGGTACGGAGGCAATTATGGCTCCTGAAATACACCCGAAAAGTATCGGGGCTTTCGAGAAACGGACCCCAGGGGTGGTTACAGTCACGGTTTATTATGTCCCTCGCGATTCTTTTAAGTCCCACAGACTCAAGTATGATGAAGTGTTATGAGACGGAACGTATACGGTTTAGTCTGAAATGTCAACTGTATATCATTGATTACGTGAACTAAAAATACATACGGTAGCTGGTTACCCACGAAAACTAGAAAGCTACACTAGTCATGTAGAGAAAATTGAAGCTTAGGGACGTCAAGTATTGAAAGGCATAGTAATCCCGATAACACGGTAACCGGGTGCGCTGTGTCCATATTGGAATTAGAGTTAGACGCCATTGAAAAGAATAGGCCAATCCAGAGTTCACTTCAGCATCTTTTTCAAAGTGAGTCTAAGTGCAAAGTGTTTGAACTGAAGAAATGATCCTCACACTTTCTGGACAATTTAAGCAATTGTCTCTTACATGCACTTGGAAAATTCAAGTGACTCCAACGGGGTTCGAACCCACGACCTCTGCGATGTCGGTGCAGTGCTCTTACCAACTGAGCTATGAAGCCACACAGTTGAGAGCAGGTCAATTTGTTGGGCTCATGCATGTTTTCCCGTGAAAGGAATGATGAACGAAAGAAATGATTATGAACCGCGGGTTAGAAATGAACTGAAGAAAAGATCCTCACACTTTCTGGACAATTTAAGCAAGCATCATTTCTTCAGTTCATTTCTAACCCGCACTTCATAATCATTGCTTCCATGCAAAGTATTTCTTATGAGAATGAATTTTCTTCATACGCAAAGTAAAATTGATGACCAACACAACACCTTCTCATTTGGCCGGACTACCATTGAGAAAGAGGCTGAGGTGATATTAAAAGGTTTTGTACCTGAACAGATTCATCAGGATTAGCGAAGAGAAACTCTCCTCCAGAGAAGTCACCATTCAAGTACAATAAAGCACTAGAAACGAAAAAAAAACAAAACAGAAAAAAGCAAGGAAATTTCACTTCAAAACAGCTTCATAGTTGACAGTAAGTTCCAATATAAAGGGGCCCCCAGCCTGCTCAATTTCACCCTCGACTGTCAATCATACATTGAAGTGCTAACGACAGACTAACAAACTGTCTTTTTTTACTAGCAGTACAACCCAATTACTGTAATTTTTTTAACAACGCCCTTTTCTGAGACTTGTGGAGGCGAGGTGGTGCAGCGGTTAGCCTGCCAGACACTCTGAGTAGCTTTATGCTACTAAAACCACGAGCTCCAGAGGTGTCAGCCCTAGAAATACCTCGGACCAACCTCGTGCCCGGGGCTTTTCTCCACCAAGGGTGGAGCGGGCGAAGGGAGTGGAGGGAAGCCCACTCAGACATCTAGATACTGATACCTTGCAACTGGTTCTGAATATTTTGTCCCTTGAGTTCGAAACTCGTTTATTTCAAGGGACAGTGAGCGACCTAGCGCTAAACACCCGCGCACAGCTCCTTTATAACGCACGTGGAATTTGTGACAATACCCTGCAGTCACCACACTACGGATAATAAACTGTTGGATATTAGTGGCACCTGTAATCTCTCCACGTGTAAGCTGGTGATCTCTTCGGACACGTGCCCAGTCCATCTCGGTGAAGAAGGCAGTTATCTGAGTGTATCGGGTGGCTAAGGTGGAATTCTTGATCGGGTACTTTGGGATCTGGAATGTGTGATTAAAGTGAAGAAGAAAACCCGTTTAGCACGGTGCTATCCAGTGGCAGGTCAGTGGCGACCGATCTACGCAGTAAAACCTATTTTAGGCTTAACATGACAAAACCTTCATGGTTTTTTAACACCAACAACTATTTTTGATAGATAGATAGATAGATAGATAGATAGATAGATAGATAGATAGATAGATAGATAGATAGACAGAAAGAGAGAGAGAGAAAGAAAGAAAGAAAGAGAAAGAAAGAAAGAAAGAAAGAAAGAAAGAAAGAAAGAAAGAAAGAAAGAAAGAAAGAAAGAAAGAAAGAAAGAAAGAAAGAAAGAAAGAAAGAAAGAAAGAAAGAAAGAGAAAGAAACGAATAAATTCCAAAATAAACCGTAAAGA
>BLFK01000104.1:1846175-1870329 GCA_014634185.1 Astreopora myriophthalma | reverse complement strand
GGGGGGGGGGGACCTTGCCAAGTGACTCTGGAAGCTTCTTCAAAACACTTCACTTTTCTCCACCAAGGAGGGATGTCCATTCATAACTTTTTTGTCTTTTGCTTTCCACACATTAAAGGAGACACTTAGTGACCTTATCGTTGCCAGGAGAGTGTCCAAGTGTGTTTGTTTCTGCTGTGGCGTTGGCTTCCCTTTATTTTCAGCCTGTTAAGAAATCAATAATATCATGAATTCATAACTTTAAATTTCAAGTTGAAACAAGGTACAAAGGTTTAAAAAAATAAAATTACAAAGTGACATCAAAATTAAAAGTAAACTAAGAAAATACAAGTAGCATTGAAGTATGAAACAAATTTATATGTACAACAAACTAAAATATTATAAAGACACACGTCATCCAAGTCAATGTCCTCTAAAATGAGGCCCTGCTCGAGTCGATCAGTGACTCTCAGCATTAATTGGAGTACATCTATGATGACATTCTCCGGAGGGATATTAAAGAGAGGCTTATTTTGGCATGCTAGGTCTTTATGCCAGTGTGGCCCAAACTTTCTTTTCATTTCACTGGAGTTGTAATGATCATGATGAACTGACATGTTACACCTATACACAAAAATTCTATTTTCTGGGAAATATACTGAATACAAATCACAAAACGTTGAACTTACTGGATTTCCGACAAGTGCCATCTTTGTTGTTTGCAACAGACGTCTGTGAAGTTCCTGCCTTTCTGTCTTTCTGCATTAGCCTCTGCTAGCATTTTGTACATTTTTCCACTTTTTCTTCTATGGATTCTTGAAGCTGGTTATTTTTTTTGCCTTAGTTCATTCTCCTTGTCACTCATCTCCACAACAATGTTGTACGGCAATTGCGAGATCTCCTTTGGATAGAGGGCCAGCTTTATCCATGTTTCCCCTTTCTTTCTTTCTTTCTCTCCTTTTCCAATTTTGTTTTCATCTTTCAGCTTGTTTAGGAACTGTTGTGTTCTGATGTTCAATAAATTAGCGATGCAATTGAAGGCTTATTCTTCCAGTGTATATCCAATGGAATGTAGGTTTGCCTGGAGGTCAGTGAACAGTTTCTTTAAATTTCCATCCAATTCCCTCCACTCCCACAAAAGTTTCCCATTTACTTGCAAAGGAAAAGTTTCTGTCCTCTCCATTGACAAATGGTGCAACCATACGTACTAGCAAGGGTTGGACAAGGGGCACTGTGAGCTCTGAAAAAAGCTCCTTGTCCAAATTATTTGTAATCGGTGTATCCTCCATTATCGGTTGTTCATAACTTTCCATACACAAACACATGCAAGCAGCCTTGATTGGTATTCAGACTTTACACATTGAAAGCCCTTACCGTAAAAGCCGATTTGCATAAATGCTCCATTTCCAGATGACTGCTTATTGTTTTATATAGCAACCATTGTTATACAGTAAGACAGAGACTTGACTCTGAACAAGAGCAGATTTTGAACCTCGGATTTTCAAACTTAAAAGTCTGGAACTTCTGCTCAAATTTAGACGAAGAGACTATCAATGTACAGAGGAGGCATTTATCTCCAATAATCCATTGTTTTATTTGGATTTTGTTGGATATTTCCAAAAAGACTCCCAAGCTGACGTTTAATGTGGTCTTCACCCATACAGAGGAAGGTCGAAAAAGCACAGTTTTGAAAGCAAAAAGTCTAGAGGTTTTTCTCACTGGATCTTCCTAGTTTTTGCATGACATGGTAGATTAGCCATTAAACTACAAAAACCTGCTTTTTTACCTTAAAAATGTAGCCTGAGTATTTCGAAATGGTGGTTTTAATGAGTATACTTCCCCAAACTCGTCCCTTTTCTCTCTTATAGTGGCGCTTTTAGGGAGTGTGCATGCCTTAATGGCCTGCCACGGTAGCTCATCATTATGCATAAATGTCTGGCCATTATGTGGAATGCATCGCCCAGAATGCAGCGACATATCCGGGACTTTTGTGAGAGGTCCACACAAAAATTAAAAGACATTAATGAATTCAGACAGTCAGACAAATGAGAAAGTGTCTTAAGAGTGGCGATCTGCGCTCATGTTACACGATTTTAGGGGCTACCTCTTTGGGTTTCGTAAAAGTTAGCATACCGCTCTTGTCCTGTATTTATAAAAAAGAGAGCATCGCTCTTTACAAGCCTTATTAAATGGTGGACAATTGATAGTGATTATATCCAAACTGAACTGTCTTAGAGTATGCCCAGCTTGGCTTGTAAGAACTGTCCTTTCGTACCTATGTATTACTTACAGAGACAGAAAATTGTTTGAAAAACTTTAGGTACTGGCACCTAGAAATAACTAGTAACTTAAAAAATACCTTAAAGTGAATGAAGTAACTAACTTCATGCCTATATCACAAGAAAAAGTGACCAAATTAAGGGGACAATTCGTGATCGTATCACAAAAACATAACCAAGGGTAAAAAATTCCGTGAATACTACATGAAGTAGTCAACAGGTGAAAGACACCTCGTGACCACTACATAGAGTAGTACCCAAGTAGGGCACTTCATGACTACTACAAAAGGTAGTAACCCAATGGGGGACACTCCGTGACCATTACATGAAGTAGTAACCCAATGGAAGACACTTCGTTACGACTACAGGTAGTACCAACCCGATGTGGGACACTTCGTGACCATTATATGAAGTACTAACCCAATGGGGGACACTTCATGATCATTACATGAAGTAGTAACCCTATAAGGGACACTTGGTGACAACTACATGAAGTACCAACCCGATGTGGGACACTTTGTGACCATTATATGAAGTAGTAACCCAACGGGGGACACTTCGTGACCATTAAATGAAGTAGTAACCCAATGGAGGACACTTGGTGACGACTACATAAAGTGCCAACCGGGTGTGGGACACTTCGTGACCATTACATGAAGTAGTAACCCGATGGGGGACATTTCGTGACTATTATATGAAGTAGTAACCCAATGGGGGACACTTCGTGACCATAATATGAAGTACTAACCCAATGATGGACACTTCGTGATCATTACATGAAGTACTAACCCAAATGAGGACACTTTGTGACGATTACATTAAGTAGTGACCAAATGGTACGTTATGTGGTCGTCACAAAGTGTCCCCCATTGTACTTTATGTTATGTCCACGAAGTGTCCACATTGGGTTGGTACTTCATGTAGTGGTCACGAAGTGTCCTCCATCAGGTTCGTACTTCATGTAAAGGTCACAAAGTGTCGCTCATTGGGTTGGTAGTTCATGTAATTGTTATTAAGTGTCCTCGGTTGGGTTACTAGTTCATGTGATGGTCATGAAGTGTCGCTATTTGGCTGGTTCCTTATGTAATGGTCAGTAGAGGACACTTCCTGATTACTACATGGGGTAGTTACCTAGAGGGGGGACACTTCGTGACTAATCCAGTTCGAAACTCTATGTAATGTTCATGCTACCTTATGTAATATATCCACAGTGTCCCGATTTATTTGTTTTTATTGTTCTACCATTGTTGGTAATTGTTTTTAATGTTCTCATCGCACAGAATGCCTATTGTTCTCAGGACATTTTCTTGCAGTTAAAAAAGTTGTACATCTGTCACAGGAGGTTATTATGCAGGAATGCTTAGAAAGAGCTTTGATGATTGGTTGCCATGAACTCAAAATGATGCTCATTAACTTGATGTAGGTGACAAACTGAACAACGAATGCAGAGCACTATTGTGTCTTCTTTTGTTTTGTAAAATCGCACATGGACGCATATCAATCAATCAATCAATTCTTTATTTGAACATGCTAAAAATTCAATCACGTAAGTTCAATAAAAATCTAAAACTCATCATTGACTTACAATAATATATTCAATCAGGTAAAAATTTAATCAGGTCAGTAGAATAACAATCTATATTCAATCAGGTCAGTGAGATAAAAAATATACTTATCTTAAGCATACAGTAATATATATATATATTATTTTTTGATGTAGGTAGAACAATTTTCCGAGAGCGCTCAACTTAACAGGAGCGGTAGATATTATTTTTTGATGTAGTTCCAGACTTCAAATGGTACTCATCGCTTTATTTGCTACAGCTCTGTTTCGTGTGGCCAAGAGCGGCCACACTCATCAGGCAAAATTAGCGAGTGACCGTTAACGTTTTTGCCTGATGAGTGTGGCCGCTCTTGGCCATACGAAACAGAGCTGTAGCAAATAAAGCGATGAGGACCATTTGAAGTCTGGAACTACATAAAAAAATAATATCTACCGCTCCTGTTAAGTTGAGCGCTCTCGGAAAATTGTTCTACCTAAGTATCCAGAATTTTAATATATATATATACACACACACCTACACACACACATATATATTAAACAATATGAGCTCGAGATTTCTATCGCGTGATAGTTGACGAGGGCGCAGCCCAAGTCAACTATCACGCATAGAAATCAAGAGCGAATAATCTAATTGTTTTAGTATAAATTGACTAGTCGTTCAAAACTGAACAAGTAAATTATCTATATCCTCATCGCAGACACTTCAAAACACTTCGAAAATGCGACGAAGTGGCCCCCAGCGTAGCCAATCAGAGAATGGCATTCGTGATAGAACGCTAGTAGATTTATACTAAATACACATATATCTACATTCAACAATTCAGATTCAACACCAAGCAACAACTACACATACTAGTAACAACTACACTTACCTCCGAAGCTGACAGTATAGTAACACCTGAAAACGTTTCCTTATCAGTAAAGGAAAACGGCTTGTCTGAATTCTTAACGTCGTATCCATCTCCCAGTTGAGCAGTCTTCTGGAACAAACCAGAGAGATCAAGATCCAAATGTATAGCATGACATGACCCTCGCGAGTGAGTTTGAATGGCACTTTTCATCGAAGACTTCCTCGAGGATTAATCACGAATTTTTGCTGTCTTGGATGCAGTGTTTTAAAAGAGTTGATTCAAAATGCCACAGAAATGCCACTCAGACGAACGCAATTTTCCTGAATACTTCCACAGGCCTACACAGGACACCCACAGCATGAAACCACAGGATATCCACCAGATTGAAGGGTCGCACAAAAAACGTTTTCGTGCATGCATGTTGCAAGCATTAGCACTTAAAATTCAGTGCACTTTGGAGATGAGGGTCATCTGACCAATTAAAATAGTTTGCAGTAAAATACCTCAATGCACACCACCACTTGAATGGTAATTCTCTGCTTTTCAAAGTTGACGGGATTAATGTTTTATGCTATGGTATTTTCACCAGACGCTCTTCTAGGGAAAAGGTTTTGAAGATCAATTTGCGAGCAAAATAACAACTGACATTCAAATCACATCACTTGATGAACAACCTAAACGCTACAATGAAAAAAAACTTCAAAACACATCTTTCGTTTTTCTTTCATTGTGTATGATGGTCTACAATGAAGTTTGTGCTTTAAAACTGTTGGGATAAACACAAGAACTATGTGGCCAAAAACAGACGTAATATAAAAGGCATTGCCAGGGTGTTTCATTTTTATTAAATTACCTTTTTTTAAGTCTTTCAAATTATTTTAATACAGAAAAGAAAAATAAATAGAACCTGAACAGACCTTTTATGCACATTATATTTGCTCTCTTGATTAGAATTTCAACTTGGAAATTAAGCTTAACTTTGAGTGGACATTTTTATTATAACAGTATGTTAAAATGCAATTGTACCTCAGGAAAATACGAAAACCAGTGCCTTTGATAAATTTTTAGGAGGGTCATGCCTTTAAATTATTTTAGTTTTATTATCAACCATAAATTGACAAAACTCATTTAAGTGTACTCAGACCTTAGTCAGACAAGAATCATTTTAAAACAAATCGATTTTCCATAATTACAGTTAAATGCAAGTTGTCACTTTGTAAATTGATTTTTTACTTATAATTATAGCTTATGATCAGACTTCAATAAAAGTTGGCATCTTTGATAATTTAAAATCTATGCAGATGCTAAAGCAAAACAGATTTAAGACACAAAAAGGTTAGTATGAACAAGATATAAAATTAAATCACCATGTAACTGTCAAAAAAAAACTAACTAACAGGTTAAATTTAACTATTGACAATCAAAGGTTAACTTTTAATCATTTCAGATTTTTGTTGTTTTTGCCTTTAGCTGTCATTTTAAAATAACCATAAATATATAAAAGAGATAGTTACGTTTAAGCGTTCTGATTTATTTCCACCGCCTATTTTACAACCTGGTTTTGATGTGTTTCATTTGTTTATGGAATTTAAAAGTTTACAAATTGGAAATATCCCTGGGCCTCTCATAGTACGGAAGTGTACTAGTGGCTCAAACAAACTTCATACCTCAGCCAGTTTTATTAGCATTTGACATTCCTCTTCTGTTGCCATTCCTTCAACAGCAACCCTGGCAGTCCCATTCAAGTCTTTCTCCGTCATTAAAATCTTTGACCCCTGAAAAATGGCACAAAGAAAGTGAGACTCGCCTACCCTCATTTTCAACAAACTGTTGGTTATAATTTGGTTAGGAAGAAATTTCTGGCAAATTATGGACATGAAACCCTTTGGGGAACGTTGCACGTGTGCATGTAGTAATTACCTTGTATCTTTCCAAGTTGATCACATCCTCTGGATTTTCCACTGGTAATTCTCTCTTGAGTGGTCCAAGGCCCCAGAGGTTTTCCACACTGTATGCATTCTCGTCCTCTTGTACTAAGTCCTTACACAGACATTAGAAACAATATTTACAGTGCAGAGTAAGAAAAATTTTGAAATCCACTTGTCCATCGGACAACCATCATACAGGGCTTCCGGAATTATGCGCTGATGCGAAATCGCATAATTCAGCTCTGAGCGCATAATTCGCATAATTCTGAAAAAAAAAATGCATAATGGTGCATAATGTTGGAAAATTTTGAAAAATCTATGCTATGCTTTTTTCATACCTTGAGAGATGCATGGAAATTTTTTCCCATAAATATGGTACATTTTTGCAGCAAATGGCCACCGCTTCGTTGCAAAAAGCATCCAACTAAACAAGGCATTCCAGGCATTCTATGCTGCTGGCCGTTTGGGGCATGTGCTCTAGTTTTTATATAACACGCGCCACGATTGGAGGAAAAAAAAAACAATGACAGCTTGGAATAGAAAAAAGCGCCCGCTTGGATTTGGCGGCAAAACAACTTTCTTTTTCGCGTTTTGGCTGTTTTCGCTTTGAAAATGGATAAGTTTCTGGTAAAACCAAAGAAAAAGCCATGTAGCATTACACCACAAGAGTGAGCTAAGCAATATCTCTCTCAACATTGAACACGTAGTGGACGAGACCGGCCAGACACTAAATATTTAGATTCAACCCTAAAAATGTAACTTTTGCCTATGCACTTCTATTTCTTTCTATTTTTGTTGTCGGCTTTCTCTGAAAACAAAAATACGTGACATGTTATTCTGACGGCTACTCCAATCCATTCCCCTTCTACTTCAAAATTTGGGGAGAAACATGTAATGTGTAAAATATGTAAAAAGTATGAAAAATTAAAAAAAACGTTAAACACTTTAATTCAGCCGTTGATTTTTACCTCAAATTGTTTTAAAAAACCCTTGCTGATCAGGTTAATAAATTAAAACAATTACAATTTTCCGCTTAAAAATATTGCGCAATTCGCATAATTAGTGCATAATTCGGGATTTGGGGTGCACAATTCGCCAAAAAATAGTGCATAATTTGCTGGAAAAAAAAAATGCATAATCCCGGAAGCCCAGATCACAGAGAATTTGTTTGTCCGAGACCCAAAAGTGGTTGTCCAAAAAGATTTGTTCAAACAGTATTTAGAAGTAAAATCAATTCAACATGTGGCTTTTGGTGTATTTTAATTTATAGCAATGTTAATTGTGAACTATTTACAAGGCTACAAATGTTATTAAAGATAAAAAAACCCAAACATTTTCGACTTTATCATACCCTGCAGATACGATGACTTAATTGACTAAAAAACATTCAGGTGCAAACAGCGTGGGCTGACGCTTTTGAGATTCCGCCATTATTGACTCAAATTTAGAGCCTGTGGATTAGTTTTAACAGGCCTGGTTACTAAGGCCAGATGAGGTCACCGAAACAAATGAATGGCTGTAGAATAGCAAAATTTATTGGAATCTTTACACTTATTTTGTCAAGTTAAAGGTTTGCTGTTATTACTTAGATTTATTTCAATTCTACTGCAACTTGAAGTCAATTTTCCTGTTTCTGTAGTTGTTTAGACATCAGAAACGGCTTGTCCCACGGACAAGTCATGCTTAAGATTTACATGTCGGAACTAAATTTCTCCTTGTCCCGGTTTTGGTGCTCTCTGCAGTGACATTTCGCACTGACTTTCTTAATTAGACTAAGGTTAAAAATAATTATTTCAGCCATAATTTTCAAAATGAATTAACTTTCCAGTGATTTTTTTGGAATGTCATTATGCCTAAACACCCATAGTTTACTTTAAATATAGATGAAGGTGCTCAAAAGTGGAGGCCAATCTACAACTGCTGTATGACAATTTAATACAGGGGAAGGTGGGGTTGCCCTATTTTTCTAATAAGAAAATAAACACCATTTGTATGCTGTGGGCTTCACTTTTAAAAGCTCATTCAGCATATTTTTGAATGAAGGGGCAAGAAGGGTGGTCAAAAGAAAATTAGGTTTTATAGGGTTAAATGTGGCTAAATGTAATTTAGGCAAAGTTAACCTCGAGCCAATGCAGTCAGCGGTCACCCCCATTTGCATACGTGACCTGCGGGGTGACCCCTTGCAGCTTGCAGGGTGCCTCGTGGTTTGCAGACGTTTTGTGTCACATTTCAGCTGATCTTTGGGATCATTTGCATTTTGAGCTGAGCTTTGCGGACTTTTGGCTGCTGATAAGTATTCTTTAGCATACTTTTCTGTGAATCGTTGCGGATTCTTGCTATGAGTCGTCAAACACGTAACAGTCAAGATGCTGTTCCTTTTCCCGAGGTCAATATGGCTGTTTTGCCTGAAGTTTCGGTTCAGTCTTTGCAACCTGTCGCCTCTAGCAATCCTGCCATCTCTAGCGTGGTTTCTCCGCTCACTGCTGCTCACCTATCTCGCTTGGCTGCGATTGAACAGGCAGTGAAAGCTTCCATGGCGGCCGAACCAACTCCTGTTTCACTCTCGCAACCGTCTTCGTTGCCTGCAAGTGTAGCTGTGGTCGGAACGAGTTGCCCTTCGCTGCCCGTGCTTTGGGGCGTTCCTGGCCAGGATTTAGGATCGCACGCATTGGCTTTGCTGGCCTCCGGGACAGGCTTTACGCTGCAGTTGTCCCTGGCATCGAGTTCATCTTCTCAAGGTAGGTCTGCCTTTGTTGTTCCGTCTTTCATTTCTACATTTGCGCCCCCAAACCCTTTGCTTGCTTCGTCTTGAGTGAGCACCATTGCCGCCTTTTCCCTTCAGACTGGTGTTCTGTCATCTCTCACTGCTAATCCAGTGACAATTCTTCATGAACCTTTTGTTGGTCGGCCCGGGTTTGCCAATCCTGGCAAAAATCGTCACACAGATGGTGTCTGGAAAATTTGTGGAGTTTGACCACCTGTTGTCAACCAACATTGTGCTCACAGAGACCAAACCGCAGCTGTTGTTCGGCACTTAGTGTTGACTTCGGACCCCAAGAAGCCCAAGCGTCACATTGAGGACATTGCAACATGGATGGAGGCCTACTCTACCTTCATGTTGATTCTCACATTGTACTTTCCACATTGCTGGAAGGACCTCTGCCAGTACCAATTGCTTATTCTGCAAACTCATCGTCAGTTCGCCACTTGTGTTTGGCTATCCTACGATCGGGCGTTTCGCCAGCATGCTGCTGCTACCAATTTGGTCGACTGGTCCAGCATTGACATTCAGCTTTTCAACTTCCATGCGGCGGGTGCCTCAGTCCGCGGGCGGAATGATTCGTCGTCTGGCTCTTCGGAGCCTAGCGGGTCTAGCACTTCTCGAATCCTGTGTAGGTCTTGGAACAGGGGACAGTGCTCCATGCCCTTTGCTGCTTTTCTCATCGTTGTTCCAGCTGTTCTGGGGCTCACCGTGCTTCTTCCTGCCATGGTATCTCGTCTGACAAGTCCAAGGCTGATTCCAAGCAGAGAGCATCCTCCCCCCGAGTTAGTACCATCTAGTAGCAAATCGAAAGATTGTGATCGCTGTTTAATGCATGGACATGTGCCATATTGGTCTTTGGCGTTGTGTTTCGGTTCGGGACTTCAATAGCTTTGTACTAGAACCCTGTCCACCGGACCTTGCATTTTGTTTGGGGATAAACGTACATTTATTCTAGTGAGCAACCTTCGTTGTATAGTTATGTTTTTTTGCATGTTGGCAGCTGTGTTAGCCGTTTTTGGACAAGCATAATGTTTACCTAGTTTATTAATTTGTTCGCTTAGTTCTTAGCGCTGTTCTTTTCACGCTATTTTTGGTATCAGCGTTAGTTCACAATTGTTCAAGTTTCAGGTGTTCATTAAGGCCTTTTCTCTACCTTTTAGTCGTGCTTCCCCCAGTCTCTGCGGTCAGCCCCCTTCTGGTTGAACAGTTTTCCTGGGATTTGAGGAATCATCCAAACCCCCAGCTAGTTGCTTTCATTCTGGATGGGCTTCGCAATGGTTTCAAATTGGGCTTCAACCACTCTCAAAAACTGAAGTTGGCAAAACGGAAAAAGCCTTCCGCATATGAACACCCTGCTGTCATTGATGAGTACTTGGCTAATGAAGTGTCTCTGTAAATGATGGAATCGATCCCAATGATTTCTCTTTGCATTACAACTCGGTTGACCAACTTATTCGTATGGTTTTGCAATTTGGTAAGGAGCTCTGATGGCTAAATTTGATGTCAACGCTGCGTACCGTAACACTGCAGTTCACCCAGCTGAACACCATCTTTTGGGCATGAAATGGCGGGGCCAGTATTATGTTGACTTGGCATTTTTTTTTGGCTTGCGCTCTGCTCCTTATATCTTCAGCACAGTTGCAGAGGCAGTGGAATGGATTTTGGTGCACTCATACAAGGTCCCTGACTTGTTACGCTATCTGGATGACTTTATTACTGCTGGCCCTCCTGACTCCCTGCAATGTGCCCAGAACTTAAGTACTTTATTAGCCATTTGCAAGCATTTGGGCTTACCTCTTCAACCTGGCAAGTGCGTGGGGCCTACTCCTTTACTAACTGTGCTGGGTATCGAGTTGGACTCTCTTGCTCAAGTTGCTCGCCTTCCTGCTGAAAAACTGCAGGTTCTGCAGGACCTGATTCGTTCGTGGTTGCCCTGTAAATGGTGCTATAGACGGGAGCTAGAGTCTCTGATTGGTCATTTGCATCATGCAGCCAAAGTTGTGTGGCCTGGCAAAACTATTGACCTCCCATGTTGCTTTCAGACTAAGGATCATCCAATTAGACTCAATCAAGAGTTTCACCGCAACCTTTTGTGGTGGCATCACTTCTTAGATCAATGGCATGGTGTCAGTTTTTGGCTGTACCCAGGTTTGTCCCCCGCTGCAGACCTAGAAGTCTCATCAGACGCTGCCGGTTCTCTGGGCTTTGGGGCATTCTTCCAGGGCCAGTGGTTCTTTGGCTTGTGCGATATTTCTCAACAATCACTGTCCATTGCCTATAAGGCACTATTTCCTGTGGCTATTGCAGCATTTGTGTGGGGCCATCAGTGGTGCAAGAGGCACGTTTCGTCTCTCTCAGATAATGATGCTGTTGTCCATATGTTGAACTCCCGCACTTCAAAGATCCAGTGTCTTATGCGACTCTTACGCCACTTGCTGCTTTCCGCTGCCCGCCATAGCTTTTCCTTTTCAGCCCAACATGTTCCTGGTGTCAACAACCAACTTGCTGATGCCCTTTCTCGTTTTCATTGGCAGGAATTCCATCAGCTGGCTCCAGATGCTCAACCCTTGCCGACTCCAATTCCTCCTCAGCTGCTGACGGATTTAACATCTCTTCTCTACAGCAGCAGTGCCTCTCCTTCCTGACACAGGGTCTGGCTCCTTCCACTCGCAAATCGTACGCTTCAGCTCAGAGAAAGTTCGTCAGTTTCGGTCATCAACTGGGCAAGCTCCATTCTAATGGATCCCCTTGTCCTACGGATGTCTGTTCGCTACCTTCTTGGCCAATACCATCTAATATTGTTCAATTAAGGTGCATCTTTCCACCATTCGAGCCCTTCATATTGACCAAGGGTTTCCGGACCCTTTGCAGAACTGTCTTCGGTTACAACGTGTCATACGCGGTATCAAGCGCTCACAGGGCTCTCCATCGTCCAACCGTTTGCCTATCACGGACAGGCTCATGCTGATGATCTGGCGATCCTTGGACCAATGCATCAGACCATTGCATGTTCTGGGCTGCCTGCACTTTGGGGTACTTTGGTTTCCTACGTGCAGCAGAGTTTACTGTGCCCAACTTGGCCAGCTTCTCACCCTTGATTCACTTGACTGTCCAGGCCATTGCAGTCGGCGCCCCGTCTTCCCCTTCATGCATGCGTATCAAAATCAAGGCATCCAAGACAGACCCCTTCTGCAAGGGATCTGACATCTTTATCGGCTGTGGTTGCCATCCACTTTGTGCTGTGCATAACATGATGGCATATCTCTCTCAGAGAGGCAGTACTCCACGGCCGTTGTTCTGCCTTCAGGAAGGTAAACTGCTTTCTTGTGGCATTCTCACTGACTGGCTACGGCAAATTATGGCTGCTGCAGGAATAGCCGGGAACTTTTCAAGCCATGGTTTCCACATAGGTGCTGCCACAGTAGCAGCTCGTAATGGTGTGCCAGATCATCTTATCCAAGCCTTGGGGTGGTGGACTAGCAATGCCTACCAGCTGTATATCAGGACCCCATCAGAGGCTTTGGCATCCCTCTCACTGCCTTTGTTGGTGCATTCCAGCCCATACCTCTGGTTTCTGTCGCATGATTGGTCCTTCGTGCCCTCAGTGTCACTGCTCCTCGCGGTATGTGTCTTTCTTTGTTTCACAGGACGGGTTGGGCTCCTGTGGTGCTTGGGGTTGTTTGGGGATAGTTTGGAGGTTCCGCGTCCCCCTGTTCGCGGGTCCCTCCTCTCTCCAAGCACCTTGGAGAGTCGTTTAGCTTGGGTGGTTCCCACTCGCAGGGTTGCCTTGGATACCTCCTTGCTGTGCCTGAATTGCTCAGGCCCCCTGCCGACCTGTAAGGCACCAGTTCCCAAGCTCATCTGTTGGTGATGAGTTTAAATGCAATGCAACTTAGTTACTGACTAGGAGCAAGTTTTCTCACTTATTGGGGTGACATGGTGATGGCATTTTATGGCGCATTGTGTGGTTTGCCTGCATCTGTTATGATTGCAGGGATACAGCAAACAACTTAGACCCAACGACAAACTTTTAATCGTCCATGTTCACGCCTGACAGCGGGTCATGTGGGAAATAGATTATGACAACATCATAACAGCTGCGTCCTTTTAGCATTCTGACACGTGTGTGTGTGTTGCGTCTTGTTCTAGGCTTACTTGCTGGGCTTTTGGTTGGTTCGAATGGTCAGTAGTTGTTCCAATGTAGTAACTGTTATGCCTGTGCCTTCACATGTGCTCATGGTTTTTCTTTGCTCTATGTATGGGCATTCATTGTAGCTTGCATACTCTATAGTGACCCCCCCCCCCCAACCTCCATATATTGCAAACTTAGGTTACTTACATAGCTTTTTCCAGCTGATTTCTCAGTTCAGTATGATGGGTGCCTGCTCTGAGGCTGGGTTTGATGGGCAAGGCTCGTCACTGGGTTGAAGGTAGGCAGGTCTATGGGGTGTCCTACTGACCTAGGTTTGGGTGGTTGGTACCAGCCCCCAGGTCCCCGAGCACCCAACCTCCATTTACCATGTAGGTGTTAACAATGCAAACTTTCCCAACCCACTCATACACATGCATTGCCACCTCTTTCCCTTTTTTATAAAATTTTTGACTCATAATGAGATAGTGACACCAGTTTGAAAAAGTTCAAAACAATGCTGCTGTTTTATAGTCTTAGGGAAAAACACTTAGACCCAGTTAACGCTCCCAACCCTAAAGACATCAGAGTTAGCTATCACTAAGTCACGCCCCTTGATAACTGGGGTGACCAGCATTGAGGTTCTTCTCACCTCAATATTAACTTGCTCAGTTATGGGTTCATCATCAATCCCAGCATGGAACCACTCATCATTGTCATCAAAATCAGCCTCAGCCATGTACACATTTGCCATTTGCAACAGCTTGCTCTCTGTTGTTATCTCTTTATAATGTCTGATAGCTGACTGTAAAACAAACAAAAACAAACTTGACATTGACTTTTGGTGATTAATTTAAGTTAATGTAACGGAAACTTGCTTTTTAAAATTCACCTAACAATTCCTTCAAAATTGTAACCTGAATCAAATTGGAGTTGACAATGCAATTATATTTTGAACAAATGAGTCCTACTTCATGGTCTTCCTAATTGCTGTGTAACACTTATGTAACTTGTATTACTGTAAGAAATTAAATGACTCTGCTTGTATTAAAAAAGACTACTATTAACAGTAGAATATTGGCTCAGGTTCCACAAGCACTCTTCAAATGGTGTTCAACTGGTGTCAAGCCATTCAACACTTTAACTCCCATGGTGATTTTATGGATTTTACTCTGGCTAATGGCCCAGATGCATCATGGCAAATTTTACGCATGTTGTTTGCAACAGAGTAAAGTACACTGTGATTATGGCAAACAGAGAAAATGTTACTACTAGAACTTATAAGTAAGTACATGTACCTTCCTTGCGGTTATTTTAATGCTGTGAAGCCCCAGTGCATGTTTAAAGAACCTTAGATTGTCAATCATTGTGTCCTCATCAGGATCAAACAGCAGATAAGACGCAGCACAACTGGCAGCATCCCATAGTTTCTCCACTGTTGAACGTCAAGATACAGTGTACATTAGTAATGAGGAAATTAAGTCACCAACATCCAGAGAACCATTGTCAAATGTCTGGGTCTCATGACTGGGAAATGCATGGGAAATGCAAAACAGCATTTAGGATACATCTCTTGTTAACCCTTTAATTTCCTGCACAAGGGGTACCCTAGTGACGAATAAAATAATTGTCGGGCATTAGCCAGAAATAAATATATAAAGTCAATGTTGGGAGTCAAAGGGTTAAGACTCTCTGATTAGCTGGAAATCACAGATAGACTCTGAAGCTACATGCATCTAAAATCGTCTTTTTTAAAGGATTTTAAATCTTAGTCAAATAATTAGTATATCAAATTGTATCATTTACTTAGTCTTTTTAAGTTATTGTTTTGTAATTAGACACTGAAAGCCCCAATGGGGAGTATTTAATAAATTACGTATCTATCTGTAAAGGTACCCAATTAGAAAACCCCTTACCTTTAAAGTAAGCCAGTTGGAGATAGTTAAAATGTCGTGCAAGGTAGTTCTTGACAAAAATTCCTTTGACTTTCCTTAGTTGATCAGGACATTTTGTGCGACACTGCAGAACATCAATGTGAAAACCAAACAGGCCAGACCTGCCCAAAATCTTGTTTTGTTCTCGTTCTTCTTCACACATCATTTTGCAATTTTCATATGCAGTGAAATATTGCTTCAAGGCATCCTCAAAGCCTTGAATGGAATCATCCCATTGTTCCTCTTCATACAGCTTTGCAGCATTAAAGTAACTCTCTTGGTGTAAAGTGGGCTCTAATGAGTAGATGCCAGCTTCTTCGACACCAGGCATTTGTTTGTAGATCTTGACATTGTCTGCCATGGTTTTATCTTGAGCTTGGGTTTCCGTGCATGTGTAAGCAGCTCTAGCTGCATCAATTGTCCTCCCCACCTGTGGATGCAAATGACAATTTAAGTAACTGTATTCAACTAGGGAAGGGACCAGTGGCCCGTTCCTCAAAAATGCCGACACTTTTCGGGGGTACTTGTATTTCAGGTGCCATAATTCCCTGCGTATGTTGAAACAAAAGACATTTTCAGCCTGAAACTTTGCCTTCAGTCTTCTCGTTCTTATCTTGAAAGCATGTTAAAGGTCTGGATTTTCAGTGTAAGTGGATCGTAGTTTTACAAATTGCTTTTTGGGCCCATTAACGCCTGAGTCGCACATGGAGGTTGGGTGCCCAGGAACCCTGGGGCTAGAGCTGCTGACCCCAAACCCAGGTAGCAAGAACATCCCAAAAGCCTGCCCTACCCGCAACCCAGCCACGAGCCCCGCTTGCCAAACCCAGCCCCAACCCAAGCACCCGTCACACAGAGCCAGGAGCTCTGTAGAAATAATAATAATAATATTCAACTATAATTATAATAAAACAATGGAAAAAAAAACAAAACAAAAAAAAAAAACACTAAAACTCCACAAACTGAAGACGCCCACTATGCACACAGTAAAACCACGACCACATGTAAAGGCGCACGCAACAATTGCAACAACAAACCGCTGACCTGAGGGGAAAGGAAACAGTTCTGCCCCAGGCCTATTACAGTAACGCAAACCCTAGCAACACAAAAACAAACGCCACGAAAACGCCACCAAAACATGCTAATAAATGCTAATGCCACGCTAAACGCCACGCCAATAAAAGGGGCAACGCTCCTCGTCGTTAACTAAGTTAAATAATTATATTTCACCTCATTAAACTTTACGTGACTTTCAAGAAATGGGCCCCAGGATAGGGTTGTCCACATTATGCTTGATTTTTCACACTATTATGCTAATTCTTTATGCCCAGAAAATGTCACTATTATGCTGAAATAGCATCACCGTTATGCTCCATTATAATTAACATAAAAATAAATGAATAGGCCACAGTATCGGGGTTTTTAACTATCATGTTTTTTTTTGTTAATTTGTAACCAAGCCTGGTCTTAAAATGTGATAACTGGCGAATTTGTAAGTGTGGTCTTATAAAATGTGTTAAACGGGCTACTGTCTCATATGGAAATCCTATGGTTCTGCCAAAGTTTTTATAAAACACAAAGAGTTGAAGAAATGTTTATTTTATTTTACTTTATTCTTTTCTTATTTTTTACTTTTTTCCACTATTATTACAGCATAATGCTTGATTCTTTTGCCTCACTATTATGCTCAAAATTACACTCGCATAAATTGAACAGCCCTAGTCCAGGAGCAAGGACTAAGGTGCAGGAGGGAGATCCATACTCTGCCCACATCACCCTGTGACAGAGATTAAAGAAGCCATTTTCATTGTGGAAAGGAAAGCTATTAGGGTTCCTAATTACGTAAGGAAGAGACAAACGATAGGGGCTTTTAACTCATTTGTGCACAGCATGGAAGAGTTGTTGGTCATCGGTGTAAACATAAATTTGCATGTAAAAAGAATCTGCATGAATTGCAGGCAAGTATGCACAGCAATCACATTATATCAATAAATGTGGCTTGTGTTTCTTTTCAGATGGTCATTGTTTTCACAAGCTCCTCGACTGTGGAGGATTTTGACTCTATTTGGGAACTACATGTACATGTGAAATTTGTCTCTTTGCCATTTTTGCATATTTTACTCCAACACATACAGCAGATAACTGTATACACCAAAATCAAAGTGACCTGAAACCACATTAGAACTCTTTCGGTGCTCAAATTGAATGGATTCAAGTTTGTGCAATTTCTACATGTACAGCCTAACTCATTGCAAATCAAGTGCTGTTTTGAATAATTTGCTCAAACAACTTCCAACATTATAATTCCAATAATATAATTATTTGACGATAAAAACTTGCAACAAAACGTTTCTTAATAACATTGTAAGATTTAAAAAAGGTTAAAAACAATAAAAAGCTATAAAAGCTAAAACCGACGACGTTTCGACGTTAACATAATGTCATTATCAAGTCAAGAATGTATAAAAATAAGTTCTATAAATACTAAAACGAACAATAAGAGAAAATAATATGCAATCGGACTCTTATTGTTCGTTTTAGTATTTATAGAACTTATTTTTATACATTCTTGACTTGATAATGACATTATGTTAACGTCGAAACGTCGTCGGTTTTAGCTTTTATAGCTTTTTATCGTTTTTAACCTTTTTTAAATCTTACAATGTTATTAAGAAACGTTTTGTCGCAAGTTTTTATCGTCAAATGTTATTCCAAGTCACTTCTTCTAAATATAATTATTGTCTTAATAAATGCACAAATAAGTTGGCTCACAGGAGCCTTCAATTTCTATTACATTCTGGTTCATTGAATGAGGGTGACTCCAGGTGATTGCCTAGCTATACAGGGTGCACCCTTACCGCACATAGTTTCTTGCTTATCTTGATATAATAATAATTGGTGTAACTATAAAAGATGTGATATGATAATTGGTTGATGTATAAAAGATCTCCTTGTTTCCTCTAATTTACTTTCCAAGTGTTATTGGACAGTCCAATTGCTATGTCGCACAAACTGGTCTGCGGATTTTGACATCACTATATGTGCACGCATGCCATGTGCGCAACCTTGTTGTATTGAACCGCCATGTTTGATTAAACCAAGTCGTGTTTGTGATTCGAGTCAGGTTTTATTCCGTGAGACACAACAGATTGGCGACGAGGATTTCAGATCCCATGCAGTAAAAAGAGAAAGTTCGAATCTACGCTATCATGCCGATTGGAAAAATAGAAGCCTTCGACGAAACTAACGACGACTGGAATGCCTACGTCAAACGAGTAGAGCAGTACTTTATCGCCAACGAAATTAAAGAAGAGAAGCAAGTGGCAGTGATGCTCAGCCTAATAGGAAACAAAACATACGGGCTACTACGAAATCTCTGCCCCAGCAAAGCCGTCCGAACTGTCCTTTAAAACTATTGTGGAAACATTACAGAAACATCTGTCACCGAGACCACTACTCATAGCAGAGCGATTCCGCTTTCACAAGAGAAATCAACTGGAAGGAGAACCCGTAAGTACTTACCTTGCTGAATTAAAGAAGTTAACACTGTATTGTGAGTTTGGAGCGAGCTTAAATGACGCATTAAGGGATAGACTTGTGTGTGGACTGCACAACGAACTTATCCAGAAGCGGTTGCTCTCGGAACCAGAGTTGACATTAACAAAAGCGACAGAAATAGCGTTAGCCATGGAAGCTGCGGCGAAAGATACATTAGAGTTACAGGGCAGTAAAGAATCTGAAGTGAACAAAATAAGCAATGGAAACGACAACGTACCAAGGGTGCCACCCAAGCCCCGCGATCATTGTTATAGATGTGGTGGCACTACACATCAATCCTCCGAGTGTTACTTTAAGAACGAAACCTGCCGGAAATGTGGGAAACTGGGCCACATCCAACGAGTTTGCCGCTCGGGAAAGGGTCAGAACTCCACCCGACGAAGAAAGGATGAGAAACCCAATCTGCATTCCTTTGAGGTGGATGATGAACGCGATGACGATAGCTTAGTTGCGATATTAGAAGTCAATAATGTTAACCAAGTGCCAGCTGGTGATGTCATCTGGGTAACACCAAAGATCAATGGTCACACCCTGAAAATGGAACTCGACACAGGCTCAGCAATATCCACACTCCCATTACAAATGTACAAGGAAACATTTCCAGGCACACCACTGGTGGGCACAAAAGCTATTTTGAAAACCTACTCAGGGGAGAAGATAAAACCAGAAGGAAAACTACTTGTCCGTGTGGAACACAACAATCAAGTTAAGGACTTAACATTGTATGTAGTGAAGACCCAGGGACCTGCGTTGTTTGGAAGAGATTGGCTGCACGAAATAAAACTCGACTGGAAACGGATTTGTGCTATTTCCAAAGAGAAGCCACCACAAAGCACCCAGAAGAAATTAGAGAAACTCCTAGATGAGTACAGTGAAGTGTTCCAAGACGAAATCGGCACACTCAAGTCAACCAAAGCAAAACTCACGCTGAAGGAAGGCAGCAAACCCAAGTTTTGCAAAGCCAGGCCGGTCCCATATGCCATGAAACCGAAAGTTGAGGTTGAGCTGAAACGCTTAGAAGAAGAGGGAATATTACGCAAGGTCAAATTCAGCAACTGGTCAACACCTATTGTACCTGTCGTCAAACCAAATGGCGCAGTACGTATCTGTGGCGACTATAAGATCACAGTAAACCCCCAACTGCAGACAGAGGAGTACCCCCTCCCTCGCATCGATGACATATTTGCGAAGCTGGCAGGGGGGAAGAAGTTCACCAAGATTGACCTCAGACAGGCATACCATCAGATGGAGGTGGAAGAAGAGTCACAAGAGTATTTAACGATCAACACGCACCAAGGATTGTACTGATACAATCGCCTGGTTTTTGGGATATCCTCAGCCCCAGCCATTTGGCAGAGATCAATGGATCAAATCCTAGAAGGAATAGAAGGAACCAGCTGCATCCTAGATGATATGATTATTACAGGGAAAGATGATGAAGAGCATCTTGACCACCTGGAGGAAGTACTTAAGAGGCTAAAGGAACATGGCCTACGAGCAAATCGCGACAAATGCGAGTTTTTCCAGACGAAGATCACCTACTGCGGACACAAAGTAGATCAACACGGACTACACAAGACTCAAGAAAAGGTCGATGCAGTCGTTAACGCCCCTAGGCCAGAGAACATCCAACAAGTCCGTTCATTCTTGGGGCTGGTAAACTACTACCACAAGTTCTTGCCAAACCTCGCCACCACCCTCAATCCCCTAAACAGGCTCTTAGAACAAGGCAAGCCGTGGAAGTGGACCGCAGAGTGTGAGGAGGCCTTTGTGTCAGTAAAGAAACTCATCGCATCAGATATGGTTCTTACCCACTATGATCCAGAACGACCATTGAGGCTGGCATGTGACGCTTCATCGGTTGGAGTTGGGGCAGTTTTATCTCATGTCATGGAGGACGGCTCAGAACGACCCATAGCCTTTGCGTCACGTACTTTAACGAAAGCAGAAAGGAACTACTCCCAGATCGATAAGGAGGCATTAGCTTTGGTTTGGGGAGTCAAGAAATTCCACCTATACCTGTTTGGTCGCCACTTCACACTGGTGACAGATCATGAGCCTCTAACCTCAATTTTCAACCCCAAGAAAGGAATACCAGCAATGACAGTTGCTCGCTTGCAACGCTACGCATTGTTCCTAGCAGGATTCAAGTACAGCATTGAGTACAAGAACACCACCCAGCATGGAAATGCAGACGGATTATCACGTCTACCTTTGAGAAAAGAATGTAACAAGGAAGTAGCTGATCCAGTGGAAATTTTTCAAGTATCACAGCTAGAAGTACTGCCAGTCAGTGCAGACATGATTCGTCAAGCAACCCAGAGAGATCCGATTTTGACACGTGTGGTTGAATACACGAAGCATGGGTGGCCACCGAGTAGTGAGAAAGAGCTGGAACCATTCCACAGAAGAAAAGAAGAGCTCACCTTACAGGATGGCTGCCTTATGTGGGGCTCACGAGTGATAATTCCACCTAGGTACCGGGCACAGCTGTTAGAAGAGCTCCACGAAGGCCACCTTGGCATCGTGAAAATGAAGGCTTTGGCCAGGAGCTACATGTGGTGGCCAGGGATGGACAAAGCAATCGAAGAAGTAGCGAAAGGGTGCACAGGCTGTCAACTCACCCAAAACAATCCTAAGACTGCCCCACTTCATGCGTGGGAGTGGCCAGCACGCCCATGGCAACGTATTCACGTGGATTTTGCGGGACCATTCTTAGGAACAATGTTTCTGATTGTTGTAGATGCGCATTCCAAATGGCCCGAAGTGATACCGATGACCACGACAAGTGCTGCCAGAACAATCGAGGAACTGAGAAAGCTCTTTGCGACACATGGCTTACCTGAACAGTTGGTCAGCGATAATGGACCCCAGTTCACGGCAGATGAATTCCGCACATTCATGAGAAGTAATGGTATCAAGCACATAAGGTCAGCCCCATACCATCCAGCTACAAATGGAATCGCTGAACGTTTTGTACAGACATTCAAGCAAGCCCTCCGTGCGGCATTGACAGAAAAGCAAACCATCTCCAGGAAGCTAACCAACTTCTTGTTAGCCTACAGGACAACACCACATGCGCTTACCGGAGAGTCACCAGCGGTACTCCTCATGGGAAGAAACCTCAGAACGAGGCTCGACATACTCAAACCTAATATACGGAAACGAGTGGAGGAAAAGCAGCAAGACCAAGAGTTGCGATCAAGCCGCAACCCTACCCGCGAGCTGGATATAGGCCAAACTGTCATGGCCCGAAATTACCGAACCAAAGAGAAGTGGGTCCCCGGAGTCATCACAGCTCACTCTGGACCCTTATCCTACGAAGTCAGTGTTGCACCTAATACAGTTTGGAGACGGCATATCGATCAGCTCAAGGAAACTGCAGTAACTCCGAACATCACCAAGGAACACTGCACACAACAGCTTGACCCAGCTGTCTTAGTAGGAATTCCACCAGCGACAAGCAGCATTAGAAGTGTAGAAGAGCCACAACCTCCTCTTGCGAGTAGCATTGAAGAAGTACCGGCTATAAACAGAGATGAAATTAGCTCTTCAAACAACTCTCCTAGCAGCCCGAACGAAATCAGGATCAGCTGTTCAGCAACACCGCCACCTAGGCGTTACCCCCTTCGGCTGCGAAAGCCACCTGAGAAACTGAACTTATGACTGAACTGAACTCGTGTGTCTTGATTAGTTGTGAATTTTTGGGGGGGAGGGATGCTATGTCGCACAAACTGGTCTGCGGATTTTGACATCACTATATGTGCACGCATGCCATGTGCGCAACCTTGTTGTATTGAACCGCCATGTTTGATTAAACCAAGTTGTGTTTGTGATTCGAGTCTGGTTTTATTCTGTGAGACACAACACCAATAAGCCAATCACATTAACAACATTGCATTTTAAATCAACCAGTCAAATCCTTATCATCATGGAAACAATGTAAACACCTTTGACACCAGCCAGCTCTATGCAAAATGTAGAGTGTTTTCCCTGTGGACAATGGGAGTATTACAATTTTTACAGTTATTGTAAAAATTGTAATAATTTTTATGAAGCAACACTTTGAAAGCCATTTTTCTTACACTTTCGTCATCACCTTGGCTTGTTGCAACAGTGTATGAAGTTTCATCAGATCTCAGTCAAGTTCTGTTTCTAGGGAACCACCTTGATAGATAAAACCGCACACGACTTTACAAGACAGTAGTTAGTGGGGGGCCTCTTACTGTAGGTAGTAAACGGTTAAATGGCTTTTAACTAATGATTAATGCAATCTTTGATTTGCAAGGTGACACCTCTCAATAACTCAATAACCAAATTGTTTAAGCTTCAATTCACATATTTATACTGATAAGGGATGTAAGCCTCGATTCTTTTCGCTTCGTTTTTAGAACACAAAGCAATTACCTCTAAACTTAACACTGTTTAAAATCATGGCAATGACTAATCGTCCTGTACCGTGCGGAGAATTAGGACGTTTTCATCCGTTGTAAACAAGCCAATCATCACGAACAAAGAACCAATTGTGCTTTCTTGCAAGACAAGAACCTTCAAATAAACACGTCTCATTTACTCACCTTATAGTAAGCAAACTGAAGGTATCCATAGGTCATTCTTGATTCGAAATCCTCCTTCACTCCTGCAGACACTTTCGACCGTTTACCGAGATACTTTTCCCTGCATTGCTGTGAACATCTATGGGAAAAAATAGTGTAACGGTAGTAGTCTAGTTCAAGATCATCGATGGAGTTACGAGAAGCAGATGCTCGGTATCTATCGCGACACTGCGATCTGCAATGAATTTTCACTTCTTTCTCGTGTTTATAATCTGCGATTGCCTTCTCGAAGAGCGCAACAGCTTCGTTCCACTTTTCCAGGCTGTACGCATATCTTGCGTCAGCGTAAAGCTCGTCGTAAGCTGCAGATTTTACACGAGTAATGTCCGGTCTTTGCACTAGGTCAGCATTGAGAAACGAGGCAAAAAAAACGCTAAAAAAGCACCAGAGACCCAGCCAACTGGTCATGTTCGCCACTCGCGAACCAACACGAAATGCGCTAATCGATCGAGAACTTATTGAACTTGTGGCGGGTAAAACCGACAGCTATTGTCCATTGACCAATCAGGTTACAGCAGTACCGGTGTCTTCCTTTGAAAGGCACCTCTGTTGGCT
>BLFK01000104.1:1817232-1829991 GCA_014634185.1 Astreopora myriophthalma | reverse complement strand
TCTTAACTATTGACCTTCGTTTTTTACACTTAATTTTGTTCATTCCATCGTCGTCTTTGTACTGTTTAAAAAAAAGTTATAGGGAGAAAGTCATCACTCGTGGACGTATGCCTACGCCATAAAACAAACATTAAATTGTTCCTTTCAATCAACACAATACACCCATTTTGTCATTTTACGAGCTTTGTCAATGTTGTGCTTCCTGTTCGAGCGAGAGGAAGCGTGAACCGACGGAATAAACATGTCCTAAATACAATCGGTTTTGAGTAACTTGAGCCAGTTGTATCTCCTAAACGAGCTTGGTGACCTATTTTATTCATTGCGCATTTCGGGTCACTATAATGTAAGGAACAATCAGGGAAAGTTTGAAGAAAATCTTAAACGAACTTGCATTACTAGGGAATCACCTTGAACTGGGAAAGTGGGAAAGTGGTTTGTGAATGACAAGCCACTTTCTGTTGCTACAATCGAATTCCAAATTCAACTATGAAAGTGGGCGGGGCAGTAAAACAGAGTGGGTCGGGCAGTGATACGAAATTTGGGGCACACTTCGGTGATTTCCTAGTCGGAAGTTTTCGACCGAAGCCCCACCATTTTAAATTTTCCTGATTTTTCTCCCAAAATATCAATGTTCCCTGACTCACAATAAAACTCCCTCACTCCTCCCTGGCCTTGAACATTCTTCCCCCTGACCATTTCCTGTCCTGTGGCAACCATGTATGTGTCAATTCATAGTATCTTCTCTGTGCTATGCATCTAAGTTGGTCATACCTATATTTGGTCACTGGTACAATACCTTTTATAGCCACTGAAAGTTCGCTGTTCTCGCCACTGCGTTGTTCGTTTACCAATAACTTTGATCCTAGAGATGATCCCGTCGTTTCTTCCGCTGTCTTTTTACTTGTCGTCTCTTCGCTTGTCGTCCCCTTTGTCGTTGGGGATTTGGTTGGGGGGCTCATTTTGGTAGAACTTGGTTCCGTGGTGGTATTCCCAGGGGTGGTCGATGCGTTGGCTGTTGTGTGTGCAATAGTTGTCGGTGGCGAAGGTTCTGGGCACTGCACTTTTCCTATGTTAGCCCCATTACATTTGGCATCTGCAACGAATGTAACATTACACGTATTAGGTCGCAGCAAATCTCCGTGAAGCATCTGCACTAAAATTACGGGATGAATTTTCCCATGCTTTTAAGTCAAAACTCAGAGCTTGCAATTGGATTAAAAGAGGCCAAAAAACATTTCACCCCATATTTTCATACCCGGTCCGATATTTTCATCCTCTCGCACCCGGCAGGGGGAACTCAGTATTAATTTTTTCTTTCATTCTTTTCCTCATGGATCGGGACTGGCAATTCCATAACTTAATCACCGTTTATTGCACGCATTTTGGCACGATTTTGCAAAATGGCCAAACACACTCTAAAAATCACTTCAGATGTTTTTGCTTGGAGCCCTTCAATTGAAGGGCATAAACGCTGTGACGTTTTTATGCATACTTCCTCATTGCGAGAAGTATCATGTGCCCCTGATAACTGGGACCAGTCATGAATATTCTCACGGTGCTAAATATTCAGGATCCAACAACACCACGACATAATAATTATTGAACGAAATGACTGTGAAGTGCGGTTTAGAAATGAATTGAAGAAATGATCCTCACACTTTCTGGGCAATTTAAGCAATTGTCTCATATATGCACTTGAAAAATTCAAGTGACTTCAACGGGATTCGAACCCACGACCTCGAGGTTTCCAATCCCGTTGAAGTCACTTGAATTTTTCAAGTGCATGTATGAGACAATTGCTTAAATTGTCCAGAAAGGGTGATGATTATTTATTATTATTATTAACAATCCCTTGTAGAACACCTCTGGATCTGTTGTTAAACACGATACAACTACAAGGAATTAATGGCGACCTTACACATGTAGATAAAGAGACAAAAGCTTTAAAGAATGATTACCTGGTGGATTTTTTCTGCATACATAGACTTCAATCTTCATGTATACCAGTACTCTGTTGGATGTATGACTACAGTGACCACCACGTGTATTATTGAGACCTGATTCAGTGCCATCAGATGTGGCTATAAAACAAATTTCAAATATTTAATCATATTTCACAACATTTTCAAGCACCATTTGAAATCTGCCAACTCAAACCTTGCGCTAACACATGTTAACTTTAAAGGTACCCTCAGTAACTCAAACCCTCGATAACTCAAACCTTCTTCTAACTCAAAGCAATTTTTGTTTGACCTCTTCGGGTAATTTTCTATGTAATTTTACCTTTGATAACTCAAAACGTGTTTTTCAAGATTTGATAATTAAGTCAAAACACAGTCCAAAGCAATGAAGTATTATTTATTTATTTATTTTTTCTTGCACTGCACATAACATGTCAGGCCAGTTCAGGTTTTGGCTTTGCACACAAATTGTTTCGGTACATCCCCATTTCCCTTGAAGATTCAGTAGTTATTGGGAGTAAGCTGTATGTATAAACTAAAAGGCTCCCCTCAAGGACATTCACACTAGTTGTTTCTGCACACAACCAGTGTTGCAATCTCCTGCCACATCATTCATTTAGTGCACATGCTGGGTGAAATGGTAAGAAAACATGGCATCGATGAGGGGAGCTGAGCTAGTTAACCTTCTTAGCTTACTTATTCTCCTCATAAATGGTTAGTGAGCCCCATTTTTAACAAGAATCATTTACTCTACATTATTTTCTCTACAAAATAATGTCATGGTGAAATGAAAAAATATCACTGTAAGAAATTACAATCAATTATTTTTCTTTCTCTTTCCCCATCCAATCACATTCTGAAAGTGGTTGAGGTTATACGTGTATCTTGTTATGATGACTAATTTTTCAAAGTTAGCAGGGCATTTTTCCAATGGCCTTTTCTCCGTGACAGTGACACCCCACATTTTGATTTCAATTGTGGAACAAGTACCTAGGTAACTCCAAACCTGCTGTAACTCTAGGCAAAAAGGGAACAAAATTCCACCGCGGGAAGATTTTTGCGTGGATGCCCTTAAATTGGGAGAATTTGGCAAAGTTGCTGTAGAACCTACACTAACATTCATGCATGCTTGGTTAATAAACTTACATATACAGTATACTGTACTTACCTATGAAATAGGTAATAAACAGTAATAAACAATTATTGTTCATAGATACCAGTAGGGATTGCAGTGCTTCGGTTGATGTTCACACTATTCCCGTAATTCAATTCAGAAGATCATTGTTACCATCATCATCATCATCGTTGTAGTAAGTTAATGTTATTGATTACTGTAGTTATTGATATTATACTAACCAATAAAATAATATGACCTTCCCGGTTCAAATGTCAGGCCATTTGGCTCTGCTGTATTCGGAGCAAATATGACAGATGAAAAGACCAACTTCGCTGGAGAAGTGCAGGTTAAAAGGCGTCTTCTCAATGGATCAAGTGATATATCACATGCATCAAAGGCTGTTTTGTTATAGAGCAACCAGAGGTTTTCATACATGGTTGACGTTTGAACAGCAGTTGGACTTTGCTGTAGTACACGAGCAATATTTGGACAAATAAAATTGACTTTAGAGTTCAGCTCGACTTTAAGATGCCGGGTTCCTGACTGACAATTAGCTCCATCTGCTTCAAATCTGAATAGAAAAGGCGTAAACTTATGAACAAGTTAATCATGGTAAATGAAGAGGTCTTGACTGTACAGCTGTGTAATGGCAGCTGGAATTAGTGACAAAGAAGGAGGAAAAGGAGATGGAAAAGGACAATCTTAAGAAGAAGAAGAAGAAGAAGAAGAAGAAGGAGGAGGAGGAGGAGGCAGAGAAGGAGGCAGAGAAGGAGAAGGAGGATAAGGTGAATGCAAAGGTGAAGGAGAAGAAAGAGAAGAAAAATAATAACAACAACAGCAAAGACACTTTGCATTTTGAGCTATAAAACTAGGCATCAACGTATGCAATATGGGTTATTTATAACACTCCCACTGAACGCCTATGTCAAAACTGTCATACTACTACTACTACTACTACTACTACTACTACTACTACTACTAATATTAATAATAATAATAATAGTAATAATAATAATAATAATAATAATAATAGTTTCCCATTGCATTATGACCCTGTTCAGTTGTTCCTCATACAAACAAGGAAAGAAAATAATTTGTCACTATTTATAGTTATAGTTACCCCACATAGTTCACAGAGGAGTAATATTGGTATAATTGTAATTTGGTACATACAGAAGTTGGAAATTTGAATTCACAATTTTGGGTTACCATCAATATCATCAAGTTTATGTGCTGATTTAAAGTACGGGCCTATTTTATCAATAACCCTCTCAAAGACCGTGAAAAGGTCAGGAGATGACTGTGGCGGTCTGTACCAAGTAGACACAAGGAACGGCTTTGATCGAAGTCTCTAGATCTCAATAGTAAGGCATTCCATATCACTCGGACTGAGGTCAGCACGGATTTGAAAATTGATATTACTTCGAACGTAAATACAGACATCACCACCATACCTACCATTATTTTCACGGTCTTTGCGAATTACGTCATAACCAGATAAATGTACTTCGTTATCTTTGATGGTTTGAGTCGAGTTTCGTTTCGTTTATAGCTAAAATATCAATTCCCTTGGACTGACACATGAAGATACGTAAATCATCGATGTGAGATACTAAGCTATTTATGTTTAAACATGCCATAACCAAACCACGTCCAAAAGCTGACTTACTGTAAGTGTTTTGTGAAGATTGTCCGAAATCCAGGAAATCTGTAGATCTCGTAGGATCAGGAGACTGATCGGGCTCCCAAACGGCAAAGACCTAATCTATATTGAGATTAGTGAGCACAGAATCTAAATTCTGTGCTCACACTTTCTAGGCAATTTAAGCAATTGTCTCATATATGCACTTGAAAAATTCAAGTGACTTCAACGGGATTCGAACCCACGACCTCGAGGTTTCCAATTCCGTTGAAGTCACTTGAATTTTTCAAGTGCATATATGAGACAATTGCTTAAATTGTCCAGAAAGGGTGATGATTATTTATTATTATTAACAATCCCTTGTAGAACACCTCTGGATCTGTTGTTAAACACGATACAACTACAAGGAATTAATGGCGACCCTACACATGTAGATAAAGAGACAAAAGCTTTAAAGAATGATTACCTGGCGGATTTTTTCTGCATACATAGACTTCAATTTTCATGTATACCAGTACTCTGTTGGATGTATGACTACAGTGGCCACCACGTGTGTTATTGAGACCTGATTCAGTGCCATCAGATGTGGCTATAAAACAAAATTTCAAATATTTAATCATATTTCACAACATTTTCAAGCACCATTTGAAATCTGCCAACTCAAACCTTGCGCTAACACATGTTAACTTTAAAGGTACCCTCAGTAACTCAAACCCTTGATAACTCAAACCTTCTTCTAACTCAAAGCAATTTTTGTTTGACCTGTTCGGGTAATTTTCTATGTAATTTTACCTTTGATAACTCAAAACTTGTTTTTCAAGATTTGATAATTAAGTCAGAACACAGTCCAAAGCAATGAAGTATTATTTATTTATTTATTTTTTCTTGCACTGCACATAACATGTCAGGCCAGTTCAGGTTTTGGCTTTGCACACAAATTGTTTCTGTACATCCAAAATCTGTTCAGTAGTTATTGGGAGTAAGCTGTATGTATAAACTAAAAGGCTCCCCTCAAGGATATTCACACTAGTTGTTTCTGCACACAACCAGTGTTGCAATCTCCTGCCACATCATTCCTTTAGTGCACATGCTGGGTGAAATGGTAAGAAAACATGGCATCGATGAGGGGAGCTGAGCTAGTTAACCTTCTTAGCTTACTTATTCTCCTCATAAATGGCTGGTGAGCCCCATTTTTAACAAGAATCATTCACTCTACATTATTTTCTCTACAAAATAATGTCATGGTGAACTGAAAAAATATCACTGTAAGAAGTTACAATCAATAATTGATTGTAAAGAGAAAGAAAAATAATTATTATTTTTCTTTCTCTTTCCCCATCCAATCACATTCTGAAAGTGGTTGAGGTTATACATGTATCTTGTTATGATGACCAATTTTTCAAAGTTAGCAGGGCATTTTTCCAATGGCCTTTTCTCCGTGACAGTGACACCCCACATTTTGATTTCAATTGTGGAACAAGTACCCAGGTAACTCCAAACCTGCGGTAACTCTAGGCAAAAAGGGAACAAAATTCCACTGCGGGAAGATTTTTGCGTGGATGCCCTTAAATTGGGAGAATTTGGCAAAGTTGCTGTAGAACCTACACTAACGTTTATGCATGCTTGGTTAATAAACTTACCTATACAGTATACTGTACTTACCTATGAAATAGGTAATAAACAGTAATAAACAATTATTGTTCATAGATACCAGTAGGGATTGCAGTGCTTCAGTTGATGTTCACACTATTCCCGTAATTCAATTCAGAAGATCATTGTTACCATCATCATCATCATCATCGTTGTAGTCAGTTAATGTTATTGATTACTGTAGTTATTGATATTATACTAACCAATAAAATAATACGACCTTCCCGGTTGAAATGTCAGGCCATTTGGCTCTGCTGTATTCGGAGCAAATATGACAGATGAAAAGACCAACTTCGCTGGAGAAGTGCAGGTTAAAAGGCGTCTTCTCAATGGATCAAGTGATATATCACATGCATCAAAGGCTGTTTTGTTATAGAGCAACCAGAGGTTTTCATACATGGTTGACGTTTGAACAGCAGTTGGACTTTGCTGTAGTACACGAGCAAGATTTGGACAAATAAAATTGACTTTAGAGTTCAGCTCGACTTTAAGATGCCGGGTTCCTGACTGACAATTAGCTCCATCTGCTTCAAATCTGAATAGAAAAGGTGTAAACTTATGAAAAAGTTAATCATGGTAAATGAAGAGGTCTTGACTGTACAGCTGTGTAATGGCAGCTGGAATTAGTGACAAAGAAGGAGGAAAAGGAGATGGAAAAGGACAATCTTAAGAAGAAGAAGAAGAAGAAGAAGAAGAAGAAGAAGAAGAAAAGAAGAAGAAGAAGAAGAAGAAGAAGAAGGAGGAGGAGGAGGAGGAGGAAGAGAAGGAGAAGCAGGATAAGGTGAATGCAAAGGTGAAGGAGAAGAAAGAGAAGAAAAATAATTACAACAACAGCAACGACACTTTGCATTTTGAGCTATAAAACTAGGCATCAACGTATGCAATATGGGTTATTTATAACACTCCCATTGAACGCCTATGTCAAAACTGTCATACTACTACTACTACTACTAATATTAATAATAATAATAATAATAATAATAATAATAGTAATAGTAATAGTAATAGTAATAATAATAATAATAATAATAACAATAATAATAATAATAATAGTTACCCATTGGTTATGACCGCGTTCAGTTGTTCCTCATACAAACAAGGAAAGAAAATAATTTGTCACTATTTATAGTTATAGTTACCCCACATAGTTCACAGAGGAGTAATATTGGTATAATTCTAATTTGGTACATACAGAAGTTGGAAATTTGAATTCACAATTTTGGGTTACCATCAATATCATCAAGTTTATGTGCTGATTTAAAGTATGGGCCTAACAGGCCTAAGGTTTTCATCAGAGAATTGTACCTTTTGAAGAATACTTACCATGAGATTTGTGGAAAATGATACAAGACAGGTGTTCACATTACTTGCCTTGTCTTTTATGATTTGTGCCTCAAGCCATAGTGACAAGAACACAATGCAATGCACACAATCAATATCAACAGTTTTCTTTCATCAGGAAGAACAAACAACTTCTTTGTGACTTTTAGCATGACTCTTCTCCAACCCAAAACCAATCGTCACTGTGACTGACAGTTCATTTTGAAACAACAAGTGAAACAGACATGACTAGAAATGTACAATGCGCAACAGACAACAAAACTGGACTCATTAAGCATATTTTATGCTAGGTGCTATCGTGCTACACATGCTATCGTGACTACTGTGAATACATGCCATTATGACACAATTGCAATTGCCACTAGGTCACATTGAGAGTTTGGAAACTAGAAGTTTCGGTATGAAAGCGCGTGCTGGCGAGGTGAAGGCAATCAATTGTATAGAGAAAAAGTACAACGGTAGAGAACCAATTGTGACCGACAGTTCATTATATGTTATGTCACAATGCCAGATCAAGAGTTTGGAAACAAACATGTTGTGTTCCAGCCCAGCGACACGAAAACTTCCGCGCAAGAAAAATTTCCAAAACGCGACCAAATTAGGCTGTAACTCTAGTGAAAACAAGCAGAGTGTAAAGCTACATGTATGCGAAAATACAAAAGCTTTTACGATTTCACTGGGAGAAACATCGCGTGTTTATGTAAGATTTAAGCCAATAGCGTAAGTAACTTCAAAGTTAAAATGGCAATTCTTTTGCCACATACGAATAAAGATAAGCTTTTAAATGAAATGCATAAGCTGATGTCCCCGAACAAAACGTGACAGAACAAGCTGAAGCAGAAAACTGGTGATGACAGAAAGAAGAGTACTTTGAAAATATTGAATATCAAATTCAATATCAATGCACAGCCTTTTAAAATAAAAAAGGTTTAAACTCATTAAAACCAAGGGAATTGCTAAAGAAAACTACATAAGCTTATATTTCAAAGTTGCCAAAGTGAAAATCAAACCTTGAGGAAGCCTAATGCTTAGCAGTAGAAAAGGAAGTCTTGCTTCTGGAGATTGCAGTCGATTTCTTGCACAATCTCTTCTTTGTGATTTATGCCATAGGACAACAGAAATACAAAACAAATACTTACAGCGGATTTTGAGGGGTCCAGTCGATCGACCTGTAGATGTCGCTGCCAAGAACGCAGGCTAAACCGACGAGAATGCATTGAAGTGAAAATAAAACAGCTTTCATGATGTCTCTGACAATGTCTGAAATGTTTATATATTAACTCTCTTGGAAACGATTAGGTGCCACCTCCTTCCAAAGTAACTTCGATTTGTCGCCTTCGTTCTATCTTTCGGCGCAAAGGATACTCTTAACTGATATCCAGAGCAAAGGTGGCATTTACCGACGGCACTCTAACATTAATTTCCTCTCTTTAAGAATGGCGGCTCAAACAAATTGTGCATCCCACTTACGGACAATTGTTTGTGAATATTGCGGTCCTTTGTAACCCCGGAAATTGATTATTAAGAGAGCCTCGCTTTCGGCCTAGCTCTAATGGTAAATCTTAGAATGGACTTGTAGGGAACTGTGAATAGTGCTGGGTGATTCTGTTTTTCTGTTTTGATTTGTTTTGTTTTTGCGGCAAAGAGGTGCAGTGATAAAAACTTTAACGTTGAGAATCTCACTGAGGCATCCCAAGGCTCTTGATTACCCACTGCACTCAACACACGGAAATGACGCGAATGGTAAAGAAGAACCGAACCCTGATTACTTTTACTTTTGCTGTTTGCGAGGTCTCGTCACTTCCTTTCAGATGGGTTTATAACAGAATAAAGTGTATTTCAGGCTTTTGATTTGGAAGAGTAAGGCCTGGTGTATTTCGATTTGAAACTTTGTTGTGAATTACAGATGTTTTTTAAAACTTTTGCGAACATACGGCTCGCACTTGTGACAGATGTTGAAACACAAACTGGTCCCGCGCACTAATTTCCGTCCCTTGTTTAAGTCTCTTAAACTTCGCAAGTTCAATGAACTACGCTTTGCACCAAATTTAAAATAAACTTAAAAGCTAACCAGAATAATACTAGTGCATGTGAGGAATTTTGTCTTACAATAACCTTTGACACGATTACTTAGGTAATTCGGGAATTTGTTGACAAATAGTCAAGCATGTTTTCAAATACCTTCAGAAAAACAATCCGCTTTAAAAGCCGTACGTGAATTGAATATTTCTAATGGCAAACCTATAAAGTGAACAATTTCCTGCTTCCTGAAAGCAGTTATAGGGTTGAATCCCCCGGGGGGGGGGGGGGTAGTTTTGGGAATTTCTAGGTGACGATGTGCCGCTGGGACCCTGGTTAGCGTTAACCAGGGTTAAATTCCATGGAAACCTATAGGTTTTGATAACTTAACCAATGGTTAGCGTTAACCGGGCTTCGAGCAACTGGCCCCTGGAAACCTTAACCTATACCAGAGCGAGTTCAGCTTAATTTTGCTACCCTATACTAGAGCAAACTCCCCAAATTCCCCGTATCCTAGAGTAGCTGTTTTCCAGAAACTACTGAGGTCACTAGCACAGTCTAGCCAAAACAAAACCTTATATCACGTTTCTCTCGCAAAATTTAAACTGGGCCAATTTGATTTTTTTTATATTTTTGAGTGGCCATTCCTGGTTTCCTTAGTCTAAATAAAATCTTCAACCAACTGGTCAGTTTAGTGAAAAATGATACCCTATTCAAGACCCAAACGCTCTGATTTATACACCCTATCCTTGAGTAAACTGCTTGAAAACCATACCCTTCACAGCGGCACATACCTATGTGGCCCATATATGGCAGTACCCCTTCCCACCCGGGGTTGAATCAACCTAGAACTTCCTCGTAAGTCAACACAATGCGATAACCCACACTAATTTTAACAAACAAAAAAAAAACCTTAAATGCAACTGAATACAAATTATAACTAGGTATATCTATCAATAGAGTGCCAACGAGCAAAAATTTGTGACCGTGGCGCTGCCGAAAAGAGGTCTCGTCATTTCACATATCTCGCTGTATGGATTTTTACACATCAAGGTTAATTTAAAAAGTTCGGGGTCGCTGAAACGATTTTAAAAATCGTTTCAGCGCTGCTCTCACTCGACGATCTCGAATCTCATCAATCATTCATTAAACCCCATGAATATATAGGTGGTCAATATTGTGAAAACATCGGCGAACAAACGCTCGTACTAAATAGATATACTTCTTATGCGGTCAGTCCGTGGCGAGCATAAGTTAGTTAAGTTCACGTCTGACGGTGGAAGTTTTCCACTGCCTCAAGTGGAAATTGAAAGGATTTAATATATTCGGTGAAAGAAACTTGAGAATAAAATAGCCCACAAAGTTAACCTATAAAATGTCACATCTCAAACCAATCATCTGTTAAATATTGATTTTTGTCCTCCAATAGGTGGTTCGCAACCAATCTGTAGGGGCACGGGTCACAATGGTGAAATTTACAACTGCTGGTGGACGAACAAAGAAAGCTAATGAGTACTAATGAGTGCTCTACTGTGTTCGTCCACCAACATGGCGAAGATGACGTAACGTGAAAACCGCCCATATATTGATCTATTCCTCTCCACGTACACGGAAGGGGAAATGAATTTAAACCGTGGTCCAAGGCGCAAAATCCTGAATAGCAGCGAAACCACCAGATCATTAGAATTTTAACGGAATAAATCTGAAAACTTTCAGCTAACAAAGAGATCGACTTCACCATTATTTTGATTGAGCGACTGTTTGCTCTTCATTCCGTGTATTAATTGCGGACCATTTTCCGTATACCGCGACTGAACGAAGAAAACAATGAACTGTTATCGTTGTAAGGGAAAACAAACTCATGGCACTTGTGTATCCGTTAGACTCAATACAAATTTTCGTGAATATGAAGGCTCTCCCGGCACATCCCTCAAAAGTGGGTTTGGGTTTCGTCTGAACTTATGTAAACGGAATAAGCTCTGTCCGAAAATGGAGGTGACTTACGGCATGCGGAGCTATAAAGAAATACGTGCGTTTAGGCGTCAACAGTGGATTGTGCAATTGATCGAAACTAAACCGTCTAAAATAACAACCCGTGTCCAGTTTGACGGAAACATCTCTGAACCACACCTCACTAAAGCTCTGTACACATCGGCTCGTTAAACCACTGCTGGATTACCGCTACAGTCCAAGCAGATGAGGTAATGCTAAGAGGCGTTGTTGGTCGTTTTATGTGGTTTCTGTTTATATGCTTTTGTCATTCTGGAGGGATTTAAAGTGGAACGTCAAACATGCATTGAATTATTCTGTCGCTAAGTGAACATTAGAGGAAATTCAGCCTTCGAAACTCAATACAAACGGAAATTGAAATGTTTTCATAGGAGAGCTGACGGTCTGTATATTCCAAATTATAACCTGAGTGAAGTTTCATACTGAATTCTCTACTTTTAATGGCAAATGCAAGCCGTTCCTTTCACGAAATGTTTATGGAATATTTCTTTTCACGTTCGTTGGTTATGATGTAAGATGATAAACCGGCTTTACCTCCATGAAGTCTTCCGGCCGTTTTCTGGCAGGATGTGTGGCATTCAGATTTGCCATTATGCAAATTTACACCTGTTCCAACAACGACGTTCTCACATTGCAGGGATAAGGCGGAGAACTGGGGGAGAGAACTGGGGGAGAGAACTGGGCTCGTTCACAATTACTGGGGGATAGACCCGCAAAGCGTGCATATCGTTTGAAATATAGGTCCGGGTTGCTCGAAGCATGGTTACGCTAAGCAGGAAATACCATGAAAACCTATAGGTTTTGATAGCTCTTAATCAATGGTTAGCGCTAACCGTCCCTAGGGTTTTAAATACAGGAAATACTGGATCCGGTGGATTTTCTTTATAGGAATATGTCTTGATATGTTTCCAAAGCAAAGTGTTTTGTTTCCACTGGAAAGGGAGTCGTGATAGCAAAATAGCACTGTTACACATGCATCAATTACAGTTCAGAAAAGGGGCAGATTTAGAAAAGTCCGA
>BLFK01000104.1:1799884-1815571 GCA_014634185.1 Astreopora myriophthalma | reverse complement strand
ATTATTATTATTATTATATTATTATTATTATTACATGCCAACACTACAGTAGTACAGAAATGTCCAAAAACCCGGCGGCAAATGTAAGTGTTTGTTATCCACCGGATAAAGTTACCCAAGCTTGGAACAACTGGGACCCGAGTAAGTGGAAGTTGGTTTTGTAACCAATTTACAAAATAATAATTATCGTGTACTTGTTTTATAGGAAAATTCATTACCTGACGAGGGGATTCCACGTTAAATTGCACGCGAAAACCGATATCGCGATTCGTGCGATATCGGTTTTCAAGTGCAATTTAACGCGGAATTCACGAGTCAGGTAATGAATTTTCCTTGAATCGCATAATTGAATAAAATAAGAAAAAAAGAATCTCAATTTAACAATTTGACGACAGTTGTCACGTAGATGTGAAACAATATCACTTGGCCTCGTTTTCAACTCGCAATTCCACGCTAAATACCTCGCTTCGTTAACCAATCAGAATGCAAGATTTTATTCAACTATGCGATTCTATTCATAAAATGCATAAATTGTTTTTAAGTTTCCATCGATATAAATAACTTGAATTCCCTTCGAAGTTTACATTAATTTTGAATTCTTTGAAATTGAAATTTTAGCCCCCTTCCCCCCCCCCCCATTTTGATTACCTCGAATTTAGGCAATGGATTAAAAAAAGTCGTACAATGTGAATCAGTATGGCGTATACTCTAATTTTATGCGCCCGATTGTTCACAAAATTAAAATTTTAACACGTAAAACACGGAGCGGACGTTGGTCGTCTCGAGGAAGGCCATTATAAATGTGGTTGAAATATACGTGGCGGACCAAAATGGGTTTTTGTCTTCTTTTCTGAAACACTTACAAGTACAATGTATATAAACTGTTTTACGTTGCACTTCTTTTGTGGCGCAGCACATCTACAAGTAGCGCTTGTTCAACGTGACTGGATGCGAAGTCTCGCGGCGTACCGAATTACGTTTCCAAAGTTCTCCAAATTTTTCTAAATTATTTCTCATATAAAAATTCCACCAAATTTGTATTACAAAATTATTATTGGCAAACTAAACTATCGCAAATTTTCACTTTAACTACCACCGGCAGAGACGAATGACACTTTCGACCTTTCCCTCCCTCCCCAAAGTCATTTCAAAATTGGAATCTATTTGTAGAAAAATGTCCGGACACGACTCCAGCCTTTTGTTCCATCTCATCTGAATTTTAACCCTACATCACACAGACATTCAACATGAACCTGTGTGTTACTTTCAGGAAGGAAAGACTTCTGACACAAGTGTAAACTAGGTTCCAAATTTCCCGTTTTCACGTTGAAATAGGTCTCATTTCCCAAAGAAACGAGAGCAGGGCAAGGGGTAGGGGGTCCCAAGGCCCGTGGAGCCCTCCAATGTGTGCACCCATGAATGAAGATAACTATAAATTCCAGTGTAAATATATGACATCCTGTTGTACGTGTTCTCAGAAATAACAAGACGCGTTACCACTCATAACGCTGTTTCTTTACCAATGAGTTTGATGCTGAATGTGGTCTCTTCGTTTCTTCTGTTGTCTTTTTGCTTGTCTTCTCTTCGCTTGTCGTCTCTTTTGTCGTTGGGGATTTGGTTGGGGGGCTCATTTTGGTAGAACTTGGTTCCGTGGTGGTTGTGACGTGGGTCCGGATGACCCAGGAAACTATACAAAACAAAAACTTGCACAAACCCCTTCCCACAAGCACACGACTCACCAACATAAATTTTTAAAAAAAAGTACGGATGATTTTTATTTAGGAACTAATTTAACTACAAGTATGACAATTACTATAAATGCAACTAAACCTTATATAAAACTAATGTACTATTTACACTAAATATTTACAATATTAAGTGGCAGTCTCGCTAAAAGCGGTCCACTCGACTTTAGGACCAAAAATAGTTTTCCTTCATTTTTTGTCGGTGTAAAAGGTTTGGCACATATAAATAAAAAAAACAATTTATTATTTTTCAATTCCTTATTTTTGCCTTGCTACGAGCCAAAATTGAATTTTGGCCGAACTGAGGTTGCCGACCGTGATCAGAAAGGTGAAATTCACCGATTTTGTAAAGCGTGCTACGTCCCTTATAATGTAGCTCACGGAATTCCGTTTTCGTACGAATTCTAAGGTACATTCATTACTTTGATTGACGAAATATGGAAACTTTTTGGAAAATTTTAAACTTACTAGCGAGGCTGGAAGACACCCTACTCTAAGGCCTTTGATCACCTACTAAAATTTAGCCATATTTGAGAGAGAAAATCTCAGAAGTTGGGTCTAAATGACGGCTAAAAAGCACATCACAGTAAATTTCTTACCTTAATAAACCGTTCTAAAAGTTCAAATCGGTGGGTATCTCCTTGGATTGCACGCGAGATCAGATTAAAATCTGCCGCATTCCGTGTATTTACATAACTATCGCTCGTGTCAAAGCTTATTTGCATAACCCTTGCGTTCGGTATTACTACTTCTTCTGCTGTTCAGGCTCGTCTGTGACCTTCTGAGTAGTGGCAAATAGCTTCTTTTGATACTTGTATACACTGCAGATCCAGGTTGGAGGTAAAAATGTCGTTGAACTTAATCAATTCTCAACACTTGCGCGAATCCAAAAGTAAACAATGGCGGTCTCCACAAATTAACCATGGCCGTCGTCCTGATACGTTCCTGCAATAAATTTGCAACAGAAGTAACACTAGGAGAAGCGAAGGTCGTAAGTTTCCATTCACCGTTTAATGGCAACTGAATCCAGTACTACTGCCTTGACTACTGAGAGCTAGAGAGCTATGTGCCCGAATTTGAAAACAGCAACGAATTCACTTGCCGTTTGATCGCTGGGAAGTGCATTCGTCAAATGAGCACGACACGCTAGAATGGAAGTGCGTTTTGCTTTGAATGGGCTTGTCTTTTGTTTCAAACTCGATGCACGTCTAGTATCTGCGCTTGTACAGTGCAGATAATGGCCTATGCTCCGTTTATACAACGAAAGCAGCACCAGCCTTCGCCACATGTCACACAAGTTGTAACGTGACCAAGTATGGAACGTCGACGGTCCCAACTAACCGCCCCTGGGTCTCCGAGGATAAATAGGGTTTAGTGTTTAGTATTATTTGCCCGTAATTGTAGTGTTTGCTGTTAAATTGGCCAATTTTTTCATGTTTACTGTTTCCGGAGAAAATACTGCTAAGTGTTTAGAGGGTTTTTTGTGGAAACCCCATAAGGTCCTATAGTCTTTTAGCATTGTAAATTCTTACAGATGTATCTGGTCTTCGAAAATCGGTAATAAAATCACTCATGAAGTTTGAGCCCGTGCTCAAAGCTTCTCAAAGGTTCTTTATAATTAGTCTCTTTTTTCAATATGTCCAGAAATGCGGGTTAATGAGATGCATGCACGTTATGATAAGCATCACAAAGTGTCCCCTTTCCTATAGAGTCAACAACACACGCATAATTCTCTCAAATATGAAGTAATATAAAAATGACACTCTGTGATGCTTATTCATAAAGAGCATTGGATCTCATTAGCCTGCATTTCTGCACATAAGTGCTTCTTTCAACCCAATGTGCAACAGTATTCTGGGAAGCCTGTGTAGCACTGGGGACCCACCTCGTGCCAGGACCCCACGATCCTTTGGTTGTGGCATCGGATTCTCCCTCCTCCGGTGTTGTCAATGTTCTAGTTTGCTTCCAAAATCAAAGCGCGTGCAGATGCTGAGAGGATGATTTCTCAATGTGTGCTTATAGGACTAGTACCCTTCCCTTTCATCTGACGAACCAGAACTGTTGGCCATGAAACTAGTTTGTCTTTGACTCCTCAGGCTCGTGAAACATAGTTAAGTAATGGAACATGCAATCTTACCAGTATGGGACTCAAGGGAGGGTGTGGACCTTGAGCATAATTGTCGCCCGGCGGGGACTCCCATATAAGAAGGACGAGGGTGCGTGTCGTACCTTTTAGGGGTTAAAAAAGCAGTTTTGGTGTCTCTTAGGGTGTTCAGCCTCAAAAGGTGCACAACAGGAGCTTTTTTCATAACTTTTAGGGTATTGAGCCGAAAAAAATATGACAGGAGATGTTTTGTTTTAGAATGGAGTAAGATATTTTTGAGCCATGCCCACAGAATAGGATCTTGGTACTGTACTTAGCGGTTCTCTTCAAAATTTCCGATGAGCACCCCGTCCTTTGTATTTGAGAGTACCCCTAAGGAAATTGTCCTAAAATGCGATAGGCATTATATTAAAGGTATCATATATTAAAGGTAGTATATATCGCATCCGGCTTTCCAAAACCTCACAGCCATTGCCGTTTATTCTCACGGTGTCATAACAGCCGAGTGAAAAATACATTTTTGATAACACTTCTGCATATTCCTTCAAACTCTTCTTCTCGTGAGCATTAACATAGCTGAACTGAAAGCAGTTCTAATACAGACTTACATTCATAACAAACACAAAACAGGACTGTTTGCCCTTACAGCAAAAAAACAAAAGATGTAATAAATCCTTCCACCTGTAGTTCAGCACACACCACTTGCCGTACATTATTTTGCAAAAGATAGGACTTGGTGTCAGTTACACTGTGTCTTGTCGATGCCGCAAAGGGATTCACGAGGCACTGAATCTATTTATAGCACGAACATTCTTCGACAATGTCCTTCAGCTTGTTCAATAAAGACAACTTTCGTTCTCTGGCTTGATATGGAATTTCAAAATGGTCGCACATGGCCTTGAGCATGGTGACATTGAATCTTGATAGCGTGTCGAGCCTGGCATGCTCGCAGATGTCGTGACCATCATAAGTGATAGGATGGATCAATCCCACTTGGCTGACAATATCTTCCACTGCGTTCCGTCTAGCCGTCTCATCAAGGTAAGTGATTTCGTCTTCGATGAGACTGTTATCATCGTCGTCTTCTTCTTCCCGCACTTGGTCAACTGCCGCTTTCCTTCGTTTCATCGAAGCCAGTCTTGAAAAAAAACCTTGCACTTGGGTCTTTGTTAACCATTCGCTTCTGTTAAACTTCCTTGTTCCTTCGATGTTCCTGGCTTTTCTCATGTCAGCTACCACTTGGGTTGGATCAGCCTTCCGTCCAGTCTTCTCACCATCGTCAAATCTCATTGTCAGATAGACCTTTACATTCTCCGTAAACCTCGTTCCTCCCCCTCTTGGTTTCTGAAGGGCCCAGCCCATATTATGACATTCGTCCCTGCCTTCACGTGTCACTTCCTCTACTGTGGACGTTACCCTTGATTCTAGAGTTAGTGAAGAGAACTTTGATGCCCAGCCACGTCTAATTCCATCGTACAAGCTCTCCGATGTTGCTTTGCTATGTTGGCCGAGATGAATATGGTCTTGAAGTTCCTCTAAAGAAGAAAATTCCAAGCTACATCCTTGCTCTTGGCATTGGAAAACTAGGTCGTTATCGGAACTATCAGTATCGATGCGGGAGGGCTTTATTGCCAACTTCTTTCAACTGCAAGGGCCCTTACTTTTGAACGATAAGCTCCGACCATGGGATAAGTCTACCGGCACCAACGTTATATACCTTTGAGAGACGAAGTCCTTCCTGCTCGTAGGAAAAATTGTGGAAAGCACTGAAATTGCTGATACGGTTGACTTTAACTTCCTCGCCACCGCGATCAAGCTCGCAAACAGCGGCCGATGCTCCCTTCACTTGCCTTGCCTTTAACGCCTCGTGCATGTCAGAGGCTGTCATAATGTCATGTCCTTCATTACTATACCTACGCATTGCTTCTTTCATCGGACTAATAATGCGATCGCAAACATCCTTGCCAGATTGAACTTCCGAAAAGTCATAGCTGATCAAGAAGAAAAGAGAATATCTAAATTTATTATATGGTTGAGAAAATTACTTACTTCACATTGATAAGCTGAGAGCAGCCAATTTTATAGTGAATTTTACTTTGCACTACATTTTGAATTAACGCGAGGGCGTTCGTAATTTTCTCAGTCATATAATGAGTAATAAGGGTTTACTGCTCTTGATATTTGAAAATTATTTCAAATTCCTTCAATTTTGAGAGAATTTTCAAATATTATTCGCAGTGTAAATCCTTAATTGCACTCGCATTTATACGATTACCTAAAGTAATAACTGCTACACTACTGCTACTGCTGCTGCTGCCGCTGCCATTGCCTCTGCTGCTACTGCTACTGCTACTGCTGCTACTACTACTGCTACTGCTACTGCTACTACTAGTGCTACTGCTGCTCTACTACTACAACTATTACTGCTACTGCATGCTACTCAGTGCTACTGCTACTGACCACTGCTACTGTTGCTGCTACTACTCCTATTACGGCTACTGCTGCTGCTACTCAGCGCTACTGCTACTGCCACCGCTACTGCTACTGCCACCGCTACTGCTACTACTGCCACTGCTACTGCTACTCCTTACCTCATAACTTTGATTCCAACTCGAACACCAACGTCGAAGGCAGCTGCTATTAGATTGTTGTTATGGTAACAACCTGCTCCGTCCGATCGCAAGAAGATCTGGTTTACGCCAGGCTTGTTCCCTTTGATAATGTTAAGAAGGTGTTCCAGTATTGCGCACACTGTGTACCAGTCTTGGGAACAGCTGTCAAAAAGGTGAACATATGTCGCAATTTCCAGGCCGTTGTCTGTAGCATTCCTTGTAATGACACAACTAACATGCCAATTTATTCCCCTCTTCCCGAACCACTCGGAGTGTTTCTCTCGATATTTGAGTTGCAAAAACTTCATGGCCCAGTCCATGACAACAAGAGCAGAATTACACTGGAGGGAGTTTAGAACACTTTGTTTAGCTTTCTCTTGGTTCTCAGCTCTGATAATGTGGGACTTCCATTGAAATATCATATCCTGGGCTTGCTTGTGGTCGTGCTTGAGGTCTTCTTTCTGATCCACGCTGTACAGACTAACTGAAGGCGACTCGATTTCATCTGCGATAGCCTGAATAGTAGATTTCAAGGTCTCGCAATCATTGCAGCGAACGTGATGCTCGTGCAAACAGGTTCCTTGAAACTCGGGGTTCTGGGGATCACTTAGAGCAAAACATGTGCAGTGGTCGGGACAAGAGCTCCCATTATCCTGGCAGTGCACTCTGTACTCTGTCTTAAGGTAGTGCTTTCCATCCTTGAGATCGTCTCGGATTTCTTCACACCACTTAACACTTGCACCGCTGTCTTTCAGTTGATCCACTATCTTGTTCATTGTGTCAAATCCTTCAGCTCCGGCTGTAGCGATATTGTCAAGTCCCTGGAGGGACTTTCTTTGGGTAGCTTCTCTGACTTCCAAAATTCTGTACAACGTTGATCTTCCAAGAGGGTCAACGCCTTCTTCGCTACAATGTTTGAAATACTGTTCAATCATCGTTGACCTTCCAACAATTCTGACGACATTGGGCATAACAAGCCGCTCTCCACAGTCAAGTTTTAGAGTCCTCGTTCCATAGGCAACATCTTGGTAGAAATATGGCTGGTCTACAAAAGATAGAAAGTGATCAAGCTTCACTAAGTCTACTCGGACTCTATGGCTTGGTAGTTTCTCGACGTTAAATCCCACTCCAACATTCTTGGCATGCGCCCTTGCTTTCTTAATTTGTCGGTCGCTCAGTTTTTCAAAAGGTTGGTGCATTTTCTTTAGGAATCTTCCTGAATAACGCGAAGCATAAAGACTAAGAATCTGGGTTTTCAGACTTCTGGATGGTGCATTTTTGTATGCGGCTATTAGTGCCTGTAAGTCATCCGAGCACAGGTTTACTGACGCTGACTCCTGAAATGCTTGCTGCAACTTTTCACTATCTCTTGGTGCGATAACGCTGCACACGGCACGACATGCTTCGTCTACTTGATCCAGACATAAAGCTCTTTCATTTGTCGTGGCCAAGTCCCACTCAGACACAAGCCTGAAAGTAAGTGGCTCTACCGTCGTATCTGTGAGACATGCAATGCTCGACATCGCCTCATTGTAGACCTGTAGTACGCTGCGATCTTTCTCAGCTGAAGAATCATCATCTGACGAGCTCCCAGATTCTCTTACACGCCATTGCCCAGGAGTCCAAAGAGGATCTTTACCGTGGCTTTCTAATGCTGGAGATGCAAAGCAACTTTCAATCGTGCCGCTTGCCTCTTCCTTGGTTTTCCTGTCACAGCAGCAGCACAAAATAGTGATCAAAATAATAATTATAATAATAAGGATAATAAGAAAATTAAATGCTTAATGAAACAAGGTGATAACTGAATTAACGAAGAACGAACAAAGGACTGACACTGATGAAAAGAATCTGAGTCCCGTCCTTGTGACATGATGAACATTTCATCTTTATCCTTTTTAGCACGGTCGTTGAGCAAAATTTACCATCTTTCATTATTTGAAATCGCTCTATGACGTCAAAAATCAAATGCGCTGACTTTCATATATTTTTCACAAGTTACTTTAATACCACAAACATTTTCCCCAGGAAGGAGTTGCTCGACTCATTCCTCATTCCATTCTAAAAAGAAAATAAGGAGCCCAATCGTTTCTCGTCGGATTTTACCATTAGCAGCATTTTTAGTACCTTGTCAACTCTGTTACGACACCATGATATTCATCTTCCATGTGTCCGTTTTCTTTCCTCGGTGTCCTCAGCCAAAGCCATTCACCATTCAATTTGCTACTGTGCAGCTTTCTACAACTGTTACAGATGGCTCAAAATTCATGTAGAAAAGTAATTGTTCTCTACTGTACATACACCACCAGGAATTATGAACAAAGTACGAGGTAAAAAAGTTATTTGTGACTTTTTATTTTGCTCCAGTTTATACTATCGTAGGCCAGAAATCCCCCCTTCCCCCAACTTAGTATTTACTACTTTTTGACAGGGACTTCCGCCTAATCCACCTTGTAGACCCAGCGCTTATTTTGAAGAGGACGGTATATGAACTCGCGAGAAGAGAGGGGCTGACAACAGTAACTGCTACAGAGCTTTTCTCTCATTGCGCTCTCCTGACGTCAAACGTAAACTAACCCGGTCTTAAATCTTTTTTGCCAGGGGTACCATTTTTCCCCTATCTTTACAACACTCTCTCTACACGAAGGAAATTTTTGCAGGGGCAGCCCGATCGCGTGCCACCGCTTTCGGAAGGATACCCACAAGAAAAATGTATAGTCACAAAACACATTTTGTTTAATATAAAAAAAGCTCTACTTTTGTTAAGGCAAGCATTTCAAAGACACATTATTCGCGGTTGCTCTGAGAGTTGTTTGTTTTATTTTCTTCTGAACACCAGCGCTTTGGTTTTGCGAAATTGTAGTCGTGAGACCAAGTAAAATTCATTGGCTGCTTGATTTAACTTGATTACATTTGTTGACTATTTAAGCGACCAAGAAATAATACGGGTGGTGTAACCTGCGATCAGGCGTTCTTTCTTTTTTTCGCGGGGGCATCGAATGCACTCCAATAATCTTATGGTAGTGCTAGTTTTATAATAGACGAAAGCTTCTTCCAGATTTAAAATGATACTCACGTGATCCGATTGGAATTATAATCCAGAAAAGTTCAAAGACATCTTTGGAAAGCCACACATTGAAAACCCGGTCTCCTTTTACTCCTTCGAGCTTGCCCTTATGTTCAGGGTGCTGACAAACACTTTTAGTGCGGTGCCAGTATTTTCCCAGCCCGCCTCTATGCTTCGAGCACACGTACATTTCTCCAACTTTCTCCTCCCTTAAGCAAAAGTAACCTGCACGAGCCAAGATCAATTGGCATTCAAGCACATCTTTGCTAGGAAGGTGAAAGCGCTTCAAATGGGCTGATATGTCATCGCGACATTCAATAAGAGGTGTTAGAGTGTTAACCCCCCTGAAATCACCGCAGCCACTGCTATCCTTGCTTTCCATTTTTCGCTGACGACATTCTGCAAACGCCGTTACATACCTTTCTTCTCTTCTAAAAACAATTAGCATATTCACAGGAAAGGATGGAAACTAGAAACTAACATCCGAAATGGATCCAGAAATACTGGACCCGAATCAAAAAGGTAGCCGAATTTGGGGTTGTTCAAAGTCAATTTTCTAAATTTCCTTTCCATTTGCTTTTCCAATTCTCGCCCACTATTGACGTTCCCACGTCCCCGTTCCTAATTCCTATTTCAATATGGAACTCATCTTTTGTTGACAATTCCCATTGGCACTGCCTGTTTCTGTCGAGTATTCCCTTTTATTTATCATTCCTTTTCACGCCGTTTGGTGGAGCATAAAGCGTCCAACAGTACTCACAGGACAGTTCTTTACTAATATTTTAGCCTCGGGGGTAACCCCCTCGTTCCAACTCTAACCTACAATCAGGTGTCTTCGCTTCTCTTTTTCTTTTGTTTTTTGAAAGGGAAAAAGAAAGGGAAAAAGAAAGGGAAAAAGAAAGGGAAAAAGATGGATTTAAGGAACTTTACAACAACTTAAAAACCCACATACTTTCCCTTTAGTACAATGTTTGCCTATGCCTCTAAAACCTCCCAAACGAGATTAAGCAAACGTTCGATATTAAAAAGTTTAAGGCTAAAGTCCGTAATTATTTGTTAAATTTGTAACTTTTAGTTTTTAGTATATTAGGATATATTCATGTATGTAGTTGCTAGTATTGACGGCGGAAGAGCCCTAGACAGGGAGCTGTTCAAATAAAGTATGTATGTATGTATGTATGCCCGCTAAATCTAAGTTTTAGGATACTCGATGCACTCCTTTCTATTTCCGTCACGGTTTGCGTGCATGGGGCCCTGTGTTTGCGTGTGACATTGTAACGAAACAGACGTACAAGAAAGTCAAACTTCCAGCGAATCGATCGTAGTTTATGTAATCACAAACTTTAATTAAGGACGATGGCGGAATGACACTGAAACATCGAGTGTAAAACGAAAGTCAGGTAAGCTCATTCATCCGAAAACACAGTTGCATTCGAGCGTGACTTTCGCATTCCAAGTGATCAACCGATAAAAGCTTGTCATTGTTTGAAATTAAACTTACCTTATACAAATTTTCCTATTTGCAGCTCCCGGTAGCAAACGATTCATTTGCCGCTAAACGGTTGATGGGAACTTTAGACTTTCTTCAAGTTCTCCTGGTGACACTTCTGCAGCATAATTTATCGGGAATTCGGCAATAGCGAATTGTCCAACCGCCATTATTTACTTTTGGATTCTCGCAAGTCTTGAGAATTGATTGACTTCAACGACATCTTTGCGATACCTCAAATCTGGATCTACAGTGTATACAAGTATTAAAAGAAGCTATTTGCCACTACTCAGAAGGTCAACACACGAGCCTGAACAGCAGAAGAAGTAGTAGTATCGAACGCAAGGGTTATGCAAATAAGCTTTGACACGAGCGATAGTTATGTAAATACACGCAATGTGGCAGATTTTAATCTGATCTCGCGTGCAATCCAAGGAGATACCCACCGATTTGAACTTTTAGAACGGTTTATTAAGGTAAGAAATTTACTGTGATGTGCTTTTTAGCCGTCACTTAGACCCAACTTCTGAGATTTTCTCTCTCAAATATGGCTAAATTTTAGTAGGTGATCAAAGGCCTTAGAGTAGGGTGTCTTCCAGCCTCGCTAGTAAGTTTAAAATTTTCCAAAAAGTTTCCATATTTCGTCAATCAAAGTAATGAATGTACCTTAGAATTCGTACGAAAACGGAATTCCGTGAGCTACATTTTAAGGGACGTAGCACGCTTTACAAAAGCGGTGAATTTCACCTTTCTGATCACGGTCGGCAACCTCAGTTCGGCCAAAATTCAATTTTGGCTCGTAGCAAGGCAAAAATAAGGAATTGAAAAATAATAAATTGTTTTTTTATTTATATGTACCAAACCCTTTTCACTGACAAAAAATGAAGGAAAACTATTTTTGGTCCTGAAGTCGAGTGGACCGCTTTTAGCGAGACTGCCACTTAACAGTTCAGTTCAGTTCCTTCTTATCTCGCTTCAACTGCAACAACCAACCTAACAACCTGCCCTCCGTCAACTGTAAACTTTCCCTTCCTCCTCTTTCGTCCTCAACTTTGTGACTTCATCAAATTTTCGTCCACGATTCGGCGCTCGGTCAAATACTGTTATTTCTTTCTTGTCTTTCAGCGCCACCGCTAACTCTTAGCTCACCCACCAAAGTCTTCCGCAGTTACTTTTTGTTGCCGCCACTGACAAGGAATTTTGTCTTGTGATTCTTGGCCGGCTCCCGCTAAGGACTCTTAACAGTGAATCTGTCTGCGACTTTCTCTGCCCTCTGGCTTTCGTCCTCCGATATTCTACTTTCCTACTTGCCTTCTTTCCGTCAACCGTTTTCTATTCCCCGTTCACCACGCCTTGCTTCCTTTTATACATCGAATATTAATTCCACAATAATTAATTCTTCTAACATCTGACTTACACACTTATTGTTTTGACGGTCCTACATTTACAACACTATACTAAATCAACACTTTATGAACAAATAAACTTACAAGCTATTTTTAAAGTACTAATTACGGTTTACCACAAAGAGACATTAACAATAAGTAATTAACACCAACGAAACATACTATACAAGTAAGAACAAAGGAATATCATGACAGTGGTATACCCAGGGGTGGTCGATGCGTTGGCTGTTGTGTGTGCAATAGTTGTCGGTGGCGAAGGTTCTGGGCACTGCACTTTTCCTATGTTAGCCCCATTACATTTGGCATCTGCAACGAATGTAACATTACACGTATTAGGTCGCAGCAAATCTCCGTGAAGCAACTGCACTAAAATTACGGGATGAATTTTCCCATGCTTTGAAGTCAAAACTCAGAGCTTGCAATTGGATTAAAAGAGGCCAAAAAACATTTCACCCCATATTTTCATACCCGGTCCGATATTTTCATCCTCTCGCACCCGGCAGGGGGAACTTAGTATTAATTTTTTTCTTTCATTCTTTTCCTCATGGATCGGGACTGGCAATTCCATAACTTAATCACTGTTTATTGCACGCATTTTGGCACGATTTTGCAAAATGGCCAAACCCACTCTAAAAATCACTTCAGATGTTTTTGCTTGGAGCCCTTCAATTGAAGGGCATAAACGCTGTGACTTTTTTATGCATACTTCCTCATTGCGAGAAGTATCATGTGCCCCTGATAACTGGCACCAGTCTTGAATATTCTCACGGTGCTAAATATTCAGGATCCAACAACACCACGACATAATAATTATTGAAAGAAACGATTGTGAAGTGCGGTTTAGAAATGAATTGAAGAAATGATCCTCACACTTTCTGGGCAATTTAAGCAATTGTCTCATATATGCACTTGAAAAATTCAAGTGACTTCAACGGGATTCGAACCCACGACCTCGAGGTTTCCAATCCCGCTGAAGTCACTTGAATTTTTCAAGTGCATATATGAGACAATTGCTTAAATTGTCCTGAAAGGGTGAGGATTATTTATTATTATTAACAATCCCTTGTAGAACACCTCTGGATCTGTTGTTAACCACGATACAACTACAAGGAATTAATGGCGACCCTACACATGTAGATAAAAGGACAAAAGCTTTAAAGAATGATTACCTTGATTTCTTCTGCATACATAGACTTCAATTTTCATGTATACCAGTACTCTGTTGGATGTATGACTACAGTGGCCACCACGTGTATTATTGAGACCTGATTCAGTGCCATCAGATGTGGCTATAAAACAAAATTTCAAATATTTAATCATATTTCACAACATTTTCAAGCACCATTTGAAATCTGCCAACTCAAACCTTGCGCTAACACATGTTAACTTTAAAGGTACCCTCAGTAACTCAAACCCTTGATAAGTCAAACCTTCTTCTAACTCAAAGCAATTTTGTTTGACCTTTTCGGGTAGTTTTCTATGTAATTTTACCTTTGATAACTCAAAACTTGTTTTTCAAGATTTGATAATTAAGTCAAAACACAGTCCAAAGCAATGAAGTATTATTTATTTATTTATTTTTTCTTGCACTGCACATAACATGTCAGGCCAGTTCAGGTTTTGGCTTTGCACACAAATTGTTTCTGTACATCCCCATTTCCCTTGAAGATTCAGTAGTTATTGGGAGTAAGCCGTATGTATAAACTAAAAGGCTCCCCTCAAGGACATTCACACTAGTTGTTTCTGCACACAACCAGTGTTGCAACCTCCTGCCACATCATTCATTTAGTGCACATGCTAGGTGAAATGGTAAGAAAGCATGGCATCGATGAGGGGAGCTGAGCTAGTTAACCTTCTTAGCTTACTTATTCTCCTCATAAATGGTTAGTGAGCCCTATTTTTAACAAGAATCATTCACTCTACATTATTTTCTCTACAAAATAATGTCATGGTGAAATGAAAAAATATCACGGTAAGAAGTTACAATCAATGATTTTTCTTTCTCTTTCCCCATCCAATCACATTCTGAAAGTGGTTGAGGTTATACGTGTATCTTGTTATGATGACCAATTTTTCAAAGTTAGCAGGGCATTTTTCCAATGGCCTTTTCTCCGTGACAGTGACACCCCACATTTTGATTTCAATTGTGGAACAAGTACCCAGGTAACTCCAAACCTGCTGTAACTCTAGGCAAAAAGGGAACAAAATTCCACCGCGGGAAGATTTTTGCGTGGATGCCCTTAAATTGGGAGAATTTGGCAAAGTTGCTGTAGAACCTACACTAACGTTCATGCATGCTTGGTTAATAAACTTACATATACAGTATACTGTACTTACCTATGAAATAGGTAATAAACAGTAATAAACAATTATTGTTCATAGATACCAGTAGGGATTGCAGTGCTTCGGTTGATGTTCACACTATTCCCGTAATTCAATTCAGAAGATCATTGTTACCATCATCATCATCATCGTTGTAGTAAGTTAATGTTAGTGATTACTGTAGTTATTGATATTATACTAACCAATAAAATAATATGACCTTCCCGGTTCAAATGTCAGGCCATCTGGCTCTGCTGTATGCAGAGCAAAGTCGACAGATGAAAAGACCAACTTCGCTGGAGAAGTGCAGGTTAAAAGGCGTCTTCTCGATGGATCAAGTGATATATCACATGCATCAAAGGCTGTTTTGTTATAGAGCAACCAGAGGTTTTCATACATGGTTGACGTTTGAACAGCAGTTGGACTTTGCTGTAGTACACGAGCAATATTTGGACAAATAAAATTGACTTTAGAGTTCAGCTCGACTTTAAGATGCCGGGTTCCTGACCGACAATTAGCTCCATCTGCTTGAAATCTGAATAGAAAAGGCGTAAACTTATGAACAAGTTAATCATGGTAAATGAAGAGGTCTTGACTGTACAGCTGCGTAATGGCAGCTGGAATTAGTGACAAAGAAGGAGGAAAAGGAGATGGAAAAGGACAATCTTAAGAAGAAGAAGAAGAAGAAGAAGAAGAAGAAGAAGGAGGAGGAGGAGGAGGAGGCAGAGAAGGAGAAGGAGGATAAGGTGAATGCAAAGGTGAAGAAAGAGAAGAAAAATAATAACAACAACAGCAAAGACACTTTGCATTTTGAGCTATAAAACTAGGCATCAACGTATGCAATATGGGTTATTTATAACACTCCCACTGAACGCCTATGTCAAAACTGTCATACTACTACTACTACTACTACTACTACTACTAATATTAATAATAATAATAATA
>BLFK01000104.1:1781254-1794611 GCA_014634185.1 Astreopora myriophthalma | reverse complement strand
GGGGGGGGGGGGGGGGGGGGGCGCTCTCGCCGTAATTTCTTCGGCCCCCTCTTTCTGGATTTCCTGGATCCGCCCCTGATCGGTTTTGCTAACACACCAAAACAGCTGGAGACAGGATTCAGTTTAGTTAGAACTTAGCCTTTTCTGAAACAGACGGGAAGAATTCATAGCGGAACTAGTATGGCTCCCCGTCGCGAGGGTAACCGCAGGGTTGTCTTGTATTGAATTACCCAAACGATTATTAATATTGTGACATTTGGATTAAGAACGTCAACTTAAGCATCCAAAACAGCAAACCCTAATATCTTAAAAAATTCATTTTTATTTAGCTTGACGGTTAAATAAGAGTTATAAAACCCCTACATACAGAATGTTAAACGAACTTCGCAGCGTTCATGAATACGTTGTAATCAAACCATCTGGCCCCAGATGTTTTAAGCCTGGCGTCCGTTTCTCGAAAGACCGGAAACATTTTGTACTTCAAGTGCCACAATTCTCTCCAGGCCCCAGTTGTTCAAAAGGTGGATAACATTATCCATCGGATAAATCACTATACAGCGGATAAGAGCTAGGAAAACCAATTGCCTTATCCAGTGGATAGCGATTTATCCAGTGGATAGCGCTATCCACCCTTCGAACAACTGGGGCCAGATCTCTAAAAAGAAGACGTTGCAAGGCTTGATAATGTGTAGTTGTTTTCCTTTTTCCTGCCTTGAAAACACGTTACAGTAAAAGGCCAGATGTTTTCAGGACTATAGTTCAGTTTACAAATGGATTTTCAAGCCAGAGTTGTTTTCGGGACTTTTGAGAAACTGGCATCTGGATAACTTTATCTGGCCTTGGTTGTTCAAAAGGTGGATAAGGTTATCCACTGGATGAATCACTATCCGGTGGATAAGCACCAGCAAAACCATTTTGAGTTATCCAGTGGATAATGATTCATCCAGTGGATAGCTCTATCCACCCTTGGACCAACTGGTGCCTGGTGGACAAGTCTCCATGCAGTAGTTTCAAAACGTGAAAAGACTTTCGCATTACATGCCAACACTACAGTAGTACGAAAGTGAAGAATGATCATCGCAGTTCATTTTCCAATTTAAGCAATTGGAAAGGAGAAGCCTGAAAAAATCAGGGCTTCAACGGGATTCGAACCCGTGACCTCCGCGATACCGGTGCGACCGGTAGTACAGTACAGTAGTACAGAAATGTCCAAAAACCCGGCGGCAAATGTGTTTGTTATCCAGCGGATAAAGTTACCCAAGGTCAACCTCGTTCCCAAGGTCTCTCCCGCTCCAGAGAGACCCTGGGAACGAGGTTGACCCAAGGTTGGAACAACTGGGACCCGAGCAAGTGGAAGTTGGTTTTGTAACCAATTTACAAAATAATAATTAGTGTGTACTTGTTTTATAGGAAAATTCATTACCTGACGAGGGAATTCCACGTTAAATTGCACGCGAAAACCGATATCGCACGAATCGCGAAGCGATGAGTGCGATATCGGTTTTCAAGTGCAATTTAACGCGGAATTCACGAGTCAGGTAATGAATTTTCCTTGAATCGCATAATTGAATAAAATAAGAAAAAAGGAATCTCAATTTAATAATTTGACGACAGTTGTTACGTAGATGCGAAACAATATCACTTAGCCTCGTTTTCAACTCGCAATTCCACGCTAAATACCTCGCTTCGTTAACCAATCAGAATGCAAGATTTTATTCAATTATGCGATTCTATTCATAAAATGCATAAATTGTTTTTAAGTTTCCATCGATATAAATAACTTGAATTCCCTTCGAAGTTTACATTAATTTTGAATTCTTTGAAATTGAAATTTTAGCCCCCTTCCCCTCCCCCCCATTATGATTACCTCGAATTTAGGCAATGGATTAAAAAAAGTCGTACAATGTGAATCAGTATGGCGTATACTCTAATTTTATGCGCCCGATTGTTCACAAAATTAAAATTTTAACACGTAAAACACGGAGCGGATGTTGGTCGCCTCGAGGGAGGCCATTATAAATGTGGTTGAAATATACGTGGCGGACCAAAATGGGTTTTTGTCTTCTTTTCTGAACACTTACAAGTACAATGTAAATAAACTTTTTTACGTTGCACTTCTTTTGTGGCGCAGCACATCTACAAGTAGCGCTTGTTCAACGTGACTGGATGCGAAGTCTCGCGGCGTACCGAATTACGTTTCCAAAGTTCTCCGAATTTTTCTAAAATATTTCTCATATAAAAATTCCACCAAATTTGTATTACAAGATTATTATTAGCAAACTAAACTATCGCAAATTTTCACTTTAACTACCACCAGCAGAGACGAATGACACTTTCGACCTTTCCCTCCCTCCCCAAAGTCATTTCAAAATTGGAATCTATTTGTAGAAAAATGTCCGGACACGACTCCAGCCTTTTGTTCCATCTCATCTGAATTTTAACCCTACATCACACAGACATTCAACATGAACCTGTGTGTTACTTTCAGGAAGGAAAGACTTCTGACACAAGTGTAAACTAGGTTCCAAATTTCCCGTTTTCACGTTGAAATAGGTCTCATTTCCCAAAGAAACGAGAGCAGGGCAAGGGGTAGGGGGTTCCAAGGCCCGTGGAGCCCTCCAATGTGTGCACCCATGAATGAAGATAACTATAAATTCCAGCGTAAATATATGACATCCTGTTGTACTTGTTCTCAGAAATACCAAGACGCGTTACCACTCATAACGCCGACGGCACAGTTTCCTGTTGCAGAGCTACCTCCTCTGAGGCTACATGTCTCTTACTCCTGCAGCAACAAATACCAAAACAGAGCAAAAGCAAATCGCAGTTGTCTCGTCAAAGAGCTACATACACTGTAAATCTTTCACCATTTGGCTACCCAGAAAGAGATGCCCGCAGACAAAGTATATTCAACATGCATTCAAACAGTTGCCGTAAACAAAATGGTTCGTTTATCTAGAGAGTGACACTAGCACATTTGGAAATTAAAATCTGAGTCCTCCTACGTATTCTTGCATGAACTTCTGATTGACTAGTTCACACACCAATAACCATACTACAACAACTAGGTACCAAGGAAAACCATCCTTCACCCTGCCTGGACTGTAAATGTTATTTCAGATGAAGTTATACAAGAATAGGCCATTTCTGCATTCACTTCAGCCTTTCATTCATGTGCAAAGCAAAACTCATTGCCATCACAAAACTGGTGCACTTAGACTCACTTTGAAAAAGAGGCTGACACATACTTGGAAGTGGCCTATAGACCACTTTCATAAATGACGGCCAATTTGTTACTCTTTTGTATATATGTAAATTAGACCTACTGGCCTCATTTTAGAACAAAATTCTCTTGAATTTTGCACATCCTAGAGAGGCGAGAAGAGCTTATTAGCATAAAAACAAAAGGATATTTTGTTTGGCCGCCATCATGGAAGAGGTCTATTTATCTGGACCCAGTGATTCAAAGACCCGGCAACTTTATCCAGTGGATAAGTCATTATCCAACAGTTTCAATCTGTGCAAAGATTTCAGTGTTTGCTCAGCTAACCATGAATATGCACACTCTGAGCACATCTAAGTGAAACTGTTTATGAAAACCTTGGCCATCGTTTAACATGCAGTATATTTTACACTCTGGAAAGTGACTTATCCACTGGATAAAGTTATCCGGCCTTTGCACAACTGGGGCCTGATGATGAATTTCAAAACCAGGGAATGAATAAAATGAAATATTTATAAAGAATAGTGTGCACATGTCTGTGAAAAAAAAAGTATGCAGTTCTTGTATACATGTACATGATTTGACTTTAGCTCTCCCCTTACCTGTATCTGAAGAAAAAAACAGCACATAGAATTAACAGCAAAATGCAGAGCAATGTCACACCAAAGGCAGATAATGCACATGTCTTCCACATTTTCAACTCTGAGCAAACAAGAAAAATAAATAAATAAATAAATAACCTTAAGTCTATACTGTGTAGTGTGTCTGCTAATCACCCTTACTTGCAGCCCGAAGGCTGAATTGCGAAAGGCCCAGCTCAACAGGATTGCCGGAATGCATGTGAAAGGCACCCCAATGGCTGCCACCAAATGGTCATGTATCATTCCAGAGCACAGCAACCAAGCCAGATGTTTTTGACTGGGTTAAAGGCCTGACCACAACACCGGGAACTCCATGCCCTCCTCTTTACGAATAGTGTGTGGGTTTTTTAACGTCCCACAGTTATTAATTTTGCAACAAGGGTTGCGAGACGGGACCTCCGGCTTATAGCCCTTATCCGAGAAGACTTGAAAGTCTAGCCATTCGCTGATGTAATTACAAAGGCAGCACTTTCTACTGTTATTTAGTAGAGTAGAAACTGTTTGAACATCTTCTGAAAAAACTCTTCTTAATCAGATCTGAATGCACGGTCAAGTGGGTTTCTTAATGTTGTTCTGTTTATTTGAATTGTTACTTTCTATAAGCGGCCCCACAAGCATGAAACTTGTCACTGCCGTCGTCATTATCATCATGATCCTCATCATCAGTGGCATCACTACTGCGGGCAACCTAACACCATCAGCCTATGCATCATCATCCTCATTCTTCTCCTCACCATCACCCTCACCGTCATTGTCATCGTCATCGTTGTCCTCACCCTCACCGACGTCACTGTCGTTACTGCTGCCGCTGCTGTCACTGTCATCGTCATCCTCCTCATCCTCATCATGATTAGCATCAACAACATCATTATCCCTGCCATCTCAAGCACTTTCACTTTTAACTCCATCATTGATCATCACCAGTATACTGATTGGGAGAAATTTAATTCCTGACATTTTACATGATCATACCTTCATCATTATCACCAGTTCGAGCCTGGTTATCTGGAAGGGAGCCGTTGCTGCGGTTGTCAGTTGTACTAATCGTTGCCATGGAAGTGGGTTGTGTGCTTTTGTCCCCAACAGTACTTCTAACTGGTGCCGGGCACTGCAGTACACCAATACCACTTGCACAGTTGGGATCTGAAAGAAGACCAATATTTATATGAGTTGTTGACAGGGGAACTGACGACAAGGAAAGCATTTAGGATTGGAGGAACATAATTTTGAAGTACTGTTTCATAAATGAGCAGGAGTGTTTTATCGTGTTTTGACCCGATAAAACACAAGCTGCAACTACGGCTTCAAAAACATTCCACAAACAGCATGTCCCTCCAGAATCCAAATGGTTCACACTGTGAGAGGAAATTCTTAGCATACAAGAAAAACAAGCTATGCCTTACTATTAACAAAGTGTTTTATCGGCTTTTAAAGCTCATGATCGTGATGTTTTATCAGTGACTTGATAGGCTGCTAACCTCATGAATTGAGTTTTTGAAGGATTTAGTTCACTGCCAATGCAATAGACCCTTTGCAGGTTCTTGTCATGTGCCTGGATATCTTTTGTTTGTAATGGTGCTGGGACGAAATCCTTCCGGAACTACTGTCAACAAAAGATTCTAGAGAGTCGCTGTGTGTCAATTTCAAAGAGAAAAAAATTCTTTCGTAGCACATTTCTCATTTTCCTTGGTGGCCAATATTTTGCTTAATACGTAACAAAGCAAGCCTTGCTGAGCTTTATTTCAAGCTGCATGGATCTGCTGCTTCAACTTTAGAGCAAATGATAACCATTTGACATAAAAGTATTATCCTTTTTACCACTACTAACCTCTGTAAGTTTGATTACTCTTCTTGCAAACATATACGTTGATTTTCATGTAAACCTTATTGCTTGCATCATTACAATGACCCCCAAGAGTATTGTTCATCCGTTGTTGTGTGCCATCAGATGTGGCTGTCAAGAAAAGTTTAAAAAATGTCAAGTTCACCCGGCACCATGATCAACTAATAGTCAGCTTTATTTACAAGTTGTCTCAGGGCCTGTTTACAAGGTGAGGTCCCCCGCCTAGCCATTGTCGAAAAATAGCCTACATTTACATACAATCTTACAACCCTGGGATCCCAGGGGTGAAGTTTCTAGAGGTTGTTGCAAATGTAACATGAACACAACCCCGGCTAGATGGGTTACCCCACCTTAAGACCTTTGCTGGTAGACCGGGCAACTCACCTAGGCGGCTTCATTACCCCACCTATCATGTAAACATGATAAAGATAAAAATGAGAGATTACCTGGACAGGTGGGTTATGCCACCTAAGCAGGTTACCTCACCCACCTGGGGTACCCCACCTCCATGTAAACTGGCCCTTACTGTGCCTGTAATAACATGCAGACTCTAGACTTTAAATTCTAATTAAAGTTTTCAATTTTTACAGCGGCCAATCGTATTCAAGGTGACAGGCCATCTCCCTTTTTAAAACAGAAACCAACATAATAGATCGTTTTCACGTGACGTCATCACTTTCTAAAATCCAAAACTAAAGAGGCACCAAATCTTTTATCCTCATCAGGCATAAGAGGGGGTATATTTATATCTGTTTACAATTTCACAGCTCAATAGCGTGCTTCATTTGGAAACCAGAGCGTTTTGAATTTCAGAGTTATGGAGGTGCGTAACACAAGGCTAAGATCGAGTTTGTTGAATAATATATACTTATCTCATGATTTTGAGCCTTTTTAGAAGTTAGAGCATTCGGACAAGTGCTTATGTAAATGCTTGCTTGGTCAGTACTGATAATCAGTCGCCTAGATAGCCATAGTAGGCTCCAGATGTTTACAGTATTTTCCGGCCGCCATATTGGTGTACCACGGAGGTACACCAACATGGCGTTTTCATACTGGGCTCTGTAAATTTGTGCGAAACATTTCGACGAATATCTGAGGTTTCGGGAAACGCACAGGCCTAAAACTTGGAGAAGTGTCTAACTTAGTTATATTCTATAACATCACAATTCCTTAGCTTTTTCCACTGGATGGTTTTCAATTTAATATTTTTATTGCGTGACAGTGAAAACGATCTATAGATCAAAATCCACCAATAGTACAAAGCACGATGTGGCCTTTGACCCAGTCAGCTAATGTGATTGACAGCAGAGAAAAACAAAATCGTTGATTGAAATTTGAACTTGAGAGGACTTCCTTTGAAAAGTGCTATAAGACCTTAAACCCTAAACACACTGTAGTGCACCCTAACCAGAAGCTGCTTGTGTATATGTATAGATGGTTGACCTCCTCCGCCCTAAAAAATATATCACACCCAAGCAACAACATCAAGGTAAACTAGCTTGTGCATTCTCACACAGTCCCTGTGTGCAGTGTGCCAGATAAGGTTTATAATACTGTACTCTTTGTTTAATAAACAAATTTGTAACATGCTAATTCATATTCTTAAACATTGCTGTCTCAATCCCTATTCTGTGAGCTGCAAATAATTCTGAATATCTTGTCACTCGGTTTTTTGTGATATCCAGAATAATCAAGGTCTCAGTAAGTGTTATCAGCCTCGGCCTTTGGCTGATAACACTTACCTTGCCCTTGATTATTCTGGATATCATGAAAAACCTCATCCAGTAATAAACAATTATTGTTTATAGATACCAGTAGGGATCGCAGTGCTTCGGTTGATGTTCACACTATTCCCGTAATTCAATTCAGAAGATCATTGTCACCATCATCATCATCATCATCGTTGTAGTCAGTTAATGTTATTGATTACTGTAGTTATTGATATTATACTAACCAATAAAATAATATGACCTTCCTGGTTCAAATGTCAGGCCATTTGGCTCTGCTGTATGCGGAGCAAATATGACAGATGAAAAGACCAACTTCGCTGGAGAAGTGCAGGTTAAAAGGCGTCTTCGCATTGGGTCAAGTGATAAATCACATGCATCAAAGGCTGTTTTTTTGTACAGCAGCCAAAGGTTTTCATACATGGCTGATGTTTGGACAGCAACAGAACTTTGCTGTAGCACAGAAGCAAGATTTGGACAAATAAAATTGACTTTTCCTTGGTGTTGAACATTAAGGTTTCTGGCTCCTTTGGCACACTTTTCTCCATCAGCTATGAATCTTTCACCAAAAACAAACAAACAAACAAACAAACAAACAAAAAAGGCAGAGATTGAAATTATGTGGAGACAAGCCAGAAAATGACAAGAAGCAATGCAGCAATGGAAGGAAGGCTTAAAATTGGCAAGACAATAACTTAGGGTGCATTCGAAATCTTGGCCTTATTCCAGGTCCCGGTTTTCGAAGGGTGCATAGCGCTATCCACCAGATAAATCACTATCCACTGGATAATTCAACTGGTTTTGCTAGCAGTTATCTGCTGGACAGTGATTTGACCGGTGGATAGCATTATCCACCTTATGAACAACTGAGGCCAGAATAAGAATACAAAGGTTTACTTCTAAAAATCACCCCTCAGAGAATTTTGATGTTATCGGAATACAAAGGAGATTTTCGGCATCGTTTCCCGACAAAATGTTATACAGATATCTCCATAAATCTACATCCAAAAAAAATTGAGGTTATTCTGTTTACTCCGGAACAGGGTCAATCAAATGCACCCTTAAAGGGGCTAGCTCACGCTATTTTAGGTAATTTTGTTGAATTTTGTTGATTATGAGCTCTAAACGTCAAATTGGCAGAACAAGAGTCCTTCATTTGCAAAATCACGGCCACATAACAACTGAGAATGATTTTCCAGCTGTGTAAATGACACAACTGATACAAATTTGAAAAAAGGTGGGCCGACGTTTTTCAAATTTTTCCAAATGCAATCCATTTTAATCCTCTCCAGTTTTGTCCATCCATGACCCTTCTTGGCTTTCCTGTGTTTTGTTTGAGTTGTTCTATAGTTTTAGCCGTTATTGTGATATTTTAGTTAATTCTATGACCATTTCATCAGTGCTGAAATTGCCTAAAATTGTGTGACCTAGCCCCTTTAATAATTATACTCGGTTGTCACATTGCAATTGCACTGAGTGTGGGATGTTCACTTGCCATTTATCAGACCCTCCCAACCAGCCAGCTTTATTATATGAGAAATGCTCATGATCGATCAATGAGGCTTTCCAAGGGAGGTTCTGGTGTCACTCTCTCACTTGTTTTAGAGCCAGCCCCGTCACCAGTTTTGCCAGGGGCTGCATCGCTGTCACATTTTGTCACTGTCACTGTAAAAAAAAGTCGCCCTTTTTCGGACAGTTCCTTTTGGCTGTCGGTGTTTTGGAAAAGATTGTCGCTACATTTTGAGGTCATGTTGCCTGTTGGCAAAACCCCTTGGAAGCAGGCTTTTAGCCAGGATTTGAGAAGTGGCCGTCCACCAATTGATATGGGGCCGAAGGCCCCATCCCCCTAGGGGGTAGGGGTCTGGGGGATTTTGAAAACTCAAAGTCTCTTACACGCATTTTCCGCGGTTCTGGGAAGCGATCAGATTGTTTTAAAACAGCTATTTAGTCACTAGTTTCCCTTGTATTTGAAGTGAAAACAGCTATGTCTTACTTGTAGCAGATGTGAAGTTAGTATTAATAATTTCTTTAAGTCTCAAGTGGTTAGCATTATCGTAGAGGCGACTACTCCACAAGGAGAGTAAAAGAAAATAGCGGCCGTTGATGTGGGGGAGTTGCGAAGAGTACTTTCTGGAGATCGAACTGCCTTATGGACTACCAGAAGGAGGAGGAGCCTAGGGCGAGCATTCGAACCGATCATCGCAATCTAGTGCTGCGAAACGAATGTGAATATTTTCGTTAATTATACACATTTTGCTTTATTAACCCGGGAGATCTAAGAAGGATTGTGCAACAGCAGCCCCAAACAGGCCGTCCAAAAACCTGTTATGTCGAGAAATGGCCGACCATAGGACGGCTGAACAGCCGCCTGGCTAAAAGCCTGCTTGGAAGGCCTCATCGAAGGATTTCAAAACCAATTGGAACCTCATCTCCAGAAGACATGGGGTTTGGGGTTGGGGGAGGGCTGAAAAAAAAATCTTATACAAAAGGGACCTGTTATGATGTAAATTATGTGAAGCAGTGAAGTGAACAACTTAAGCAGTTGCAAAGAAGCCTGGAAAAAAATCCAGTCTTGAACAGGGCTCGAACCCATGACCGTGTGACTGAGCCATAAAGCCAACTGCGAGCTGGCCAATTGCCAGTTTGTATTATATCCTGTACGAGATAAATTCATGATAGAGAAAATACGAAATATCATGTACTGAACTACGGACATGAAATCTTATGATGTAAATTGATACATTCTCAACCCATCTTATTCAATGATACGCAAACTACCATAAATACAAGTCAACGGACCCTTCAGTTTCGCCGGCAACTTCGGTATCGATGAGGATGATAAGTTTCCTATCTGTATCTCAGTGTTATCACTGATTTTATCTGTTTATCGATTGACCCAAAGCCATCTATTTTTGCAACTGCCCCTGATTTCTAGTCATTCGTTCTAAAGCTGAATTTCCTCGGTATTGATCTAGAATAGGACATTATCTTAAATTCTAATAACTTGAAAGTTCTCAACCATTTCTCACGCATAAGTATTCACAATGGCTTCTACTTACACAGGATTTTGAGGGGCCCAATTAATTGACACGTAAATATCGCTTCCAGCGACGAAGGTCAAGTTTTCGAGGAAGCCAAGAATAAAAAACAAAGCAGCTTTCATGATGAAATGATATCTAGCCTGGTGCTCGGATGGCGACTGACTGGTGTGCAGACATCGAACTTCGCACCTGATCTGTTAAAGATTTCTTTCAAATGGCATGGCGCCCATGCCGTACGTCCGTACGTGGCCTGCAGTTTTCCCTTTCAGACAACGGCGAGAAGCGCCAATTCTCCATGTCAGCTGAAAATTGTGGTTGTTGTCGACTAGCTATAGAGCTCCTAGTTTACATCTGATGCGTTTACACAGAAGCATAATATCACCTTGAAGCGTTTAACCCTGGTTCAATGCTGCCGATTATTCCGAACCAATCAAATTTAACTTCCTAATATGGTGATATGCTTCTGGTTTACATCATACACGGAAAATGAACACTAGGATTGAGCTGGACTGGGCCGAGTTGTTCAAGGCAGGGTTAGTGCTAACCTGGTGCTAACGAGTGCTAACCCAATTTTTACGATAACTGCAGAAATTCACGCGCGCTCATTGGCTAATTTTTATGGTCAATATGCGGACAGACACATAAATTTATAATGGTCTCGCGTTTCGTCTTAATTTCGTCTCTCCTACCTTTTTGTTATCGTAAAAAACAAATTGACGTCAGTTTTTTATGCGTCTGTCCTGTTATTGACAATTAATTTCGTCATCACATTGTCAAACTAGTTTGCGGATCCACTCGGCTATCGCCTCGTGGATCCACAGCTACTTTGACAATGTGATGACGAAATTTATGATCAATAACAGGACAGACGCATAAAAAACTGACGTCAATTTGTTAACTCGTACCCAGAGTCCTCAGGCTCTTTGGTCAGCGGGTTGTCGCCAGGAGAGACTCTGGGATAATGAAGAAAATTCGAATTTTTTGATTGGCTGTTACTTAACAACTTCCAAAGAAACCGTCCCAGATTTTGTGGGAAAAATGGCGTTCATTATCCCAGAGTCTCTCCGGGCGCCCACCCGCTGACCAAAGAGCCCGAGGACTCTGGGTAAGAGATTGGTGCTAACCCGGTGCTAACCCGGGTCAATTACCCGGGGCCCAGTTGTTCAAAGCCCGGTTAAGCTAACCCTGGGTTAGAGTGAACTTTGATTATAGTTTCTTTACAAATTCACAAAGATTTTCCCGAAAGATTTTTGCTCGTCACTTGTGACTTACACTTTTCTTCCGCTTCGGCCTAAAACCGCTTTTTGAGAGTGTTTTCAGAGGGCGAAATTAAAACGTCGGTTAATTTTTAATCGAGGGTTAGCGTTAATCGGCTTTCGAACAACCGGGCCCAGGTCAAGAGTGGATAATGGAACAGAGAGGGAAACGCCCAGTCTAGCCTTTGGGGTACGTGAATTTCAGTAAAGATATTTTTAGTGACGTAAGTCTGTTTCCCGAGACGTCCGTGCCTATACTGTGGGATGTCATAGGGCGGTGACCGGAAGTCGTATCTTACCATTCTTGGACAAGTTCATAAACACACGACCCTCCCCGGCTCACCTCAATTATGCTGTGTCACGAAACATGTAACTGAATTAAGACTGGCGGTTGTGAGTTACTTCGATGCAAAAAGGCATTTTCCCATGCACGATTAAAAGAAAACCAGTAACCAAGTCATTTTTCCGGCCTAGAAACTCAAACCCGTTCCGTTAAAATTTACGTTAGCAGAACTAGAACCACAGAAACCCTTTTAGGGCGGAAAAATATCGTTGTTAGCATCTTTTTTCGAAGATGATTATTTCCTAAATCTGCAGGAATGACTGGATGACTTTGTGGTGAACCCGGCTTCCGGTTCAGCGGCGGCGCAGATTCATTAAACATTAGGGACACAGTGCCAGCAGTTAAGAGAGTTCCTCTTCTTTGACACTAATGAAAAGATTCATTCACCCAGAAATTGTTGTGGCTACTGCACTGTGCACGTAGGCTAACACGATAAGACGCTGCCCGTAAAAATGGTACATTTTTCCTGTTCGCGGAAGCCGCGACTGACATCAGCCGCGCCTTTGTAAAGGCAAAACTGTTCTTGTAAAAAGGCATCGCGCCTTGTTCGCGGATTATGAAGGAGGTAACTCGTACTGCGTAAGCGTCAAGTCGTGTCATCCCTGTTAAAATCATGAGTAAGCTGCACTGGTATAAATGGCCCTGTTCGCGTCTTATAGTACGAGCCGCGGATCGGTGGTTGCCGACTGATAAGTCTGCAAAGCGTGCATATCGTTATTGCCATGCAGCTTGAAATAGAGGCTATGGTTTTTGTCGTAATTTTTCTTTTACATTTACAGAAAAGAGCCCTGGAAAAAATATTGAGAAAGAGGACCGGGAAAACAAGTGAATTTGAAACACTGTACCAGCTGTGTGAAAATTTCTGTCTACACCTCGACAAACATGCCAATGTTATTATGGAGATTAATGAGCACACACACACACACACACACACACACACACACACACACACAGCCTTCTAGAAACTTCGAAACATGTACAGTAGAGATAGGATGACTGATATAATTTTCGGCGTGCTGCTTATATCCCCTCTTGTGCGCAAGGGTGATGTTAGCCAACTTCCAGTCATGTAGCACGGGACCATATAAGTTAAGCCGCTGGGTGAGAGTTGATGCGATCCACTGGGCGATGTCTTTTAACGGGACTTCACAAGCTGCGCGGGTAAATTTGCGTAGTCTCGACTTGATTTTCGGTGAGTCGAATAGGCTGTTTTGGTTCTGGATAGACTCGATTACGAAGGTGATCATAGTATAACCAATAATGCAATCATAGTATCACCAGTA
>BLFK01000104.1:1759311-1779311 GCA_014634185.1 Astreopora myriophthalma | reverse complement strand
ACGGTGCATAGGGCTCCCTTAAGCCAGGTCCACTCTTCGTCGGAGTAATGTGGGACCTTGACGTCTGTGTGCTGCAGGTATGTTACTATGACCAGCCACATGTTAACATTCAGCAGAGGGATAATATACAGGCACACCAACCAGCCGAGCGAGTAAACATTGGCGCTAAGGTGGTACAGGACAACAATCCAAACCAGTAAAGCAATGTCGCTCACAATGACATCCCAGAAATCCTTCCGCGAGAAGATCGGAGCGAACGGGTTGAAGTGATTGGGTCGCAGCGGATAGTCTGCATAAGGCCGGCCTCGAGCGTTGAAAAACAGATACGCAGGCCAGCCAATTGAGAGGTATTTAACAAGGTGTAGTAAGCGCAAGAAGATATTTGGGAATTCTAAATCATTTTCCGACCTGAGTAGGCTGCGAGTGTTCGGCACAAAAGCTTGGTCGCCGATCATTCTGTTCGTGTTGCGATGATGTTGAGAATGGCTGATTCGCCACGAGTGGTAAGGCACGAACAACGCGGTGTGCAGCACTAAGCCGACGAAATCACAGATTTGCTTGCTCTTGCAGAAGGAATAGTGACCGCACTCGTGGGCTATTATCCATACGCCAAAACTAACACAACCTTGACATATCCAGTACACGGGCCAAAACGTGGCGTGCGCGTACCACGGAAGAGACGCGTTGAAAACCCACAACGCTGCTGCATACAACAAGAAAACGCCGGTCAAGTCGAACAGCAGGTATAGGCTAGAGACAAGAAGCGAGCTTTCGAAGCAATGAGCGGGCACCGCATCTTTTAACTCCTTTAGGGTAAAAGGCGGAGTATCAGTCGGTACTCGTGTTTCGACGATCATGTCACCGGGCTGACTTATTTTATCAGCCGGTGGATCCTCTTTGCCGCGCCTTCTCGTCGAGTTATCCATCTTGACGCCTAGAAATATTGAAACAAATAAAATAATAATTCAGACAGCTCTGTCATTAGTGAGTGTAAGTCGAGATGGGCTTTGGTGCTGTTCTTGATTGTTGTGCATGTTAGGTTGTAGCGCGTAAAATGTTTGCTCGTCGCAACCAATCAGCGTCTCGAAATCGTTCAAACGAGAGTTAATTATCTAAATAATTCACTTTTCACCTGTTTCGGAATTAATAAATAAATCAGAGTAAATGGCGGGTGGTTATTTTCCTTCAACCGCAGAGGAAAGCCCAAGAATCACCCTTAGTTATGAAATTATGCTCTTGAATTCGCCATAAATTGTAACACTACCTTATCTATTTGTTGCAATTTACGAGACAATCGCAACAAATAATGGCAAACACCGCAACGCTTCAAAGAAGCAACAAACAACATTCGCTGGGTTGTCTTTGATTGTTACTCACCGAATCGTCCTTGAAGGAAAGAAAATTCTCTTTGCCATTGTTGATCTTACGGCCGGCGGAGGCCGCTTCAAAATGGGTCGTTGCTAAGATACCATTGTTACGTTATCCTTGGTTCGCGCCGTAAGACAGCGCGACCTCGTTCATTACAGAACATCGCTTTTCTCATTCGCCGAGTTTCATCTTACCACAAACTTTGCCTCGGCACAAATTAATTGCCGTGCAACGCAATTAACTTTTTCTCTCTATTGTTACCTTCTGAGCGAGCTGTTAAATTATTCCTGAAATTCGGAGGAGACTTGGCCGGCTGCGATATTTTCAACTTACTTATGCAACTATCGCGCCTTTCTTCTTTTTCAACTATAAAGTCACTCTTTTAATTTCATTCATTGCCTCTGCAGTTGTAGCCTCGTATAATATGAGGTTTTTAGTTGAACCTCATCAAACGCTTTTACATGAAACGACAGTCTCGTCAAATTCAAATTTGCGAGTAATGGTAATTTCGAAAAGATCGAAATGTTTGTAGAACTGAAGAACATGGTTATGTCTAGCGCGCACCTACGAGAATGAATATATTAACGTAAATTACATTTTTTTCTTAGAGCCGTATTTTTCGAGTCCTAAATTTGTACAATCGATGTCTTACTCCTGTCTCTTAAGAGCCGTTTACACGGGCGATAACAGCGAGGATTCAGTTTTGAATGACCTGTTCAAACGCATTCCCATTTTGCCCCGACAAATGTGTAACCAAACGTTTAAGCCCCGGAGATAACAAATGGCTTCTAAAAATCACTGGGCGCCCTCGGCGATTCCACATTGTTATGCTACAAGGCAGAAGAGGCGAGGTCCCCATTTCTTCTCTTGCTGCGCGATGTGAATTCACCAGCAAAGCTGATCGGGATGAAATATCCTACTGAGCCCCAAGCTTCCTGCGTGAAGCTCAGTCCGTGAGGCCAAGTAATGAGGCTGAAGCAGAGGAGGTTGCTCATGGTTCGAAATGCATTGTGGTAGGCACAGGCCATCACTCACATCAGCGCACCTATTCAGGGGATTTCTTCTAAAGAGAAATATCATTAGATTTGGTTTTTGGAGTAATATGGTAGTGCTAAAATGTGACCCCTCTTTTGCTGTTGATTTATCCGTCTCCTAAGAAACCCAACCATTAGTCTGGATATCCACTGAATTACCGTTCTTCTTCCCCGTTAGACGCATCCCCCTTCAAAGGCGTTACACCTGAAAGGGATCTTGCAATTTATAACAAAAGAAGGGCAAACGTTTTTAGGAGTGGGTCAAAAGAATTTAGCTGTCGTAATGGAAATAGAGATACCAAAATCATTACCGCCTCAGTCGGAATTCCAAGTATGTCTCCCGCCATCTTCCAAGAGGTAGCAGTTGCCTTCTGCTCTCCCTCAAGGCCTCTACCCACACTGCCTTGTTCCTTGTTCGTCGAGTGGAGATTCTAAGGAGAGATTGGATAGAGCAAAGCACATGCCCGTGATTTCCACGCGTTCCGTATCATGTAAAACGTTCTCGATTAACCCGCGCCCCGCCCAGCGATTTTCCGCTTTGCTCAAGCTAGGAGCCTCGTGTTTCGACGATCTTGAGAGAACCACCTCCTCAATTGCCATGGATACAAGCTCAAGCTTCCCTACCGTGCTATGAGTCCGGTATCAATATGCATGAGTTGACTTTGGAAGTGGCACCGTGAAAACACCGGTACGCAGTGATGAATATATCATGAAGGCATCAGAGCGCGAATCGGGAAGACGACTATTCAACCCCGCGTTCGGTAATTTTGGTTAAAACAGCAAACTTCATTTTAGTTACTGGCTTGAAATACTGCTAACAGTGAAACAGAATTACTGGTTTTTCACGAGTTCTTGGGCGATGCTTCCAACGAAGCACTGGTAGAAAATTTGATTGAAGAATTTGAAATACGCTGTGTAGTTTGCGCAGGCTTGATCTAATTGGTAAGTATATCTAAGCCCAATAAATTAAAGTTTTTGTTGTAAAGCGTACCTAGAGTTCTTTAAATTGTCAGTGCAGTATACTGTAATATTAGTGAAACTTACCATGAAGACGTTAAAAATCACAAACGTACCCGTTCACGAAATTCACTTCCAATGATTTCATCATACGTTCATATTCTCTTACTAAAATAGCTTTTGTTCCACTGAGAATTGTAGTCAAGTTTTGAAATAAAGCTTTAATCTTGAATTCTTGACAAGCTGATCCTATAGTAAAGAATGGAAAACTATCAGCGCCATTGATCTTTTGACTCGAAAACTTCATTCAGTGTTTTTTTTTCTAATTCCCGTTGCAGGTTGCTCAAAAGATGTATTCCTTTTTGCACGGTGCTCTCGTCTTTTTGTTCCTGTTCGTCGCTTGCCGAAGTGAAGAATTTGACAAAGGTAAAATAACAAGATATGTAAGATATATATTTCACACTTAAACTTCTTAAAGGAAGAGGGAGTGTTACAAGGTGTAAAAGTGTTCAAGGAGCTGGTGTTAACGATTCTTAAGGGTTGGGATAAGCTTCTTTTGCACGTTCAAAGTTTGTACTTCGGAAAAAAACACGGTCTAACGTGGCACATAGTTATACCAACACAGTTTATTTTATTGTTATTCTAGATGTGTTTAATACTCTCGGGCCAATTACTATTTCCTCATTGTCTGAGACGGACAGCTACGTCTAATGTTTAAGCTTGTCTTCCAAGAACTGAAAAAAAAAAATACAATGGAGATTAAAAGGCTATTGCATTGAAATAACATTTACTCCATAATTGTACTGCTCGAAATGTCACCATTTTTCTCCTAGAGAAACCAGTTTATGTCTACTCAGATTTCTATGATACTCACTTGAAAAAAAAAAAGGGATTGCTTTGAAACGATAAAGGAGATGAAAACAGTGTCTATTAACCCCTCATGGCTTAGTTTATGTGATCTCGGCAAGTACTTTAAATGCAGCACCTTGCAAGCGAAAAATGGTACCAGCATACCGGGTATTTCTGAAATGTGTCAAGTGTCAAAACAAGCAACTAACTTTGAAGAAAAGCTTTCAGCAGAGCAAAGGCATTGTAACATTATTCTATTTCAAATGTACTAAAATTTAGAGATCGTGTGAACGAATTACTCGACCATCTCTAAATTTGGCTTAACTTATTCAAGCTAAATCCTTAAACCGACAAACTCTGAGCCCAAAATAACGGCCGCAGCTGCGAGAGGGAAGTGAGACCAGCTCTCAAAGGAGCACCTTTTCTTTGCCAATCTAACCAAGACATTACATTTAGTCAGGTACTGTTTACCCGAAAAGGTATGTCGAGAATTGGGAAACTTTAAGTACAGATGTTTTTGTGTATACGTTTGATGCCGTAAAATGTCATCCAATATAAGAAAACAGACCTGCTGTCATTTACTCAAGAATAACTATGAGTGGTGTTTTCGTGAAAAAGAATGCAAAATGTATGCCGGAACAACTAGCATGCATCTCTCTCATGCATGTGGGATTCAATTGTCAAAACAAACGACACGAAAATACGTGAAGACAAGTTGAAATGCTCACTAGTCCGTTATATCCGATTAAACCTTTTAATAAAGAAGCGAAACTCTACCTTAAAGTAGATTTTACACATTGTGATTTATGAATCGACTTGCATGCATTTGAGAAAGGCGGAGATTTAGCCTTGATTTCGTGGAGGTGCGTGAAATTTGTTTCGTTTTTGTGCGGTCCATCTGATTTTAAAACCTCTTTTTTATTATTATTCCTTACCTTCTCAGATGACCTTCCATCAGCCAAACGTCTTCTTCAAAAAATAGTTCCACTCGGATCGATGCCTTCCATGCCGGACGGCTTCCCTTCCTTGTCTGAGCTGAAAACGGATAACTTTGATTACAATATAAACAGAGGAAAAGTCACAGTAGTCGCTGATCTGGAGAATCCAGTAGAGCTACTGGGACAAGGAATGACCATCGATGATGTGAAAATGACATTTAAGTATGATAAGAACAGACCTGGAGGAAAGTGGACGTTTAATGCCGAAGGTGAGATTAGAGATCTTCTTCAAAAAGTCTCCACGTTCACTTAGCTGTCCAAACTGTCCCTGCGTCCTGAATTCCATGTTGCAGAGTTAATCAGAGGCTAGGAACCTAAGGCGTTTACCATTTGACAGAACTAATTGGCTAGACCGGGCATTTGGAGGGCCTAACTCTAGAACGCCTTCAAATTAACACCGTGACTTCGAGGATATAACATCTAATTAAAGAGACGTCTGAAATTGTTCCAAACTTTTACGTAATTAAGAAATGATTTTAGATGATTCGTCACACAAGGGTTTAGAGCAAGTTAGGTAAAAATCGACTCAAATGAGTAATAGTGTGTTTGTCAAATGCAAAGTCTTTCTTTTATTTAACTCAGGCAAGTGGAAACAAGGCAATATGACTGCGACGGTGAAAATCGAAGAATCCAAAATTGGTGATCACCACACTATGGTGGCAGCGGCTGACATGCTCAATGTATACGAGGTGGCTTCCCAGCTTTCAGAGAAGAAAAGCGTTGAACATGCCGGAATAAATGTCAATACGCTGAAAAGCCTCAATCTCCAAAATGTAGAGATGTACTCAGTATTCAAAGGAAATGACGACTATGTCTTCATGATTTCTGGGGACCCGTTGCTGGAAGATACGCACTCATCTGATTGTAAAGTATTTATTCGCAAAACCCCCAAGAAGAAAGGCGTATTTTCAGTCTTGTTGGAATTTGAAAACGATCTACCTTCGCGAGCTCTTTTGAAACTAGTCAGTGACGACCTATTTAAGATTCCCTTCATCAACCATCTCATCGCCAAGACTCGAGTCTTCCGAAAGACCAGGACAAATTTCGGCTTTGTGGCCTCTACAGGAGATGTCGACAAACTTCCGCTTAGCTCGTTTGGAGAGGGAATTCTGGCAGATGAACTGCAATCACATATTTCCAAAGGGTTAACCCTGTTGCTCCCATTCCGTTTAGGAAGCGATGACAAAAAACCAGTTAAAGTTGCGGTAGTGGTTAATCCTCCGTTGGTCAAGTTTATTACATCCCGCCACGAAAGAGTCAGCGTTGCGCAGACATTGCATGCTTTATCACCCAGTTCGAAGATAAGAGTTATTCCTCATGGTTTTCCTAAGCTTTCCTCTGTAGACATCAACCACTTCAGTTATGATATTCGCCAAGAAACATTTACTGTCCATGCAAAGGTGCCTGATACTATCGCTATAATTCCTGGGCTCCTAAACGTGTCCGATGTCGATATTACCTTCCGCCACCGCGTTGGAGATGAATTGAACACGTGGTCGTTTGAAGGCAATGGCGTGTCCAAGCTAGGAGGGGCAAAAGCAAATATCTCTTTGAAAACAGAAGACGTGACCAAAGTCGTTTTCATTACCGGAACCGCCGAGAAGATGTCAGTCAGGCTACTTGCTCAACAATATGGCCTTTCCTTCATACCAGATGCAGAAAGCCAAGCAATTATCCAGAATAGCCAAATGAGTGATTTTGATTTCATGCAACCAAAGATCAAGTCAGCTACGTCAGAAAATCAGAAAAATCGATACATCCACATTTCTGGTCTTGGGAACTTTCCTGGCGTTGATAAGACCACCGAGGCTGAAGCAGTAGTGTATGAGGACAAAGGACAGTTGAAAACGTCTGTTGGTTTCATATTCCCAAAGATTCCCATGCCGTACATCATCGAAGCACTAACAGGAATAGATTTGGATAAACTGAAGAAATTACTGAGGAACAGTTTCAACACGTCACTGGTTCTTTCTCTAGACGACGACGATTCTTTGTTCGAGAACCCGACACTGTCCGGGCTTTCATTCCAGAGAGGCATTTCTATGGTCGGCTTGTTCCGAATGCCTGAACAATGCAGAAACGATAAAATTTGTGTGGCAGCGAAAACAATGCTTGAGAGTGAGCAATGGTACCGTGTCCAGGGCCTCGTCAAACGCGATGCCTTCACCCTGGCTGGGATGGTTAACCGAAACTACGTTTTGGGAAATGGTCTTGTGCTGAAAGATAACATGCTTAAATTGGACATTAAGGATGAGTCATCTTTTACCATACACTCCAAGTTGACCTTTCCCAAGGAACCGCTTTCGTTCGTCGGAAATATCAACTTTGAAAACGGAACGGTGGATCTGGCTATGAGAAGCGAAAGTGCGTTTTATCGCTCTTACAATGGAGGATATCTGACATTCGACCAGCTTGCCCTGAACACCGAAATCATGAATTCCATTCCTCTGCAGAAACTTTCTCTAACAGGCAGAATGACAATGGGTAGAATAGGCAGCGGGCATGAGATAATGGCCCCTTGTTCGATCTTGTACCACGCAATGGACCCTAACTTTAGTCGTATTGAATCCAAACTATTCGATATGACCATGGATAAAGTTGTGCAAGCACTGGAAATACCGAACGCGACACTTCCGTATCCGCTAGCCTACGCTCCATTTACGGGCGCTTTAAAGGTGCTCTACCATCCACTTCTAAATGTAAGATCAAATTTTTCCATTCGAGGAGCCCTTCACATCTTCGGCCGGCATTTCGACTGCTCCATTAAGATGAACGATTCCAGTCACGTCCTAATGACCTCCTCCAACACCAAATCCCCATTTGTACTGTCCAACGGTTTCATTGTGGTCCAAGAAAGTATGGAGAACTCCAAGAGTGGTCCTAAGCTCCAGGTGGAAATAGCTCCTTTGGACGTTCGTGTCAAGATCATTGGGTTTGCTCGTGTTCTCGGTGCAGGATCGCCAACGGAGATCAAGATCTCTGATACTGGGACAGAATTTCCTGTGCATGGGAATATCTTTGATATCACATCAACTGGACTGTACATCTCATCGCCTGAGGTGATCGGCACATCTGATACGTCCTCATTCCAGGTAAGCTGATAAGAAACGAAAACTAGTGTTCCCGTATAGAACACTGACCCACATTTTGGTGCAGGGAAGGTAGTCGTCCACTTTCTCGATTCGGTTTGCAAACGCACTTTCCATATCATAAGCGACTGATGATGATGACGTTTTCCTCTTAGGCTTACGGATGCCTTCCTGGAATTCATAAGCAAGTGCTTAAAGCAGTGGACACTCTTCTTAAGGCAGCGGCCGTTGAGGCAGATAATTTCATCCACCAGGCAACAGAGAATCTGAAGGAAGCCAAGAATTATTACCGAAAGGCCACAAAGAACGAGGAATTCTACCGTCAGAAACTGGCCGATGAAGAGAAAATTCTGGACAAAAGAATCAGGGAGGTTTGGTTGGCAGAGCAAAGATACAACAGCAGCTGTCAACTGAAAGAATGCACAAAAAGTAGGTGACCTTCCATATTCACTCATTTGCGGAAGTTTTGTATGTATATACATCGAGGAGTTTGAGCAACGGCGACGATAAAGGCACAAAACCAGTCAGCGCGTGCGGCATGCATTTTGGTACATTTCTTTGCATTCTAGTCTTTAAACACTTAGGTTACATTGACTAAATTCGAGGTGTTGTGAACAGCTTGAGCACGCTTGGGTTAAAGTTTCATTTAACCGCCGACCGATTAGCTCAGTTGGTAGAGCACTGGACTCCAGTGCGGGAGATCGCAGGTTTAAAACCCTGGCCGGAACAACACTCAGGGTCTTTAAACAACTGAGGAAGAAGTGCTGCCTTTGTGATGACATCTGCAAATGAATAGACTTTCTAGTATTCTCGGATAAGGACAATAAACCGTAGGTCCCGTCTAACAGCACCTTTGCGGGACGTTAAAGATCCCACACACTGTTCGAAAAGAGTAGCGCATGATGTTCCCGGTGTGATGGTCTATCAGTCTCACTCATTCTCCTCTGGGGGCACCTGTGAATTCTGTTGGTTATTTAGGGGGTATTTACACGAAGCCGGGACGAAGTCAGACCGGCATGAGTTCGTATCGGCCTCCATACATTTCTTTTCTTACATTTACATGAGACCGGTCTGAAAATGAACTCAGAACAAGTTCGTACCGGTCTGAGTTCGTTCCGGTCTCATGTAAATAACCCCTTAGATATAATATTGTGAACTGCGCCATAAAGCAGTCTTGCAAAGTCCCCAACGAAGTGTTGTAAAGCGAAGTGCTGTAAAGTGCATTTAAATATATACCACACAGAAAATATATGATTATCATTATCATCATAATTCATTACAATCCCAACTTGAACGTCGTTCCAACCTCCTGGTAAAATGATTTAACGCACACCCATCCTTTTAACATCAGCAACGCTCTCCCAACCTGGTTGGTGCCCAGTATGCATGGCTATGTTTTTGTTTAAATGTTGGCTTCTTCACAATAAATTTCTCTCCTATAATTTTCTCCCCTGTTTAGGTTGCATTGGCTGTGCAGATTGGAATAGATGTTGCACACGCGACGTATTTGGAAGTTGTGTGGAGTGTCCATCTTGGAATAAATGTTGCTATAAGTCAGGTGATCCAATTTGTGTCGCCAGGAACCATGGCTGTGAACATATAAGGAAAGTGGCGAGTGGGAATCTCGAGGACGCAAGAGTTAGTACCTTTCTTGCCCTCTAGTGTTGTTGTAAAAGTACTTTGACTGTGCCTAAATCTCGATAAAATTAGTGAACATGGGCGATTTGGGGCTTAACAATCAGCGAAATCAAGAGCGGTGATTGGTTGATTTTGTTCGGTTATTGCTTACCTCCTACACCGATCGCAGAGTAAAATAAATCTGTAATCAACTCTCTCTCTCTCTCTCTCTCTCTCTCTCTCTCTCTCTCTCTCGATGCAGTTTTAATTTCAGAGGCCAACATTCTTAGTATTAATTCCTTCGCTTTGGTAACGAGTTTGAGTTGTTCGTATCACTACGCAACTATTTCATGTGGTTCCGCATTTAAAATGTGTAGTAACTGTCGAGGAATTAAACTGGTATGCCAAGCGGGCTAGAAGCGTGGAGAGAGAACTGAAAATTCAGCGTCTTGTGCTAACGCCGCGCACAGAACCTCAAATTTGGTCATTTCACGTCGTTATTTAGGAGATGACGGCAAAGAAATGTACCAAAATGTAAAACGCACGTGCAGAGCCATTGTTTGTGCTCACTAAATCTATTGTTTTTCGTAAGCTCCCTAGCGTGGAAATTGTGGTAAACGCTTGGTCTGTCACGAACAAAAAGTCAAACTTAGCACAGGACAATTTACTCGCGTGGCTGGTTTAAAAGTGGCCCCCTTGACCGTGTTTGTGTATTTTCTTCCTCCAGGATATTTATTTGGACCAAAAACGGCGAGTAGACAACGTTACTCAAGCCGTGTTTGACTCTGAATTTTCGAAAGGCAAAACAAAAGCGGTGTTGGATGCCGCTGGAAAAGCTCTGTCCCTAATTGACCGGGACTCGACCATTGGAATCGAAGCATCAAAATCAATCAAGCACTATGGTCTCGAAAATGTGCTGAAGATTCAAAGCATCTGTTTCCAGGCTCCTGTGGACTCTTTAGCCACCAGCTGCATCAACATGAGCATCAACGCCAGCGTCATGGGCTCAGATGACGTCAAAACGCTTCCGTTCCACGCATGTCTGAACAAAGAGCTAATACCGCGCATGGCACGTTTTCTAGCTAACTATTTGTTCCCGGATATAGGATCCACCAAGCAAAAGAGGAGCATTGTGAACGAAGAGGAGAATTACCTTCCTGAAGGAGAACCAGCCGATGACAGGCTAACGACTTTTCTGCGTAGCCGAGGTTTATTGCGAAGGACGAGAGACGCTGAGTCAGGAGATGAACGGGAAAATATTGAACCGTTCTGGGATCTAATCCAACAGCATGATCCATTAAAGGAAGTAAAAAAGGCTACTCCACCTAGTCACCCATCGATGAACAACTTGAAAAGGAAGTGGAAAATACCAGGTTTGTTGCTCCAAGTTCAAGGTTAAGTCTTTTGTGTTTGATGTAGGACAAGACCGTCACGAGTCGTTCAGTGGCTATGTAATAGATATATGGGAGATAGAGAGCATGGGATCCTCCTCGTTCGAGGACTTATTCATATAGCCAAGCCTGTTGATGACTACCTTACCTCGGTTGGGGGAGGGGAGGGACGACAAAATTGATCGATCTAGGCCCTTACTCATGCGACGGAATAAAGCAGTGGGAGAATTTGACATTGTTGTCTCCACAGCGTCCAAGACCGGAAGATGCAAGATTTACCATCAGCTCCTGGATATCTGTAGGGATATGATGAAGACAGTGAAAAAGATGTATGGAACTTACATGTATGAGCGATATCTGTTTGCTAAGGAAAAGGACCGCTTCACAAGAAAACTCAAGCGAGTTACGAAACAGTTGGAAATATCAGGTACGTCTACGAAGAACTGAGCAAAGTTAAGCCTGGTTCCCACTTGTGCCATAAGCAAGCCTGCATATCTAGGGTCAGTACGGAGCTATTACCAGGCTCCTAAGATTGGCCAAACAACAATGGATCCCCCAAAAACATACAACAGAGACATTGCGGAACCCTTGAACAATATAGACCTGAAATCCGGTCGGAGGTTCATGCTCAGCAGCTGCATGTATCTGGATAGTTACTGTAACAGCGAATTAGGGGTAAACATAAAACTAACCTAACTTTCTGAAAAATGCTTCCCGCGCTTTCTGGATGTTCAACTTATTCAATGGGAGGTATGATTGGTTAGCCAAAACAGCGACGTGCCTCTAAGGACATCAATTCAGTGATTCCCCTTCACATGACGGAACGTTCTCAAACTCATTAATAATTCATAATCCGAGAACAAAAGAAATCACTTCCTTGAAAGAAGTTTGGATATGTGATCTTAATTAGCATAAAATTTCGGCAATTTTAAACTGAAATTTCTCCTAAAACACTGATTCCCTTGAGAAGCAATATCAAACACTCAAAAGAGTGTTTCATCCTATATCCAAATATCTCGAATTCGGTTAAAAAACTCGGCCTTTGGCCTCGTTTTTCAACTCACTTCTCGGTGTTTGGATATCCGATGAAACACTCTTCTTTCTTCGTGTATGATACATTCATTACAAGAAATGCGGAAAGCAACACAAACAGTGGAAAGGTTTGGAGGAATAAACGTGTTTGCTCGTCGGGATCATGTTGCTCAGGTTTTGAATCGTCCACTTCTCTTGAAGACTGAAAACAAGCGTTCAGCTGCTGTGAGGTAGTTTATCCCTGAACAAGCGAAGTTTGGACAAGAATTTCCTCTTATCAAGCTTATATGTTGTAGGTTTTTGGTACAAACAAACATGGTGCCTCTTGGTGTAAAAAGAATTGATGAAGCTTCTATCAATAGCGCCTGAAATACTTTGTTCTTTCCCCATCAGCTAGACAAGTTTCTGGTACAGAAGACCAAATGGAAAGGATCAAGAGAAGCCTTAAATTTGTCAGTGATGGTGAGTAAATATAATGGCACAATCCATATTAAATTGTTAACGTCCGACCTTTATGGGTACATAAGGGCTCGCCTGTAGTTTTAATTTTCCACAAAGGTCTTTCACGCATTTATATCTAATCTATTACATAAAATGGTTTTCAAACCTGCGCTGTTTACGATCAGCCAATTAGGCAACAGACCTTGCGCTTTCCTTAGGCTTCTTCATTCCGCGTTGGGCTTCAACCCGGATGATAACAACCCTGTGGAACAAGTCATACCTTTTAACCGTATTTGAGGAAGCACAACGCTTTAGAATTTGGCCAGATCTTGTGCAATCATGAAGACCCTTAGAGAAATATCATTTGGGTACAACATTTTGGAGAAATCTACCATAAAAGACCGCAACTGGAGACACAGGGAAAGTAAACCAGCCAGAAAGAACCGTTTTTCCTTAAAAAGGAGCTATTAAATCAGTGAAATGTTATTGAAAGTAAGCTAATGGTTTCGGTTGCGAAATAGATGCCTATTGTAGGATTGTGTACGTAGCGACACGGATACGTTGAACAATTTTCTTGCCGGTGATTTTCATGCCATTTCTCTTTCTTGAAGGTGTCAAGAAGTGGAGCCAAAAATGCGAGGAAGAGTTAAAACACCAAGAGTCAATCAGCGTGAAAGCCTGGGTCAAAGCAATGGACAGCAGAATAATATCCCTGGGAGGAGAGGGTGTACAAAGATTCTTGGGTAACTTGTTCCGCGCATTTGACGGGTTGTTTGAAAGTTCGTCACTTCCCTCAAAGGCAGCAAGGAAAGCTGTGACAGTAATGCAAGGAGTGAGGCAAATCAAGGCGGTGAGTTGTCACTCCATAGCTTCGATTTTAGAGAAGGTTTCAACCTTAGCCAATCACAAGAGACCCCGTCAAAATACAGCAAATGTTATCCATATCACTCGAGAGTTGGCATAGTTTAAATATTGGAAGGGTTGGAAGCGAATTGATTATAACGAAAGTAATTCATCATTAATTTGAAATGATCTCTTCAAAACTACCGCCGCCGTCGACGTTGCTGTTGCTTAAGCCTTTAACTGCCAGTCGAAACTTCTAGAATGAATGAATGAATGAATGAATGAATGAAGGGAGTGAGTGAGTGAATGAGCGAATGAATGGTTTGCTTTTAGTGGAAGTTACTTAAAGAACGACCAAGGTAGTTCTCAGGCACTCCACTGGAATCTGAAAGCAATAATTCAAATTAAACTTAACAAGGTTACCGACCCTAACTGGCCGGAAGGTGTGATGGAGTTGAATTCGAGACCACCGAAGATAAATCCATGTGGTGATCAGAGCGTGATTTGAACTTGAAGCGTCCGCGTGCAAATCCGATGCCCTGACCACGTCGCTACGCTGCCTCCTCCTAGGCCGTGTTATCAGGCCGAAACTTAACATCGACATCGACATAACATCGACATCGAATATTTTGCACGCCTTGCGGGCGGATCATTTTTGTCACGTGATTAAGTTCGTCTCCACGTGGAAATAAAATGGTTGGTTATATTAATGTTCACTTGATTGCGATGCATTACACATTTCATGCGATATACGAAGTCTATATGTACTTGTTAAGTTATACTCATTTTGTTTTTACTCCCTTCTCCAGGCCTTCGACCAAATTTTTATGAAGGATATCACTCTTGGCCGCGCTAACTACCACGCTGACAGAGTCCTGTACAACATAGCGGAAATAGCCGATGTTGAAATTTACTGCCACAAGAAATAGAACACAAACGTTTATTATCATTTTGTACAATGTAGCGACTAGAGATTGGAAGCAAGCACGGCATGTCTTACTTCTCGAAAATATTATTTGACGAGACGAGTGTCTTATCGCTCATCAAAGTAACAACAGATACAAATCAAGGACAAGCCAAAAACAATATATAGTTTACGAGTGATATACAACGCATGCACACAACGCAACAACCACCATGTTGGTATCCCAAATGAATCCTCCAGGAATTGATCTTTTTACGCAGTGGCGGATCCAGGGGGAGGGGAGGGGGTCCCGACCCCACTTTCCCTAACCGAATTTTTTTGCTACTTGTTTGACGCTGAAATTCTCGGATCGAAAGAATCGCCTATTATTACTCAACTGGTTGAGTTGTTTTTTGATGGAAAGCCATTGTATTTTGTCATTAATCTAAATTCCGGGTATAGTCCACAATGAAATGTTTTTGGTGGAACCCTCCCATGGTCACTCCCCTCTGCTCGCAAAGCAGTTTTGTCCGACCGGCGTTAAACACGTGATCGTCTCTGCTTTCTGAGTGAAAGTTTGGACCCCCGCTCCCCTTTATCAAAATTCCTGGATCTGTCCCTGTTATGTTTCTTTTGTTTCAGTTAAAAAAAAAAGCTCGCCAATCTCGTAGCTGAATAGGTTGTATTGCCCATTCCGGAGATCGGGAAAGACTGGTACTAGTAAACAAAATGTTCTTATTACCTTACGTTAACAGGTTAACCCCACTTCCAGAAAGACCTAAAAATTAGTTGTTTGACCACGTTTGGGTAGGTTCCATTGCATAGTAACCTGACTGTCAGTTGTCAAAGGTCGCCCAAATCCAATACAAATGTCTAATTCGGAAATACAAACCCATGATATTGCGGAAATGGCCTTCCTCAGGAGCCCATAACCTGGAGCGTACAACTTAAATGTATTTGTGTCACCGCGTTTTCACAGACCGAGCTATTTTTAGTTTGATTTTCCCGCGAATTCAGTCTCCCACGGGAGCCTTGCCTGCAAATCATAAGCCTTGCATAATTAATTGTTTGGACGCGTACGGACTGGAACTGAACTTTTTGCAGCAAAAACCCGTCTAAAAATAAAGCATAGCCCCAGTATAGGAGTTGTACGCTCCGGGCTATAGGCTCCTGCCTTCTTCAATTGTCTCTCATTTTTCGGATTTTTAGAATCCTACTAGATGGTTGCAGTCTAACTAATTAACCTCAAACTCGCTAAACTGAATAATTTTGCTGTGGTCCTTCTTGTGGTGGGCCTCAATTTTTAATTACATTAAAGCTTAAAAGCTCATCCCCAGACTCCACTTGAATTCTGGAATGGGCAATTGGAGAATGCCTTGTTCACAAAAAACCCCAGTCTTTCACACAACCTAAAATTTCATGGCCCAGTAAATTACAGCATTTTTGTCTAAATTTTCTTAAAATCAAACTCAACATGTACCGGTGTGTTAATAACTGGCCAACCTTAAAGAGAGTTAATAATGTATACTAATTGAATCAAGGACAAATGTACTAAATTCAAAATGAATATACAAGAACTGAAGGTATGATCAATTGAAAATAAGATAAACCTTAATATACCCTTATTACTTGAAAATGTAGCAAATACACTTTTAAAAAATGTTGAAGGTTTCTATGATTGAAACAATTCAGTTAGAACAAAGCAAAGTTCCTTGCCTTTAATCAAAGGTACAAAAAGTCAGGAGTGTGACTTTTTGGGTCCAAATTCATTAACTCTTGATCTTTCCACAAGTTAAATTGGTATTACTGTTTTAAGTGGTGTCTAAGTTGATTCAGATATCTTGCTTTCAAAACTTCCTTATTTCTGTTGAGTGTGTAGAGCCTGGAGTCAACTTTGTAAGCATGGTCTGCATCAAGCACTAGAGCAGCCAGTTTCAATCCAGTCTCCAAAGAAAATGAATATCCCCTGGCTTCTTTTGTTCCCCTAGACATGCCAATGCAGCCACCTTAAACAAAGTTGCCCCTTAACTTCTATTTCCTACAAGTACTTATGCCATTGTGGTTAAACCACAAGCCCTCTTTTTGTCAACACATTTCCCATTGTCACTTTGAAATTCAAAACTATACCATTTTACTAAAATTTTGTAGGGAAACAGTGTGATGAATCTGCGTTTTCACTGATAATAAAGAAATATTACAGATATGTCGTATGTTCCTCATCTTCCTGGCCTCTGTTTGAAGTTTATACACACAGAACCACTGCAAATACCCATCCTTCTTCACTCATTGCTGGCCTTCAAAAGTTCATCCATGTCCATAGTGAACACGGTCCTGGTATTGGTTGATAACGTAACTTGAAAATAATCCCAAAAGCCGATTGCAATTATCATAACAGGAGACTTTAACCACACTGACAATCTGAGAAGACTGCAGTTAAATGATTCCTTAAACCATTGAATACCCTGGACATCAGGACTTTGAATTGTGACAAAATGCAAGGCAATGGCAGGTACTTCTGAGAGTCGTCTTTCTTTTCTGTAGAGCGGCACCACTAGCGAGTGTTTCCACTGGCTTTCAAGCTCAAGATAAAAGGACTGGGGTCGCTGATGCTTGTACATTATGACATTCGTTTGAGAAGAAGGACAGTGTTTATCCGGCCGGGATGTTTCTTCCTTCCTTTTTTTTCCCATGTTGACAACTTTAAGAGATGCAAGTAGTTTGTAAAAGCGCGAGTAGCCTTGTCAGTCTGCTCAATGACTGTTATAGAAGGCTCTTGTTGGACAAGAGTAAGACTTAGAATGGACTTGGTGCTGTCTCTGGACTCCCTCCAAGGCTCTTCATCAGTTGTACTTTTTACAGAGTTAACTACTGGAGCTCTTTACTACCCAGTGAGCTGTCAAACCTTAGACTGCTATCACATTTTCTTGCTTTGACCTTGGGGCATGGCCTTCGACGAGGTCCACGAATGGTGTGGACCTCCCCTTCTGCCATGCTGTGTCAGTGTTGGAAGCATTTGTACTCTCAAGGAAGGTGGCACACTGATGAATACCAGCTGCTATGAAATTGTCAACCAAGCCAGTTGGCTTCTTCACACACCAGTTTGGTTACAATGGCGTCAGTTCCAAAAGATGATCCCTGATAAGTTAAGCATTATTAGGTGTAATATAATCAGTTAGAAATGCGCTCATTATGGCAATCAAGTCTCCAAGTTGTGTTCACTGTTGCATATTGAACGATCATGAGTCGTGAGTTGAAAAACTGTTGCCTTGAAAAAGCAAAGTCTCACAAAAGGCGTATTCAATCATGGAGGTTCCAAAGCAAGTGAAGCCACCATATGCATACCAACAAATGTTTCAGAGGTGAAGGTCACCCAAAGTAACCTATGTAAACCAGTCACTTTTAGTTCCCCTACAGACAATACAAGATCTTCAATGTGCCACTTGGGTTGACTTCAACATGCAGCATTTTAATCCGTTGCATCTCAAGCTCACCTCTATGTAGAGATAAGTTGTTTTTGATGGCCAGAACCACTACACCATCCCCTCCCTAGTCTTTTCCTCCAGTCCTTCTGAAGAGGGTACAACCTTAGTCTGCCCAATAGAGGTCTCAACCCACATAGCAATGTCATCATCAGCTTGTTTATTAAACAAGCTTTTGAGAAGCAGAGATGGCATGCCCTTTTGTAACTATTTGCTTGAGCATTTAAAGTGCTGTGAAATATTTTGGAACTTATTTCAGTAGGAAAGACACATACGAGTCTTGATGCCTGACAGTTCCTCAAATACTTAATCTTGAACAGTTTTGTTCTGGATCTGTGTTTGACAAGAAATCTCAGCACAGCATAAAATAAGCCCCAAGTGTTACGCTAGAATCAGCAGGCTTGCTTGAAGGAATCTTGGTATACAAGGCAACGACAGGGTGGGATTGTTCCAAACTGGGTTAGTGCTAAATCTGGATAATCACTATGGACGCCTATAGGTTTTTATGGTAGTTAACACACCTTAAGCTTGGGCTATCCCTGCATTGAACATAGCAGCCCGGATCACCAGACTAACCGTTCGGAGCTACAGCCCAAGTAAGCAGTAATGAACTTAGTTATTGGACAGAACCTCTTATTAAGTTAGTCGGGATCGGCTTCACTTTCTAGCAAGCTTAAGATTTAAACACCCGTGCAAAGGCTTGTACATGTACCATTATTGACCAACATCATCCAAACTTGTTCCACCCAATGGGGGCATTTGTACTCCATGCTGGATGTTGCTGGGTGAAGTTTGAAATCCTTCAAACTTAAGAACCAAGAAATACTACCATTTCTTCTGTCTCAGGGTCGCCAAACCCATGATATTGCGTGCTTTTAGATACGGGACCACCAACAAATCCCAACAATGTCGGCTCTTTCTTGCATGCACATCACAAATGGTATGCGTGGAAAGTTAATCACTTTTGTCCCAGAATCCATTGCATTGCTATGTTTATGTCCAACACTGCTGGGCACAATCTCCTCACAAAACATCCCAACAACAGTCCTGAATGTTGTTGAACATTTGCACTGAGCGAGTACAGTAAATATCCATCACGTGGCTACCGCCTTCAGGCTTATTTTCGAGTCATGTGATTGACGAAGGGAAATTACATAGTTCTTGCTCCTCTTTTGATATATTTTTGAGATTTGAGGCTCATTGTAAGCATAAGTTTAAAGGAGCTATGTCAGGACAATTTTGTTGTTTTTTCAAGTTACACCAATACAAAAATAATCTTATTCCTTTTATTTATGACTAAAATTTTTCTTCCAATTCAAGAAAAACATGTGAAATTGATTTTGGCATGGAGAGCCATCCATAACACGTTTTGGCTAGATGTTTCTGAAATTAGAGTGAGAACTTGAAAAAGTTGGCCCACCCTTTTTCAACTTTCAGTCCATTTCCATCCTTGCCATCTGTAACAACAGAAGACAGTAAATAGTCTCAGTTCAGCACCAATGTCATAAAAAAACGTACTGTGGCATTATTTTTCGGTTTTAAAGACTTCTTTGAGAATTCCAGAGTGAGTCCAAAATAGAGTGATGCAGCCCCTTTAAATTTGTCACCTTGTTAAGGTATCAGTGTACGCCAAATGACCATCATACTTCGGCGCCGCTTTACGGTGGGACGTTTTACGCAAACCCTACAAAAGTATATATTTTCTGAAAGCTTAATAATTGTACATTACGATGGTATATTCATTAACATAAAAAAATTACGGTTTTCCAAATATAGCGCGCTATTTCTCAAAGTACAGAGGTTCACTAATCAAGTTCGTTTCCGGTCGGATTTGAGCGGGAGAAGGCGATTAATATCTTTTTTTTTTTTTTTTTTTATTGTACTACTTACGATACATGTTACATGATTTACACTTGTACTTACTTCTTACACAATACTTGCACTACATTAACTTGCACTACATACGATACATATTACAATACCATAACACTAGTCAAA
>BLFK01000104.1:1738724-1754058 GCA_014634185.1 Astreopora myriophthalma | reverse complement strand
AAACGAACTTGATTAGTGAACCTCTGTACTTTGAGAAATAGCGCGCTATATTTGGAAAACCGTAATTTTTTTTATGTTAATGAATATACCATCGTAATCTACAATTATTAAGCTTTCAGAAAATATATACTTTTGTAGGGTTTGCGTAAAACGTCCCACCGTAAAGCGGCGCCGAAGTATGATGGTCATTTGGGGTACACTGATACCTTAAGTCAGGGAAAAAAATGCTTCTTGGCTCTGGAAGAACCAATAGTTGACTAAAAGATCAGTTGCTGAGGAACTGACATACTAATAGGTACCTATTCTGAAAACTCATGTATGCAACAGTGTTGAAGAAAAATAAATTTTGCCTCAAGGATTTTTTCCTACAAGGAAGCCTTAGCAAGATTGTAAACGAACTGAATAGAAAAATAAAGAAAGCATTTAGAAGCATATACCTTCATCATTACTGCATTAAAAGCAGAGCTTTCTATTTCGGGTGCACCTTCGTGGCCCTTATAGAGGGCCATTGACGCATTAACATGTAAATTAAGTGCTCCCGTAAGAATATTGCAGACTGAGAAGTTCAAAGGCCAAACATTGCCCTTGAGAGAGGGACGCAGTCAGGACATTGATAAACACTTCTATTTAACAGTGTGTTTTGACCAACCTCAAACCCAGGCTCTTATTCCTTTCCTTGAGAAAAAGACCCTGATTGCAGCTGGCCAAATGACCACGTGGTTACGATACCCTAGCGAGAGTGGTAGCTTTTTTGTAATGACAATTATAGAACTCTCCCAACCTTCACCTAAAGGGAAGGTCTGACCACTTGCAACCAGGACCTCTCCCTCAATGACAAAGGAGAAAAAGAGAGAGATGGCCCAGGTTAGAGGTTGTCTTTTCTCATAAAGTCACAGTGGCCATGTTGGTGAACCAAACTAATCCACCAGGAATTTTAACGTAAACTGCCTTTTCTTATGAAAACATTTTGGTTTGGTTTAGTTTAAACAAACTTGGTAGTGAAAACCCTCTGTAGGTGGAGAAAAAAAAAGCAACAAAAGAAATACCAAACAAACAAAAAACTAATGAACAAAAAATGCCTGTAGATTGCTAACCCTATACTGACCAACTGATTGTTGATACCCCATGCAGTCACATGAAAGGATTCCTCAACATAATGTTTCAACACATAATATGCCATGTTACAGCAAAACAGATACCGGTACATTCAGCTATGCTGCAACTAGCTGGAATGACAGGTGCTAAAGTAAAAACAGAGAGCTACATTTTAGGGGCACATATAAGAAGAAGGAAACATGCGCACATGCGTTTTTTCTCTCTTGCATTCCCTAGAAACTCACACTCTCTTTCCTTGAGCTCTTGCTGCACAGGCTATCATGCAATTAAGCCCAGAAAAATGATTGTTCCTTATGACAAATTCTTAATTTTAGAACGAGAAAAACAAACAAACAAACAAACAAACAAATAAACAAACAAGAAAAACCCAAGCCTGTCCCAGCTCTTGTCCCTGCTGCATCAGTACCCACCATATAATTATTCCTTAAAACAAACAAAAACTACTTGAAATTAAAAAAAAAAAAGAGTCCAGATTGTTCAGTTTCAAAAGCTGGGCAACGAAATTTGCCTCACTATTTCCTCTCGAAAGTGAACTATGGAATATTCTGATGGCCTTTCAAGCTCCTTGATATCTGGAAACTGAGCTTGGTGTTCTCTGAAAAGTATGTAACCATTTACTACCGCAATATCAATGAGGTGGAAGAACAGAGTCTTCCACTATCTTGTGGACTTACGTAACACTTTCTTTCAGGCTAACATCTGATCAGAGTGGTCAACCGCATTCATAAACGGGTTATAGGAGGCAATAGCTTGGGGCTGCCGTACCACAGTTATTCTCCACTGACCATCCATTTTGGTTTTACGCTTCACCGGAACACAATAATTTGCAACCTCAATAGTTGATAACATGGAAACTACTTTGTTGTCAAACCACTGTAATGATAGAATGGGTGGATCCCTTTGCCAATGCATGCTCCCCCTTTTCACATTACCTGCCTTGGACCCTTCGCACCCATTCTTCATACTGACCAGGAAACCTCGACTATTCTCTCGAATGGTCCCTGTAGCACCCACTCCCTGTTCAACCAAATGTTTCAAAAGCATACTTGAGGTATAAAAGTTATCAATGTACAAATGACCACATCATATGCAAGCCCACTGGCACTTACAGCTCCCTCTGCCTGTTTCCCAATGTAGATATTAAAGTCAATTGTATAACCATTGGATCTATCTGCTAACACCCAAAACTTGATACCCCATTTGGTTGGTTTGTCTCTGATATACTGCTTTATGCCAGATCTGTGTCGAGATTTAACCATCCGCTCATCGATGGCCACTTGTTGCCTGGGCTGATACAAACTTAGGCATTTAGATTTAAAGTCATCAACAAATGTTTGAACCTTATGTAACTTACCACTAGGATTCTCAGTTGCTGGATCAACAACATGCAGAAAGGCCAAAAGGGCGTGAAACCTATTTCTGGGCATGATACCTCGTGCCCAGAGTCCACGATAAAGGCATTTAGTGCTCCAATACTCATCAACGCTGTGGTGAACCTTGACCAGACCAAAGTAAATCAACAGAGCAATCAGCCTCTTTATTTCATGTGGTGTTGCGTCCTTCCAACTGCCATCTGATTGAGAGTAAGAAGTATGGGAACCATCTGACGTTTTGTCAATAGCGTAACTGTTAGTATGATCGCATATCTTATTTATCATTTCAACTGTGAAAAAAAGTTGAAAAAATTCCACAGCCTTAGTCATTGTGGCCCTGAGGAGAGGGTGCCCAAAATGGATTCCAGGTGGGCAGCTGGGCTTAAATTCAGGGAGGGTATTCCCTGTCTGGATCATCGTAGCAACCGAATGTCATTGCAGAGTTTGCACGTATCCCAACTCCCTTGCTGTGACCACGACAACCGCCTCCATGTACTTGACCAACACCGCGACTGGCTACACCGGGAGGTCTTGCCACTCTATGAACAGGTGGTCTACAGTCATCATTGTCAATATGAAAGTCATCCTCTGCATCATCGGTTTCAGTTTCTTCCTCGCTGAAAGTTCCTCTTGTCATGTAAGACAATACGAACATTTTTTTGTGATGTAGTTCAATAAAAGGACTTCTGTAGTTCCCATGTCTCAATGTTATGTTATAAAACAAATGGTAACGCCATAGCATGCGCTACTGAGTTTTATATAATAACCCAAGTTATTCTCACATTTTGATTGGTTCTTGCCTATGATCTATTAGAGGACAGATGCACGATTGACGTCATCATTACAAAGTTTTTCGCTTTTACGCGTACGAAGTTTCATTCTTTTATATAAAACAAATAGATTCCATGTTGCCGTGCGTCTGTTCAGTAATAGATCACAGAAGACGTCAAAACGTGGTAATAACATAAGTGACACACTCGGCTATCGCCTCGTGCGCCACTTTTTTGTTCTTACCACATTTTGACGTCATCTGTGATCTATTACTGAACAGACGCACGGCAACATGGAATCTATTTGTTAAATGGATGCACGCGGGAGGTTGCTAAGCACGAAAGAAGATTAAGAGTCGCACGAGGCTAACCCCTAGCTTCTTGAGTGCTTAGCAAACCTCCCATGGCGTTTACCATTTGTTAAATAAAGGAAACAAATACCTTGGTGGGGTGCGAGGTCCACAGGCCTCATACAGAAATTAACTGATAAAAGATATGCCCACAGACAGTCCAGACTCACAGTGTTGGTCAGTACAGGGTTTATCTGGGAAACATAAAAATAAATCGCCTAATCTTAGCTCATGGCGAAGAAAATAACTGAAATAAACTTACCTCTGCTGTATCTTGTGTCCTTAAGACTGTGTGAGGCGCTCTGGGCCTGGTTTTTGCAAACCAGCCCAGAACGCCTTAAACAGACTTATGGACCTAATGTGTCCTTAAGACTGTGTGAGGCGCTCTGGGCCTGGTTTTTGCAAACCAGCCCAGAACGCCTTGAACAGACTTATGGACCTAAGATACAGCAAAGATAAGTTTACTTGATCAATTTTCGTCGCTATGAGCTAAGATTAGGCGATTTTTTTCGTTATTTTATATGTTTCCCATATGAACCCTAAAAATCGGTACGATAACCGAACGCCCATGTTGGTAGTGTGGGCTGCCTATGATATCCCTTCTTTTACTTTATTCATGTGGTCTTTGTGAAAGAGGGTTGTTATGGGCTTTTACCCCGCGGCGGCCATTTTGAGTCCCGAGGGACTGAAAACCTTTGTTTTGTCCCCCCCCCCCGGAACTCGTTCTCAAAACGTATCAACTCGAGGCTCGGGGTACGAGTTCTATTGTTCCTAACCAACATGGCCGCCCATGAGAGAGATGCATGTCAGGGTTAGCAAACTGAAGTAAATTTGGGAAGCAGACTCCAAAGAAAACATTGTTCTCCACCTGGCCCTCCCCTCTGAAATATAAAGAAAACTAGCGGAAATTGTTTACACCTAACGGCATTTAGCCACGCTGTTTCTAAAGGACTGATTTAGAATTCTAAACAATCAGGGAAAATCTACTGATAGAGACATTTCCAAACCGACCGATATAATTATAAATTTTATTCACATTTTTTTTGTCGCCTGTTTCCACGTCTACCCTGACAGTCAATGCCTTGTGGCAGCAGCAAAATAACATACAAAACAGAGGAAATTAAGTACGTCGCAAAAAATTTAGCTCACATAATTTACGATTATTTATAATCTTCCGTGGAATGCTTTACTCAGATTTTTGGCCTTGCAAAATACGACTGGCCTTAGCAAAATACGATTTCACAAAAAGTCAACAATCAAGGAAAAACTAAAACCATCACGCATTGTTCCATAAAGCAGGCTCACTTGACCCAGCAATAGCCTCGTTAGTACAGTGTCCTTTAGAACCCTAAGGCTAAACACACGTGCCTTGGAACTCAGAAGGAGTCTTATGATAAATATCGTAATACTACCCCATATGGCCTTTTCGTTTACGTCATTACGCACATAGCAATTATCCAGTGAGCCTATTCTTAACCTCTCAGCCTGATAAATAGCTTCACACAACACGCTGTGGCGTAAGGTTTCACGCAGCCTGATTAGACTTACGTTTGGCAAAAGCTAGAGTTGGGTCAGCCCGGATAGAGCGGTTTTTCACGTGAGTGTCGAAAATAATTATGGAGCCAATCACGTTGAGAAGGAAATACACCCTTCGGCCAATCACAAATCGAACTAATTTCACGACTTGCTTTTACCAGCCAATCAGAATGCAAACTGAGTAATTGAACCCGGCACTAAGCGCGGGAAAACAAGAATGACTGCAAAGTTGCAATCGGTTTTAGTTCTGCATCTGATTGGTTGAAAAGTTCGTGCCAGTTTGTTTGATCCAATCATAAAGTAAAGCAAAACCAAAGCGATGGCGTCATATCTTTGGACACAATTGAAAACCGTTCTAATAAGCAAAATACCGCGTTTAGCATCAGGAAACTCCACGATGTTGTGAGTGGGGTCAAAATGTACGTACACGACACCATCAACGAGCCTTATGCCGTCTCAGTACAATACACGATACCAAAGAAAGCGTGGAACTACACCTCGCAGAGGGCATTCAAACTTGTTCAGTGCAAGCCAGGTCACTAAAGTGTAAACTATAAAATATTTTAACGTCGAATGGGCGGATCATCTTCCCCCGCCGTGAGCCTATGCTCAACCGCAAAACACCGTACACAAGCATCGACGTCTACTGAAACAAAGTGGATTCTACAAATTACAATAATTTCGGATCAATACGTTGAATTGTCACACCTGCGAATGCCCGCCCATAAAATCACTGATGCGAGTTCGCAGCTCGTCGTTTGCTCGAACAGTCAAATCCGTTAACTCTTCGTTGGTCATCGGGCTTGTTCGCTTCCGTCGAAACCATCGACGAATGGCTCGGTGCTCGTAGTTGTAGCCATCTGCAGCAGTGACAGGGTCTTTCATAATCTTATTCGTGATTGGACAGAGGAATTCAAAAGGCACCTCCACATCGAACTCTTGTTCCGGGCTGGAAACTGGCGTTACCATGCGGATCTGAGAGCTGGCCGAAGGAGGTCTGGGGGGAGCTGTGGCTTCAGGCGGAGTACTCACCGTCAACGGAGCTTTGTCGGGGAGAGGACCTGAGAACGAGACAAGGAGGTTACCTCAGAATGACGCTACCTATGCAGAAGACTAATTTGCTAATACACATAGTGGGCTCCTGGTGACTCCTGGGTAGTTTCAGTCTCCGAAGCCGAAGCGTTCGAACGGTCAGTTTGGCGGTAAATTCTTTGAAATTCAAACTTTGATCTAATTTCCCACTCCCAGCCCCCTCTGGTGCCTAGAACCACCTCAAGATCCATTAAACCTGGTTCTCACTTGTGTGATAAGCAAAAGCATAAACACAAGCATATCTCTACGACGTTCCCACACGTGGAACTAGCACAAGAAAGCGAGGCATACGCAAGCGAATACGAGCTACTGCTAATTTTAGCGCTTATGCTTATTTCATGTCCGTTCCCACACAATTTTTCTTATGCTTACGCTTATCCTTGTGCTCATGCTTATCGCATAAGTGGGAACCAGGCTTTAGTAACTCAGTTTTAGCAACGTAGTCTATTACAGACAATTTAACAAATTGACGTCAGTTTTTTATGCGTCTGTCCTGTTATTGATCATAAATTTCGTCATCACATTGTCAAAGTAGCTATGGATCCACGAGGCGATAGCCGAGTGGATCCGCAAACTACTTTGACAATGTGATGACGAAATTCATTGTCAATAACAGGACAGACGCATTAAAAACTGACGTCAATTTGTTTTTTACGATAACAAAAAGGTAGGAGAGACGATATTAAGACGAAACGCGAGACCATTATAAATTCATGTGTCTGTCCGCATATTGACCATAAAAATTAGCCAATGAGCGCGCGTGAATTTCTGCAGTTATCGTAAAAACATCAATAGAGAAGTAATTGGACTGCGTTTCCGTAGAAAGGGAACTAACCGTGACAAAATGGCCCTCGCAAAACGCTACTGAATTGAGCCACCTACAAAACGATGTGTCGGCCTGTCGCCGCTCGTCGCGCGTGACATTTCACCGTGCGCTCGCGCGTTACATTTCGCGATCACCGAGATGGAGAGCTTGCTCGCTGGCTATACCAGGAAAGACTGCGCGGCACAAGTTAAAATTCGAATGCTCCCGTAGGAAAGACAATGAGAATCGAAAGTGCTTTTTTGTCTCACCCGCCTCATCCTCCAAGGGAAGTTCTTTTTTATCCAGTTGGGTCATTCCATGTGTACCGCGGATGGGAGGTAGAACGGCTCCGGATAAAGGTGCTAAAGAGGAAGAGTATCAACAACAATATGAGTCCCTTGAATCTCGAAGAATTTTTTTGTTTTTTGCAGTCATCTAACTAAAATCGATCAGTTGACTCTGAAGATGGCTTCCGCACAGGTTGTCGAAACGTCAGTCAACAACAGTCCTTCTCAGGACTCCAGTCACCCAGATGATCATTTTCAATCGAGGTATGTCACTCCTGGGTTCAACCCATTTTCTTAGTCATCTAACTGAAAGACAGTTTAAGGTGTGCGCTCAGAAGAGCTGTCAGTTGAATGTCCAAAAAAAATTTAATTCTTAGTCGGCTCGATTTTGCTTTTCTGTGTTGTAACTGTTTGGCAAGCAAGAGCCCTTTATGGCTCTTGACAAACGTGAATATTTGAAAATGGCGCTTTTGAGATGAATCCCGTTTTGCATTAGAAACGACTTTGAAAAAAATGGAAGCATGCATCCCTGGTGACTTGGTGAAAATCAGGCTATTTCCGAATTTACTTCAGCCTCTTTTTCAAAGAGGGTCTTGTTTTTATTTACATAAGAGTCAAAACTCGTTTCTTTTTTCGTAAAGGCTGTGCACCAGGCCTCACGTTGATGTCGAGGCCGAAAGCAACAGGGAAACGGCTCATCTCAGCCATTTTAACATAGAAAGCAAAACCAGAATGAAAGGCAGGCGAGTAACTAAAACGTTGGAGATTTTTTAGTTCATCAGGTTTTCCTGCAAGGTCGATATGCCAGAGAATCCTCTATAAGAGGGGAAAGTCTCTAAACAGTTCACCCACTGCAATTACGTCCCATTCACACCAGCAAAGCATTTTAAGTTAAACCAGGCTTAGTTTAATATAAAAATTCATTTACAAAGATTCACCTGTTATGACGGTAGCTGGGGTTGCAAGTCTGACAAAAAAAGGCACAAAAAGAAAAAAGTTGTTTGTACACGGCAAATATAAAGACAGAAAAGAAAAGCAAGAAGCAGACGAACAGGACACGAAAACGTAACGCAGGTATGAGCTTTGTGTTGTTAAGCACTGTTTTCAGCTCTGTGAGCGATCAATATTTCAGGCAGGTTCGTCCGCGCACTTTTCAAAGAGAATGTGCACATGACGTCCCTTCACGGCGGCTATGTTGATGTCCCGAGGGAGAAGTCCTCCGGCAGTTAAACCTCTATCCTTATGAAATCATTTTCTTTTGTTTCGGTTAAGCAACAAAGAAACAAAAAACATGGTCGCTTATCCCTTTACTGAATAGTCTCTATTTTCTTGTGTTGGATGTAAGTGGATGTGCATATGTAAATGGCAAAAAAATGTCAGCGAGCATCTGAGTCTTCGTTAGCTCTCACTAATGACGTCATGAAAAAATAACATCAGATAGATAATACGGAATCGGACTGCCAATTACCTATCATCCTTGGTAGCGTCCCGTAAGCTGGTCACCGACCCAATCCCCGTAATCGTTGCACCGTTCGCTGGGCCCCGCGCGGTCATCTCGTAAGCAGGGGGAGCTGAGTACAGTGACCCATAGCTTTGGTTGTCCACTCCCACAGGGACCATCATTCCTATCCCCGGGACAGCGGCGAAAGGTTCATGATAGATATTCCCGTTGGGGGCTTGACTGTACGGGGGAGGAGCAGCTACAGAAATAAAAACACGCAAGTGACCATTGGTGTTAACAGCTGTGTATGAGTCGAGTGAGAGGAATGGCGGAAAGATAACAGCAAGCAGCAACCGAATTTACGATACCGACCTCCACGGCTACTATAGGATTTAATGGAGCCGAAACCAATTGTAGTATTGCACAAATTTTGCGCATCCTACCGATGAATAGTTACGGATTTTAGATATTTTTAGAAGCAACATTTATTTACAGTCTGTCCACTTTGAATAGCTTTATTTCAAAATATCACACGTTTATTTACACAAGCCGTTAATAAAGGCCCGCTTGAACGATTTCAACGTACATTTGCTTCAGCATGCGTTCAACACTTCGTTGTACTAAATGTTGGGAACATTTGAACAGGTCGCTCGAGATTGTTGACAGTACATAAAAATGTCGAAAGCTTGTTAACTGCGGCAAATTTAAAATGGCCTGAACATTAACTCGATAACGATTCAAGATTTCCTTTTATTTTCCCAACATCCGTTCAAGTTTTGTTCGAGGAATGTTGGTCAAGTGATGAAACTGTTTGAAGGCGACTTTAAAAGCTTGATCATTTCACGGAACTGCTTTAAAGAGAACGGGATGGAAAGAAATGCACCAAACTGTGCTTAAACGCTAATTACTGCAAAAGTCGTTCATTGATTTCATCTGTGGCCACAAGGTAAGCGTGGTCCAAAATTTGTGCGAGAAATTGAGCTGCTACTTACCTGAAAAGTACGCGGCAGACTCTTGGCTGGGAAGGGCCTGGCCTGGAGGGTGGGTATTACTGGCTGTCACGGGTTGTGCATGGTCTGCGCCATATGAAGTTGGTGCCATCACCATTCCCTCGAAGTTATCATATCCTTCGTTTACGAAGCGGTGGCGAACTAAACCAACAAGAAACAAAGGAATCAGAGCGTAATACGTGACGCCGGGTAAAGTTACAATACGCGATGAAGACTGAAAAACTTAAGAGTCAAAGAAGCCCGCATTGTTTGCTGCAAGATCTGCAAGGATTAATAGAGGTCATGCTGGTCTCCCGAAACAAAGAAACACATGCACATGGTTCTCCATGCTTGGCTACCGGCATCTATTTGCTTCGAATTCTCATCGGTTTTGTAATCTGGTCAAATTGTGACTCATACTTGGAATTGTTCTCTGTATAGTAACCTGGAGTCACCTACCTCGGCTACCCTAGTGAAAAGCCAACTTAGTTGTCCACCTCCGTGACTGGGGATTGATAAAATCTGCTATGTCCATTGAAGTAACTGTTTCATTAAAAGTGACTGTTTCATTGGAACTATTTCATTGCCCCTGTAAACCACTTATAGAGGAATGCTTAAATTATATTTGTTCTCACCTCCTCGGTTCTCTCTTTTCTTTTTCTTGACCAAGCAAAAAGATACAACTACAGCAATCCCGAAGAATACGATCAAGACCGGAACCACGACGGCAGCCACCTTGCCGCCACTCATACCTCCTTTCACTGATAAATAAAAATAAGAATCACATAAAAATGTTCCACCGTAAAAATGTTCCTTCCTCTGTACAACTTATCTCTTAGCTACGCACACCATAAACCTTGATTAGTTGCAGCCCCAAGAGCTAGCTTGTCGCAGTGCAAGTAATCTTACTGCTGAACTTACACAGATTTCTGCTTAGGTTGTTTTCACTCTCTAAACTTTACGATCATGCATGGTCTCAGTACAGATCACAAAACTGCAACCACAGTTTTAACAAAGTGAAATACTTACGTGGACTTTTAGTACCCTCTGCACCTGCATAACAAAAGAAACCAAAGTACAAATTAAAGCTAAGATGATACTCCTTGTGATTTATCGTTCAAAGATAACATCTCGAGGTTGTAATAGGAACTCCAAAAAGTACCGTACAACCACGAAAACTTGGATTGAATCAACTGAGTTCATGAGGAAAACTGTAAAGAGATCTAAAAGATGACACTTCGAGCTTTACCACCTTCAAATCTTAAAATTATAACTTCTATTTTGACCTATTTTTTCGCTGTGCTTGAATAAATGTGAACTTTTAACTGAGTATTCAGCTTGGTAAACAGTGGGAATCATATATATTTTTTTAGACAGTGACGGGCTTACTCGGAAAAAAAACCCGAGATCTCACAGGAGTCGAACCTTCCGATAGCCGTCCGATAACTAATTCGGATGCTCTATCACAAGATGATGCGTATTCTCTGCATTTTGCATGACATAATATAAAAGGCCAACCGAGGGCAAGTGTTCAGTCAACTAACGATAAAGTGTCACGACACTTACCGGGAGTAGTTTGTTCGGAGCCAGAAACTGAAAAAAAGAAAAACAAAAAACAAAAAAGCAATAATAAGAACAACACGTTAGAAAAGCGAGAGCCCGCAAGGTAAAGAAAAGTGTTAAAGTAGAATGCATCCGCTTAAATATCATGATAGGCTACGGTTTTACTGGAAGTCGCTGCGATTTCCTCCTTTGTTTATAAATTAATTCAATCAAAATAATAAAAATGATAGACCTTCCCGCATTCCTCCCAGTCGCCCACGGCAGGTTATGAAACAAGGATGGGGGATAACATTCAAAATGGCTAGAGCAAACATTTTCCCGCCTTTTCCAATTTTATCAACCCCAGCCTCGTTTCATAACTTACCGTGGGAGACTGATGAGGGTGAATGTGGGAAAGGTCTATTAGCTGCATGGCTCCGCCAACCCTCACAAGTACTGAAGGTTATTTAACACCAGGTCAAGATGTAAGGGATCGGAATTTCTCATGGTGCTGGTTGTGTTGCGTTTGCTTTGCAAATTACTCACAGTTTATAGTTGGTGCTTGCCTGCACTTCCTTGGGTGCCGGTGCTGGTGGTGTGCTTTGTGAACCTGACCTCGCGCGGTTGTCGGCAGAAAGTGGCTTATGAGTCATGTTTTAGTGACGTATTTGTTATCAATAGAGTTGACACCAAATTTTTTTGCCGCTGAAGTATCAAGGATGAGGTGATAAATTGGACGGAAATTATCGAAGATAACTGCTGGAGAAAGCGTGCAACAAGAGGTGATCAGGTGTCCTTAGGGTCCTTCAGGCTGCACTAGATTTCAGAGTTTACATGACAAGTGCAAATTTCGTCTTATCTCGTTAATTTTAATAACTACTTAGTTCGACTGTTTATTTTTATTTTTTATATTTTGCCGTGGAACAATTCAACTGGCCCCATTTGTTCAAAGGGTGTATAGCGTTATCCACTGGATAAATTACTATCCATTGCATATCTCAATTGGTTTTGCTAGCACTTATCGGCTGGATATCGATTTAAACGGTGGATAGCGTTATCCACCTTTCAAACCGAGGCCTGGTCGGGAATTAAACTGGGAGTTAATTATTAGCTGTTCTCAACTTAAGGGAGCACCCTCAAATTAAATTAGAATCATCGCAGTAAAGTAAACAACTTAAGCAGTAAAAAAAAAAGCTTGGAAAAAACGACGCTTGACCGGGACACAAACCCATGACCGCGCGATGGCACAGCGCACTACCGACTGAGCTATCAATCAATCAACCAATCAATCAATCAATCAATCAATCAATCAATCAAAATATCCGAGCCAGAGGCTCATGCATAAAACGGATGACAAATGCGAGCTATCAAGCGAACAAAATTGACGCCCCTTTAGCAACGCCAACGTATTTGGTGAATGCAAATGCTATTTGTGTACGCATCGAGCCTTAAGGAGCTTACACGAACTGGTTCAGAAGCGTCCCTGATTTCCAGACCTGATTGCCACAAATACTGATAATTAATCAATCAAGAATGAAAGCCTTCTTCCTGTCTATTGATTAGTCCATCATATCTTTCTTACTGCTAATTGTATTTCTAAGATAATGAGCGCATTCCCGTTTTAGTAAAAGCGACTATACCTTGGCGAGAGGAGCTCGTTGCATGGTTTGCCGACGCATGCGGCACAAGCACAGTTCTTGGAAGCGGCTGGGTTAACAAAGCTGCGCGCAAATAAAATTGTTAGTGAAAGAAGCTGGTTTGGGCAGATTTTAATTAACATTAACTTGTTATAAAACTGTTAGCTATTAATGAACTTCTATAAGCGACAGTGTGTTAGAAGAATAGTTGGTCGTTGCCAACCTTTGGTTGTTTCCCTTGAGAAAAACGCTCAATACACAATAGGAAATCTGACCGATAACAGAGAACGAATTTAGACAAGCGATTTAACGCAACAATAGCAAGAATACATTGATTTTAGACTTGTAAAGCTCTTATTATTCCCCTCAGGCGTGGAGACCATGTTGACCACGACTTTCCGACAAATAACACTGGAGCTCTCTGAGTGGCACTTGATGCTAATTCTGTCAGAAGTTCAAAACCTAGAAGTCTTGATCTGTCTCACTTGGCCTTGGCCCATCAGTATACGGTATTATCTAAATTTAGAATGGAGGTCCCTCCAAATAATGACTAATCAAATTGGGCCTGATAAACCACAACGCGTCTCATTGGTCCGCAGCCAAGAGCTACACGAGGGATTGCTCGTCAGGGGTGCTAAATGCAAGTCATGGCACAAACCTAGCCGCAGCGTTCTAAAATTAGATAATACCGTAAACTGATGGGCCGCATTCCATTCCACATCGTGCCAAAATCTCCCCAAAAGAAGGCGTATTCTTTGTATTCCGAGTAAGCAGTATTCTGTTTATTCCGTTCATTCTGCTGTCGAGCGCAGAATAAACGAAATGCTATTGCGTTCATTCCGAAAAGGGAGTAAGCCCCAAAACAATCGGTAAACAGAATGCACCCATAAGGAATCGATAGGTTATTTCTACTAAGGGCCTCTTCATATGAGCCCGGTAACCGGGCTGGCTCGCTTACCGGGACGAATTTTGTTGTCTGTTCATGTGGGAGATTTCAGCCCGGTCGACCGGGATGAAATTCAAGAAACAACACCAAAATGGTGAAACATAAACTTGTATCGTTCGCGACTGTAGTAGCTTCGTGGACTCTTGTAACTTTACTAATGAAGCTAATTCGCATGCTTTTGAAGTGGAAATACATACACGGCAAAAATTATGCTATCTTGGTCGCTATGATGCGAAAGCGAAGCTATTTTGTCAAAAAAGTTTCGTCCCGCTCACCCGGGGTGGAGTGTTCATATGGCAAAATTCTCATCCCGGTTACCGAGATCTCGGTCGCAAAAACCGAGATCTCGGTAACCGGGCCAGCCCGGTCTCTCATATGAACAGATCGAAATTTTTACGAATTAAAGAGTGGCGAGGCGAGATCTCGGAAACCGAGCCAGCCCGGTTGACTGGGCTCATATGAGGAGGCCCTAAGTGATTAGTCAGTTACGCCATTTAAAACAAGAATGTTTTATTTTAGGATTTGATAGCGCCGAACCAATTGTAGAATTGCACACATTTTAGCATCCTAGTGATTGATGAACAGTTACCACTTTTAAGATATTTTCACAGGCAACAGTTATTTAAAGTCTGTTCCCCTAGAAGTCTATTCCCTCATGTGTCGCTAGCTGCCAAAAGCGAATCTGATACCTTGGTGAGAGGAGACCATTGGGTAAATCGCTGGAACTGACGCAGAAAATGGAGCCGCTGGCGTCACGGCCACGAGAACTGATTGCAAACAAAGTTGTTAATAATGAGACAATGATTAAGACGGTGAGAACGTGTTATGAATTAAATTTAAGTTGAAAAGAGAACGACAGCAAAAAATGGTAAATGAATGCTTCTTGAAGCATAGCTTTTAAGCTGTCTTTGGAGTAGCACTAAAAAGGAAAGAGACACTCCGCTTTAAGCAATAGCACTTGCGAGTCGAAGGAGAGTTCACTCTGCAGAGGAAATTGGCGTCCTTAACAAGGAATTGAAAGATCATGCGTTTAGTATTGAGTATAAACACACAGGAACCAATTAAAAAGATAAATTCTCCCAGTCTTGACGTATTAGTCGCTAATTTCCAGTGGCATACTACATATCTTGTGCTTGAATATAAGAAAACACATGCACAATTCCTTGCATCGACTGTTCATGCAAAGCAATGCACATCTCGGAGAGATGACCGGATATGCACCATAAAAGGAGGTTCAAAGCAGCACCATGCAAACGACAGCGGGTATTTTGGGTCAGTACGCAGCTATTACAACAGCTCACGCATTTGGCTCAGAAAACAATAGAACCATTCAAAGAAACAACAGAAACAATGAGCCCTAACCCTAAAAACAATAGAGCTGCGTCCTAAACGGATCCAATGAAATTAGAGGTTGTAAACAGCTGCGTGGTATCTGCCTTTTTCTGGCGAC
>BLFK01000104.1:1718372-1733714 GCA_014634185.1 Astreopora myriophthalma | reverse complement strand
TGTTCCGTTCATTCTGAAAACGGAACAAGAATACCATGAACGGAATAGTATTCCGTTCATTCTGCTCTCGATAGCAAATGAACGGATTAAACAGACTACGGTTTACTCGGAATACACAGAATACGGGTTTTTTAGGGATTATTTTGGCGCCAAAATCGTGCGCGGTCGCCAAATGTCACTCTTAGTGGTGTCCAGACTATTCCGAGCGTCAGTTCTCAGGTCACCTCTGTAAGAACCATTCCGATTTTCGGAATACGCGTTCTTTTGGAAAACCTTATTCTTGTTATTCCGTTAATCCTAATCCGGAATAGGAATAGATAGAATAGTCCCAAAAGAATGTCCAAAAGTCCATTGGCAATTAAAGATTTAACAATTAGACTACGAGTTCGAGTTCGATAACCAACGAGGCGCGACTATTTGACTCACAGAAACCGAGAAAGAGTGGTCTATCTTGTTTTACTAGAAATGCACTCACATAACACTTTCGAATTCATTGCAATCTTTATTGATCTGAAGATTTGAAGAAGCCGCCATCGTTTTGTTATCGTTGAAAATGCCGGCTTTTTTGCTAGTCATTATCAGCAAGAGACAATAATACGACAGAGAGGGAGTCTTATGGTGTTGGGTGTGATATGGAAATTTCACTTTCCGTCACTAAAAATAACTTTACTAAAATTCACATATCCCAAAGGCTAGACTGGGCGTTTCCCTCTCCGTCCAATTATCCTCTCTTGCTATCACTCAATCGCATAGCGAGTAGCGAGCCAATCAGATTGCAGGATTCATGATAGTATGTAAGTGGATTTCTACTAAAGTTCAATATTAAGGGCTGACACATGGTATGCAGTACCCCCAAATATGTCCAGTGTTATTCTGTCTCTTACCGTCGTGGGACTGCATTAATTCACTCTTTCGAGGGAGCGAAAACATTTTCGTGCGCTTTGTTCGTTTATCATTCTGCTATTTCTGTTGGCATTTATGAGTTTGTCGCCCGTAGCGCCAATAAGCCAGTTTCACAATCATGCGCAGAACGCACGACCTTGTTCCGCTGGCGGGCCACAGCGGATAGTACAGAAGAATCAAGTGTTGGTCGAGAGAATCGGCAAAAATCACACAGCTATACTATCAGCCAAGTCTTCAAAATACTGTGACCCGCCAACGAAGCTAAGCCTTCCTTCTATGCAAGGTCGTGCGTTCTGCGCATGATTGTGAAACTGGCTTATACGTATCAAACCCAAAGAGTGCATCGCCGTACAATGATTTACCACCTACATATAAAAGTAAACTCCCAATTGTCACTAAACTACATGAAATTCAACAACAAATGCAAACGTTTTCCTCAAAACAATGAGCTTACCGAGTGCTTCATACGTCAAATTGAAGCCTGTACGGTGAACCGATCGATCCGATACGAATTTAATCCACATCACATTAGAGGAAGCTGTAACAGTGTAACTAAGGTTACCAGTGAAGCCTCCAGAGGGGGTTAGGAACGGCTGTGAATAGTCCTTCTCGCCATCCCTGATCTCCACGTAGTCATAACGTCTCTCTAAGCGGAACAAAGCAAAAAGTACGCGAGTAAATGCAGCGCTTTTACGGTGGATGATTAGCAGAGGACAGCAAATAGCCAATTAGACGTTGTGCTTGCTCCTGACCAAGGACTGTGTATATAATCATCACTGATAGCTGGGTTGAAAAAAGGTACGATAAAGTAGCACACGAGCCGAGCGGCTCACTGGGCGAAAGTTCAACCCGCTTTCGGTTTAATAAAGCAAGTGACAATATCTCTATCTCACGGACAATGAGAGGTTTTGCAAAATTTGCAACGACATATTTCGAAGACAACATGGAACTTGCGTTTCCAAGGTGCTATTGCTCCCTGAGACTATAACAAGGAGTTCACAAACGCTTTTAAGTCAACCGGTAATAGTTGATTGCAAAGTTGTTGTTTGCTGTTCGAGTTATTGTCCAAAGCAATCGCCAGCGCTCCGTTTGCAAAGCGCCAAAACGTAGGTCTATAAATGTATTTTGTAACGTTTTGTTATTTTCACAAGAGAATGTACGCTATGTTATATGATAATTGTAGAGGTATTTTGAGGAGTCCCAGTGAGGTGTCTCCCTGGGCCAGTAGGCTTTTTAAGGTTTCGTAAGTTATGCAAGAGCCATACGTAGCATCTCTATCAACCTTACTTTTCATTTTATTTCCTCTGTATGTTGTTGTAACGCTCGCTGTATCCTGCATCAATAAACGAGATCCCCGCTCCTTTTGCTGTGTTTTGTGATTATTCAGGTTAGTTGCATGCAAAATACTTTATAATCGTTTCAGTGTGATTAGAGTATAACTGGCCTATACCAAGTAGAGGTAAAGCTGACCTGTTTGGAAGGATTTGAAAGTGACTTTGACTCTTGTTCCGGCCAGGAGAGTAACAACCCATATACAAATGGCGTCATTGGGATAATTGCTGGGAAAATGGGGTGACGATATCCAGCCCGATCGATGATCTCCACCATAATAGAGGGTGTTTAGCTTCTGTACGAGTGTTAAAAATTGCAAATTGCGTTCTCTCGTGCAGCCTGAAAGATAAAAAAACAACGACAAGATGAAATTTCGCCTTGTCTAGGCCGCGTTGTTCGATGCAGGGTCAAGGAGCAACAAAACTTTTCTTTGCGTCGAGAACATAGCGATTTGATATTGGTAGGCATTAGATAACACCACTCCGGCACTTTCAGGGTAAATTATATTTCCTAAGACAAAAGACACTAATTAACAACAAGTTAACGCTCCTGCGTATGTTATGCTTGCGTCGTTAGCATTTGGCATCATTTTCCCGCGAAAATCTCGACAGCCGGACTTGGCAAAAGAAGTCGAGGAGGTCTGAGGCTGACTACGCCCAATCGCTACCACGGTTCAACCAACAATGGTTGAAAACGTATTCTGGATCCAAAATTAAAAGCACCGTAAAATTCACCATCAACTGTACTTGACTCAGGGTTCGAAGTTAACTTTTTAGCCCACTAGCAGTGTTTTGCTAGTGAGATTTTTTCCCACTAGCAAACGGGTAAAACCACTAACAAATTCTTGATGAAGTTGCTTTCCCTTTAAAATAATATCTGACTAATTGATTAGATTTGATGAAAATTTCTGGTGAAAAGCAATGAAATCTGTTTTCTAATCCCAAATAACCCACGAATTCGCAGACGGATGGCACATAGACTCGGTGAAATACTGCTGACCAGTGGCTAACACAAAACATGCGCTTCTCTCAGCGCCCGCCATTTGTCTCAGATGTCGTCCGTACATACCTTCTTGCAGTCGAACAGCTTTTTCGAAATTTTTTGGCGACATGCATGGTTCTAACTTGCAATCGTTTGCTAGTGGACATTTTGTTCACTTGCAGATTATTAAAAAGACTCGCATTTTGCGAGTTTGCGAGCGTTAATTTCGAGCCCTGCAAGTTGTTGTAATAATTTATAGCGGCGATCCTTTTTCCTATGAACAAACTACCCCTTACTCTGCGTTACTGCCGGCTGTCCAGGAATTGAAGTTGGGATGATAGCTGGATCTACAGATAAACAAGAGCACAACATCAGCTCGTTGGTTAGCAAAAGAATTCCTCTTATAGCCACGTACGCTAGGACCGATTTGTTCGAAGCAGGGTTAGCGCCAACTCCGCTTCGAAACAACTCGACTCTGATTGACAAATCGCATAACATAAACCGGCCTATAGGCTCAAAAGAATTTTAAGCCTGAAGTGAAAATCTCAAGGAAGCAAGAACTGCTCACCTGTATTGTAAACAGACAATGCCCAGGGCCCTCCACAAACTTTGGTTCGGTCTCCAAGACACGGAAGATTGCATTTAGTTGAGTTACCGTAACGATCATACTGCAAGACATGAATGGGGGAAGATTGTGAAAATACATAGCATAGCATAGCATAGCACAGCAATTTTTTTTGGGACAATTCAGTCCAAGAGAGGAAAGGCAAAATGAGGTGATCCTTATGTGAAGCACCAACCCAAAGGCCAGGCCACAACACTGCGAACTACGTACCCTACCCTTCGCGATCAGTGTGTGGGTTCTTTAACGTCCCACAAAGTCATCATGAACAAGGGTAGTGAGACGGGACCTACGGTTTATCGTCCTTCTCCGAGAAGACTAGAAAGTCTATCCATTTGTAGATGTCATTACAAAGGTAGCACTTTTTTCCTCAATTATTTTAAAGGGACTGAGTATTGGTCCGACCGGGGACTGGTACAATTTTCCAAAGTGTCAACAGATTGGAACGATGAATTTCCTCGTGAATTTCAAGTGACGCGGGCGTACTTGAAAAAAATAAAAGTAGCATAAAACCAAATTATCCAAACAAGATACGAAAGTATAATTTTTTCCAACTGGTTTGGATGCTCTACCACGGAGAGTTTTGGCAATAGCTCAAGTAAGGCCCAGATGTGTGAGTGACGGAGTTAGGGAATATGGGAAGAAGATGAAAAGGGTGGGGAATAGGGGAAATGGGTGGGCAGGCGGGCGGGTGGGGGAAGGTTGCACCAGAGCCCTCTCCCAGTACGCTTACTTAATGCAAAACAGACGAAAAGAAGAATCGAATAGTGCACCAAATTGCGTGCGCGAGTTCATGTGCAGAGCGGGGTGAGCGGTCGAAAGCAGCTTTGGTGCTAAGTCTACTTTAAATGCCACGACAATCTGTAAGTCTTAATCGGACGTAAAGGGAATATGTCGCGCAATTTTTGACACATCATATGCGCATAAAATAATACATCACGATAACCACTTAAAACTGTAGAACAACATCAAAATACAACAAAGTCAAAGAGGTGCATGAATGAGAAAAAAAGGACAAGATTAAAACGGATTGCATTTAGGTAACATTGAAAAAAGTCGGGGGACACTTTTTAAGCTTTATCCATATGATTTGCCTGGATAAGGGTCATTTATGGTCAGAATCATCTTGTTTGTCATGAAAGTAAAGGAACTTCATATTTCCCTTTTTGGAGGTTAACACTCGTAATTAACTAAACACAGACCCTTTAAGCCAGGGTTAACGTTAACTCTGCTTCGAACAACTCGGCCCAGGACAATACAATACTCACGTAGTTTCCACAGTAGCATTCGTTGGCCCATTCCAAGCCTGCGAATTTGTATCCTTTGTTTTGGCAGCGACGAACGCACTTCACCGGGGTCATACCTGAAAATAAGCAGAAGCAACGCACATTGTAAAGTGAAGGGAAGAGTAATGACACTTTTTAAGACGCCCAAAGTTTGCAGGCCAAAGCAGAGAGAATGCATAGTTTCTCACGGTTTTTTCAAATCTTGAAGCATGTGGCGCCGTATATGGAAAGAAACAATTGATTAAATAGGAATAACCGGGAGGAAACAACCAGTGCACTTATGTCCAGAATTGCACCTAATTAGATGCACGCTCAATTTTGATATTCATCACGAGGTGTCCCTTTAAGTCTAAGCGCCTAGTGCCCATTTCTAACAATAAGGTTAGCGTTAGTCTTAGGGTTATTTTTAGGTTAGGGTAAATGCAACTGTTTGTGTTTCCTTAAAAAACACAGTTTGAGGGACACTTTGTGACGCTTATTGCCTGTATTTCTGGACACAAGAGACGTTCAACCTGAGGAGAAGAGCAAGGGGACACTTCGTGACGCTTATCAAAATCTGCGTGCATCAATTAGGTGCAAATCTGGACATATCTGACAGAATACGGTTTATTCGGAAAACACAGAATACGCGTTTTGGGGGGATTATTTTGGCGCCCAAATCGTGCGCTGCCGCCAAATGTCACTCTTAGTCTGTCCAGATTACTCCAATTGTTAGTTCTCAGGTCACCTCTGCAAGAACTATTCCGTTTACGGAATACGCGTTTTTGTGGAAAACCTCATTCCCGTTATTCTGTTAATCCTAAACCGGAATATAGGAATAGACAGAATAGTCCCAATCCCAAAAGAATGCACCATAAGTTGAAAATGGCTCTAGCGACTGTCTCGTTACTTACTTGGCGCCTTGAACTCTAACGTCATCACATGATCGGTAGTGTCATGGTAACACCCAACATAGGAATCATCTGAGAAGACAAAAAATAAATATTTTACTTCGTTGTCATTAGATGGATTGGCAGCCACAATTTGGGGATGTAGATAGCGACCGAGACAAAGGGGTTGGGGTTGGTTTTCAACAATGGTTCTTTGGAGGAAAGATTAGTTGTGAAGTTATTAGTAATTCCCGGCGATTCACTGAGAAGGCAACCAGTCCTTTCCCTTAACAAGTTTAACCACTGCCTTCGAACACGAAGTTGAGCTATGACGTGGTTGACCCTTCCCTGACGTTACAACTTTGCGTAATACACATTTTATAACGTCTTTCAATGGAAGCGCGTCATTGCTCTCACCATCTTCTCAAATAAGCCGTCTTCTGAACGGGATTTTATTACAGAGTTGAGAGGATTTCGTCCCTAATAATGGAAGTCACGAGGCGTCACAAGAATTGAATGAAAACGGCTGACACTTCCAAAAGGAACAAGAGTTTTCACCGTCGGAGCCTTAACGATCCATCATTCGGATAAGTGTTTGATCAAAGTTGGATTGAATTTTTCCCTGGCGATGAAAACAATTTAAAAAATGTGTTACCCGAACAGATGACTCCAACATCTTCTTGGTGGCTGCAGAAAGAGAGTCCCCACACAGCACGCGGACAATTGACCAGCGCTGTTTCGTTACCATGGCAATTGATGCGATGAAGCCACGTGCGCCCAGTTCCTGGTCCAAAGCTCTGCAGCGCCTTCCTTACACTTGTGAAGCCAAGCTCGCGGCAGACGACTCGGGCGTTTTCTTCTGTCCAGCCGTCGTCACAAACTGTGCCCCATTCTCCCTGGTGAAACACTTCGACACGTCCTTCTCTTTCAGAGCTGCCACCGCGAAGCCGAATGTTGCCCTCAGCAGTTCCCTCCGCTGTGGATCAAAATTTAAACGTGTGTGATTGGTGAAGGAATTTCTTCAAGAAGAGAGACTTAGTATGCGTTCACGGCTTCTGTTGCTAAGTAGATGACACCGCAAAATAACAAGCTACGTTTGAGCGAATATACAGATTTTAAGAGGTTTTTTTACCCCAAAGGATAGGGAATATAAACCGTCTAACGTATATCTTCCATGTTCATAAGTACCCTGTGGGACGTTAATGAACCCACACACTATTAGAAAAGAGTAGGGGATGGAGTTCTCTGTGTTGTGGCTGTCCTTTGTGAGTGTATGGGTGAGTGGGTGGGTCTAGCAGGTCCACATCAGCTGAATGGCTGGCAAAGACTTCAACCAGCCTCAACAAATAACAAATAAACAAACAAACATACAAACAAACGTTATTGAATTTTATGTTGTCTAGATAACTTGTTATGTAATTAAGTTATAATGTTATCAGTCTATCAACTCTTTAACTTGAATGAATCAATGTAAGCTACAAAACTGAAACAAAGGCAAATATTTCCTTTTAAAAAAAGACCCTTTGGATGATTTTTCGGACGATGACGTAGCGGCCATATCGATGTGGCAACCAATCATCCAGGCATCGGACTGCGTTTTTATGGAAACACTATGGTGTCAGTAAAAAAATGTGCCCGTCGATCACTTGAATGAAAACGATCGGTACTGTCACATTCAGTCTGCGTGCAGACGGAGATTTTCCCAGTGTTACTACTGCTGTCTGCGAATCAATGACAAAAAGATTGTACCCAGATTCGCACGGATATAGCAAAGGTGGCTCTCCTCAAGTTCCGTTCTAATAAGATCGCCGATTCATCGATCAAGGCTTTCACCACATAACTATGTCCGTGCTAGTCATCAGCGGGGGTCTCGGAACAAGTTTTTTGTCCTTGACTCGCCTGGTAGGTAGTCGGGCGCCACTGTCTTAAAAACCCCTCCACTGGCATTAATTGGTCAGTGTGAATCTCACTCGATAATATTCATTATTTGTATTGCGCAGTTTTCTATTAAATAATCGAATGCAAATTACAGTCATCACATCTAACAACTCTACTGCAAACAATATAAAGTAAAATATAAATTCTATAGACTCACCCGAGCACGTGACTCCAGCGAATCCATGTTGACAACTCCTGGTAGTCCAGTCCGTTAAGCAGTCCCCTAGGGTGTCCTCGTTGCCTTCACAATGCACGTTGATCAAAGACCTCTCGTGATGTCCGGCAGTTTCACTCGTGATTCCCTCAGCACCGGAGTACCCAAGTTGCCGGCAGGCCACAAAAGCATCGTGCAGATCCCAGGAGTCAAAACAGATGGCCTCCCACGTGTCATCGTGGTATATTTCCACTTGTCCACTTCGATTCCTATTATTAGCGCGTACCCTGATGGCCTTGGTCGTGCTAGCGCCACCTTGTTAGAGAAAACAGGAAACAGGTAGATAGATAAAACGGCCCGACCCAAGTTGTTGTCGCCAGACCCAATTCTATCAACATTTTCTGATAACTCGAGCAAATAAAAATTGTAACGAAAACTTTGTTCGTGTCCCTTTAATTCTGCATGCCTACCTTCAATTAACATTACCTATATCACAAACGACTCCTGCATCTTGGCTGTGAGTGCAATTGTGGCTTCCCCATCCATTGTGCAAACACTGACCAAGATTGGTCTCGTTGCCTGCACACGCGAGGTCGTCGAGCCAGATCTGTCCTTTTCCTTCGCCAAAGAATGAGTTTCGATGGACGCTTTTCACACCTCCGTAACCCAACTGTGTGCATACAACTTCGGCATCCTCGCGGCTCCAGCCATCATGGCAAATCGTGCCCCAGGTGCCCACACGATATATCTCCACGCGCCCCTTGAAGGAGCCATCCTTGCCATCCACTAAACGCACGTCGTAATTCTTGTAGATATGGACAGCTGTGGATGAAAACGCCTTGTCAGCAAAAACCACGACTAAATCAGATGAGGGAAAGAGGTTTTAATCACGGAACGTTTTATTGCTTGTTTGCAACCACGTGATGAGACAGCCATGTTGGTGTACAATACAGTAGAAAAACGTCTCTCACGTTTTGCACAATAATATAGCAGAATTCCCCCAAAACCTCTTAGTGTATTGTTATGAACACCAACGTGGCTGTCGTGACGTCAGATGCAAACCATCAATTGTTATTTATTTTCTGTCAATCGCCATTAAACACAAGTTACTTAAATACAAGTCTGATTAAGAAGTGATTAATTGGTAGCAGAAGAATGGCGAGGGAACCTGATAGAAACCCATTGGGCTTGTAAGCTTAGGTGCCATCACTACAGATTAAAAGATTGAATAAATACTAAATACTAAGTAGCACGGACGGTTGATAGTTGACGGGGTCACAAAGCTTGATAAATAAATTCAACTAATCGCCAGCGCAATTTCCTCGAAACATGTATTCCAATGTTGTCAGCTTTCATACATGGCCAACAGCTTTCCAGGTGTGTATAATAAAGCCTAGACAACGCACATGACCATCTGCCAGTGACTCCGAAGGTCGAAAGGAGAAGGTTGAAAAGAAAGAAAAAGATCAAAAAAATCTATTTCCAACCTTCGGACGGATAGCACTGTGACGAGAATGACACGTCATCAATGGCGATATCACCATGGGGATTAAATCCCACGTCGGCTTCAAAAATAACCTGAGGAAGGAAGAGGTAATTAGAATGAGGGCGCATCCTTTTTGGGACTATTCTGTCTATTACTATTCCGGTTTGGATTAACGTAATAACAGGAATAAGGTTTTCCAAAAGAAGGCGTATTCCGAAAACGGAATGGTTCTTGCAGAGGTGGCTTGGGAACTAACGCTCGGAACAGTTTGGACAGGACTAAGAGTGACATTTGGCGGCCGCGCACGATTTTGGCGCCAAAATAATCTCAAAAGAACGCGTATTTTGTGCATTCCGAATAAACCGTATTCTGTTTATTTCGTTCATTCTGCTATCGAGAGCAGAATGAACGGAATACTTGTCCTTTCATTCCGAATACGGAATAAGTCCTAAAAGAACGCGTAAACCGACTATTCCGTCTATACTTATTCCATGCAGAATAGTCCAAAAAATGCATCTTAAATTAGCAAAACTACCTCACGAAATGAGTCAGTAGGGAACAGGAATGAGGTCACAGGGTTCGTACCCTTTTTAGGGTCAAAAATTCAATGACCTTTCAAGGATACAATTTTCATTTTTCGAGGACTCAATGCGGTGCAAATTCAAACCAATGGAATAGGTTTTTACCAGTCGTTTTTACTATTTTGTGTCGTTACTTCTTTGCGGGAAACGTTTGCTACAGTGATAAAAGCAAAAACAACAACAACAACAACAACAACAATAAATCATACAAATCCTTTCCCCATACTGTTTACTCAAAAATTAACATACCTGAGTGACAGGCGACGACGAAACAATAGGGACATCAGCTCGGATCCACCGGTCGCCTTGGTTACCGGTTCGATGCCATATGGGAGCTGAGTCGGCACCCGTGATCGCGTTCCTCAGCAGCACTCTCAGCGAGCCGATCGGGATGAATCCAGTATAGGTTAGCATGTGATAATAAAACCGTAGCTGCAAGAAATACAATATGCATATTCGGTGGGAAGTCCAACCTTTAAAGGGCTGTGTCACGATAATGCACATGTGCTCCTTCACGCACATATACTTACTTTTTCCATTTCGTATGAATATCTTTAGCGATTGAGCGGTTTTTCAATGAGTGTCGTAAAACCCAAAGTAGTTACACAGCCTATCACTTTCTGAAGGAAATACACCATTCAGCTGACCACAAAGGGAAGTAGTTCACGACTTATTTGGTTTCACTAGCCAATGAGAATTCAGAGCAGATAACAGCAGCAGGCGCCAAGCGGGGAGAACGAGGGTGAACTAAGTCGCAACTGGTGTTAGTTTTGGATCTGAAAACATTTTCACCCAGAAAAGTGTTTGCTAAACATAACGTTGGGTGGCTACATAGGAGAACATTTGTTCGCAACGCAATGTCTTGTATGAAAATATGGAAACCAAGATACGTAGGCGGCTAAAAACATGTTCATTCAACACGGTGTTAAACGAAAATGTTTGATCGTTTAGCTGGGGCTTAAATATTGCGGCCCATTTCCTGAAAACTCGTTTAAGATAACCCTGGGCAGTTTTGATACCAATCAAGGTTTTCGTAAGAGATTTTCACCCTTCAGTTTTCACGAAGACTGCCAGTCACACTGTGCAATTTGCCAACTATGCCTCCACTTTACGACATTTCTTGTTGATTTGAAAACGCGGAATATAGGTAACTCTTGAGTATCGTTGAAAATGAAACGTACCGTACAATTCGCTAAATTCTTCGGCCACACGAATCGCGGGCTGATGAGCTGAGCCTTGTCACCAGACCTTCTGGGGTGCGACGCTTCCATGTACATATAATGTCCTAAACAGACAAAAGATATATATTAGCTATATGAGGCTGTAATTGAGTTCATTTGATTAATGATTATTATGTAACTGTTTCTTGCTATTTGGATTAGTCCTGTTGTCTGTAAGCCCGTGGTGTTAGTAGATGTCAATAAACGAGATGCCCATTCCTGACTCCGGTCTGTGTTGTGGAGTTTAGTTGAAAATGATTCGTTCTCGTTTCACTGCAGAGTGATTAGAGGACAATAATTGTTAAACACAATAATTGTTAACACAAGGTCGAAGAAGAAGAAATACTCAAAGGCCCAGAGTGAGCTGCAGAAGTACACCAGAGAGATGAAGTCCAAATGGTGGGATGAAAAAGCGGAGGAACTTCAAACTGCAGCTGACAGGAAGGACATGAAAACATTCTTCACAGGTTTGAGAGAAATCTACGGCCCTAAACCAAGAGGATTGATCCAACTAAAGGCTATGGATGGTGAAACAGTTTTGCAGGAGAAAGACAAGATCCTGGACAGATTTGCAGACCACTTTGACGAACTACTAAACAACCCTGGAGATCTCACTGAAGAGGCTAAAGAAGCTCTAGTGCAGCGACCAGCTGTATCAAGTCTGGATGAACCACCAAATTTTGATGAACTAATGGCAGCTATCAGGACAACACAGGATGGTAAAGCTCCAGGAAGGGATGGAATTCCAGCAGAAGTGTGGAAATTTGGTGGTGTTCAGCTGACCAACTGCCTGCACAAGCTCATCCAAGAGATATGGAATGCCCAGAAAGTACCTCAAGACTGGAAGGATGCAAGCATTGTGCCCTTGTTCAAGAAAGGTGACAGGAAGGATTGTGGAAATTACCGAGGTATATCACTACTAGCCACTGTTGGTAAGATTCTCTCACGTGTACTACTTAACAGACTCAGTGAACACGTCTCGCAGAATGTACTACCGGAAACCCAGTGCGGCTTTAGAAGTGGAAGAAGCACAATGGACATGATTTTCTGCTTGAAACAGGTCCAAGAAAAGTGTATCGAACAGAACATGCCGCTTTATGTAGTCTTCATAGACTTCAGTAAAGCCTTCGATACTGTTTCGCGACAAGGACTTTGGCAGGTACTCAAGAAATATGGTTGTACCCATACAGGTATGCAAGCAAACGTGGCAATGAGTGGTTCAGTATCTAAAGACTTTTCAATAAGCAACGGGGTGAAACAAGGGTGTGTGCTGGCACCTACACTCTTCTCGCTATATCTGGCAGCCATGCTTGAGGTGGCCTTCAAAGACACTTCAGAAGGAGTATACATTCAAACAAGGAAAGAAGCAGACTTGTTCAATGTGGCACAGTTTAAAGCCAAGAGTAAGACATCAATAAAGATAGTAAGAGAAATGCTCTTTGCCGACGACAGTGCTCTAGTTGCACACAGCGTGGAAGATATACAATCTTTAGTGGAGAAATTTGCAAGAGCAGCTAGCCAATTCGGCCTCCAAATCAACATCAAGAAGACAGAGTGCCTTTATCAACCACCAAAGTTCCAATTATCAACATCACTACCAGAAGAGATCAGCATTGGTTCAGAGCCACTAGTCAAGTGCAAGACTTTCAAGTATCTAGGGAGTACTGTTTCAGAGAATGCTAGGCTGGAGGATGAACTATCTCTCAGAATGGGAAGAGCGAGTGCTGTGTTTGGAAACTTGAGGGAGAGATTGTGGAACAATCGACATGTGTCAATCCGTGTGAAATGCAAAGTGTACAGAGCGACAGTACTGGCTACTCTATTGTACGGTGCTGAAACTTGGACTGTCTACAGAGTGCAGGTGAAGAAACTCCACGCGTACATGATGAGACACCTTCGAGCCATAATGAACATCTCATGGAAAGACAAGATAACCAACATAGAAGTGTTGAAACGAGCTGGTTTGCCATCAATGGAGGACATGCTAATACAGATGAACCTGAGATGGCTCGGACATGTTGAGAGGATGGACCATCAGCGTCTTCCTCGGCAGTTACTCTACTCACAGTTATGCAAGGGCAAACGTAATCAGGGTAGACCAAGGCTCAGATTTAAAGACACTGTAAAAAGAAACTTGAAGAAGTTGGACAAAGAAAGGAGTTCCTGGCAGCAGAAGGCTAAGGACAGAGCTGTGTGGAGGAATCTGATCAGACCTAAATGAAACAGTCATTGCCGCCCGCGACAGACTGCTATGATGATGATGATGATGATGATGAATTGTTAATCCCATTCTCTAGCAGTAAAACGAAAATAGCTCTATAACAAAACGAATACGCACATGTAAGTATATAAATAGCAATAATCGGCAGCGGATGAGGTGAGAGAACACACCCCTATGTCCCTTGATAACTATTTGTTAACGCGCGGAAGCTACTTTTAACCTCAGCCCTATGACCTCGCGAATCATATTTCACAAGAAGGACCAATCAGAACCAGTTCTTTAAATAATTAGTCTCATGACTCATACTAAAAATAGTTTTACAATAACTGCATGTCTAAATTCTCGAGATACCACGCAGCTGCTTACAACCTCTAATTTCATTGGATCTAGTTAGGACGCAGCTCTATTGTTTTTAGGGTTGGGGTTCATTGTTTCTGTTTTTTTTTAGTGGTTCTATTGTTTTCTGAGCCAATCGCGTGGGCAGTTGTAATACCTGCGTACTGACCCAAATTCTCGCGCGCTCACTGGCTAATTTTTTATCATCAATAAGATTACAGACAGAAAATTTTAATTTATGCGAAAATCTGTGCAACTTTTGAACTGTCAAACTCTCAACTTCTTAACCAATGAAGTTTTATTGACTGTTGTAAGTATCCAATCAGAAAGCGAGAAAAGCCATTGATAATGTTCCCGTCAATTTGAATAAATGCTCTTTTCACCTTATTTTAACCCGGCAATTAACCATTTTGGCGGTTTTGTTATAGTAAAAAACAAATTGACGCTAGTCTTTTTATGCATCTGTCCTCTTTTTTGATGATAACTTGCGTTATAACATTGTCAAAGTTTGCTGTGGAAATCACGAACGAGCTGCGCGTGATTTCCAAAGCTACTTTGACAATGTTATGACGCAATTTATCATCAATAAGAGGACAGCCATAAAAAGACTGACGTCAATTTGTTAAATTGAAAAAACATATACGATAGAGGGCCATGTATGGGGGATACGTTCAATGGTATTGATGGATAAATGTTGCGAAATTATTGGTTCTCATAGTTTTCCACAACTTCTTGTTTAATCTGCGTCTTTGATCGCTAATTGTATGTTAGGGCTGGAGTATCCTGGACTTGTGAGCATAGGAAAGTCAGTGGATGGGGTACGCAACGTGAACAACATAATCGCGAAGTAGTGGCGACAATGCGAATAATTCCATTTTGAAGCGACGTTTCGTGGGAATTGCCATTGTCGTTGTTCAAACTCTTCAAATTCTAATTTGAGGTCTAAGGGGAATAACGGACACAAAACGAGCATTATTAGGTAGCTCTAGCTAAGACAACGGCGACTGCAATGAGGACGTGTCTGGACAATAAGTTTAATTTGCAAAATCAATGAATCTGGGCGTGTGATAAACATTTTGGTTCATATCTTTACCAACAACATGAAGTTACCACCACAGATAACCAACCTGTTCTTCAATGCCGTTATTAGAACTTTCAGGAGTTTCATTAGGTCGATAGAAAAGGGTTTCGGCATAGAGAAACGACAATTCTATTTGGAACGCGCGGACAATTATGAACGAGGTAATGTGACCTTTTTGGTGCTCTGTGGGTAAACAAATTGGAATTATTATTTTTCGTTAAAAAAAAACAACTATATATCCGTAAATCCTCTATTAAGCCCCCCCTCTCAAATAAGCCCCCCGTCTCTAATAAGCCCCCCCTTTTCAGAGGAGGAAAGTTAATAAGCCCCCC
>BLFK01000104.1:1691327-1717204 GCA_014634185.1 Astreopora myriophthalma | reverse complement strand
CAATTTTCATCGTGGTCTCATGGCAGTTAGCCACGCGCTTGTGCTTCTCAATGAAGTTCAGCCCTTTTGGCTGGGGTCACTACTCGGATAGGTGGCCATGCATAATATCCGAGTTGTTGACTTGTTCTTCTTGTTTTTGTTTTGTCTTCGTCGTGCTGTTTTTCTTCTTATCGTGCGGGAAGTGTTAGAAGCAACAGGAAAACGACTTCTAGCGATCTAACCCGCACCTTGAACTTGGATCTGGAGTAGCCGTTACAATTTCTGTTAACCGTTTGTCCATCCCACGGAAACGCCCTGAAGCGTCTTGTTTTCAATCTATTCAATCAAACGGATACTGGAGCCTATTTTTAACCTCAGCCCCATGACCTCGCAGTTCATATTTCACAAGACGGACCAATCATAATCCGATCTTTATAAAATAACTACTACAAATAGATTGAAAAAGTATCATTTATAGAGGGCCATGGGTGGGGGAAATGTTCTCTTTCGTCATCCTCTCTTGCCATACAACAATCGAGTCGACACTGAATCACCCACCGCAGTTAAGTTCATCGGTACCGTCAAAGCAATCCTCGTTGAAGTCACACAGAGCGTCTGATGACACACACTCGCCGGAGCCGCAGTGAAAGGTGTCTGCCTGGCAAGTGACGTTTTCTAAACCATAAAAGACATTACTTAAGTTTAGAACGGTTTTCGATTGAGTGTCAAAAGTAATCACACGATTGCTTTGGGTTTAGTTTTGATTTGGTCAACGATTGGAACAAAAAACTAAATTTTGCGCGCACTTTTTTCAACCAATCACATACTAACCAACAGCAATTGCGACTTCGCCACCCTTGTCAGTTTCCCGAACTTGTTGCCGGCGGCGTTTACTTTTCTTTGCTTTCTGATTGCTTAGCGAAAGCAAGTTGTGAATTACTTCCATTTGTGGTTGGCTTCTCAACGTGATTGGTTCACTAATTACTTTGGTAATTACTATTATCAATTATTAAGTATTAATTATTAAGTATTAAGTGATTATTATTATTAATCATTACTAATTACTTTGGTAATTACTTTGCTAAAATGCTCTAAAGACGGGTTGATATGAGAAAATGCATGACCGTCGAAGAGATTTAAAAACTCAGGGTTAGATAAGGCGAGAGGATCTACAGCAAATTTTGACAACGTTACGACGAAATTTATAATCAATAACGGCACGAACACACAAAATACACACGAAAGACCCCACAAAACTAAGTGGGAACTAAACCTTTATTTGCCAAGAACACCGTTCAGTCTAGCTCCGTGAGGTTTTAATTCCCGCTCAGTACTGATTCGCTTCGCAGAAAAAAAATTGACAAAACCCTCACTTCTCCGCTACAAGACCGCATTTAACTTCATTGATCAAATCCGAATCATTTTCGAGGATCCCTTGCTCAAGATCGCTAGAAACTAGGAAATGTTGGAAAGCCTTCGCCGAGTTTGTTGGTTTTCTACCCTGCTTAGGTTTCCACCGAATCAACATTTCATTAGATCTCATTTGATTTGGTTTCATTTGATTTGTAAAGCACTTTTGCTAGGCTACATAAACTCGAGACTTAAAGTATTGATGATGGAGATGATGGCCATGGCGTCAGCTTTACCTGACTGCAGTCTTAATGACATCAGCAAATAAACGCGCGAAAAATTTGACAGTTATTGTAAAGTAGGGAATGGAACAGAATGCCTCTATGTCAATACGTTGACTTTTAAAGCTACAAAGTTAATAACAATATAACAGCTTACCATGATGCCCGGGTCTACATTCAGGTGTAAAGGACACATCATCTATTGCTATATCTCCGAATGGAGTGTTTCCTCCAAGTTCCCCTTCAAATGAAACCTAATTTTATGAATAGATATAGAAATAAGAAACAAGATTAATGTAGTGACAAAAACAAAACAAAAAACGTGTCCGTAATGGAGCGCTTTCAATTGCAGGCCTCAAGATCACTGCCAAAGTAATCATTTTGCCAATGACGTGACAGCAAACAAAGAAAAGATCGGTTTTCACTTGATGAGTGTCGAAAGTAATTAAGCAATAGGCCATTTCCATGATGGCGTAATTTTTACTACCAAGACCAGAATGCATTGAGTGGCTTTTATCGTCAGGCAAATTTTACCAATTGTCTCGTTATTCCCTGAAGAGTAGAAAATCTGCTTAGGAAAGCACTTTGAGAGCATCCTGGTCTTGGTAGTAAAATGACGCCATCATGCAAATGGCCTAAAGTTTGCTCAACGATGTTTCGATGAAAAAGCTTGCGAGAACTTTTCAAGATATCAGATGCAAAACGAAAACCAATTGCGACATAGCCACTGTCGTTTTCCCGCGCTTGGCGCGCGGCTGCATTAACTTGCTTTGCGTTCGGATTGGCTGTTAAAACCAAGTCGTGAATCACTTCGATTTGCGGTTGGCTCAAGAGTCTTTTGTTTTCATGGCGTTCAATTGAAATCCGTTCTATAGGACGACAACCAATAAGTTTCAGTCGGACTTAACACAGGGCTGCTTTTTGCAACTTGGCACAGAACTCAAAACACACACATATTATGTAGCTAATGCCGGGGTTTGGGAAAGCCCGTGCTATACAGGTGTAATGTTTACTGGAAAAAATACGTTCCTGTATAGGTTAATATTTAACACTTGAGGCTGGTTACTTAAGGTCGCTTATTGACACACAGTTTACCATTTTCATTTTGGCCAATACCAGTATATTTTGGCTGTTCACTGTCGAAAACGGCGTCGAGAAGGCAAGACCAGAGGAGAAAATAATTTATCTACTTGAAGCAACCCACTTCTAGAAGGCCTGGAGGTAAAACGATTGTTGTAAACCGCGGTCTAAGTTAGACTCTGTTCAAATAACCGGTCCTTAGTGTTTAGCCGGCGCTTAAGAAAACCGCGTTCCAAGGCATTTTAATTTTGGCCTATACTAGTATACATAGGCTGTTCATTGTCGAAAACAGGGTCGAGAAGGCAAGAGAAAAGGAGAAAAGCACCTATCTACTTGAAGCAACTCACTTATAGGAAGGTCTGAAGGTAAAACCGCGGTCTAGTTCGACGTCGTTTACATAACCGGCCTATAATGAGTGGTCCCGCGGGAAAAAAAATTAACGAATTTCTCGAGGGACCAGTCATTACAGTGATCTGTTATGATAGCACAACGAAGCTCTGCACCTGCGTTTTACCCTTTGGTAATTTCTTTGCCGTCAACTCCTAAACAACGACCTTAAATGACCAAATTTAACGTTCTGTGGTGGGGGTGAGCACATGACGATGAAAAGTTTAAGTTTTCTTCCTAAGCTTCTAACTCGCTCATACCAATTTAATTCCTCCACAGTTACTACACATTTTAAATGCGAAACTACATGAAATAGTTGCGCGTTGAGACCACTAACGCGAAGTTGTATTTGTAAATGACGTCCTCGTAACCGTCCTCATTGCGTATGCTCTCTAATGTTGCCCGCTCAGCGACTAGTCTGATTGCGAAATGTCATGTGACCCCTCGAAGTAAGAGCGTGCGCTATTAGGGAAAAAGTTCAGCTATAAAACGATCACTGATATTTCATGTGTTGACGCCAAATTGCCAGAGTAAGCACTGCCGGGAATCAACCCACAATAACAATAACTAAGACATTGGCAACGACAACGACAACGACAATGACATTGGCAATGACAAGGACGACGACAACGACAACAACGACGACAACGACAACAACGACATTGGCAACGACAACGACAACGACATTGGCAATGACAAGGACGACGACATTGGCAATGACAAGGACGACGACAACGACAACAACGACATTGGCAACGACAACGACAATGACATTGGCAACGACAAGGACGACGACAACGACAACAACGACATTGGCAACGACAATGCACTAACAATTAGTGCTCTCAGTACGAACTGGGGGAACTACAAATCCAATCAAACCTTATTACCTTATCTCATCAAATGTTGGTCTTTGAGGAGAGGAGAAAAACGGAGTACGCGGTGAAAAACCTCTCACAGCAGACTACAGAACCTATGACGCCGAGTCAGGGAATCGAGCCTTGGGCCACCACTGCGCCAACCCTGGGACACATTGCGCCACCACTGCGCCAACCCTGCTCCCCACTAAGCAGGACCACCATGTTTTACTTACGAGAAAAGACGACGACAAATTGGCCAGCTGCACTTCCGCTCTCAGCCAATCATTGCTCTGCTGAAAGGACTTCGTCCATAACGTGCGCCGAGTGTACCTATCACTGGCCATCACGCGAAGAGTTCCGATGCTAGGTCCTCGCATGTGGTAATAGAACCGCAGTTTGCAAAGCCCATTGTTGTTTCCTAGCAAAAAGAAAAGAAAAATGACAAATAGCTCAACAATATTCAACAATTCGAGAACTTCAGGCATTGATCCACGCTCAAAACAGAGATCCCCCCTTTCATCTCACTTATGTCCAGAAATAGCAGTAGTTAGATGCACGCTCAATTTCGAAATCCATCACGAAGTGTCCCGTTAAGTCTAAGAGTCTAGTGCTTATTTCTAACAATAAGGTTTGGGTTAGCGTTGGGGTCATTTTTGGGTGTGGATAAATGCAACTGTTTACGCTTACTGTGATGACTTTTACATATTGCAAGAAATGAAATTGATTTCCCAAAGGAAATAAACGGATTTTGGGGGGTAATTTTCCAACTTTCAGTTGGGACACTCCCGTCATCCGAGACTTCATTCGGAGGCTCCTTTATATGTAATACAAACGCGGCACTAGTCCTCTTTCGGTTGATTGTTCACATCAGATAAAAATGTCGTCCTCGATGGCGGGTCTGCCCCCACCTTTGCTGGGATTACGTCATGTATACTTGGGCATTTCCATGTTACCACGCTGGTTTTTTAATGAAACGGTCTTGCCCAGCACGCTTGGGCCAAAATTTACACCATGCACGGAGGGTTCATTTTGTTTTCCAGTAAACCGAACTCACCCAAAATATAACGCTTTGCCAACAGTCAAGTGCTTTCAGAGAAGGAGCGAGAAGCATGAAAAAGTGCTTCAAAAAAATCGTGTTTTGAGTTGCGATCAACCTGGCTCCAAGAAAAGAAGTTTACGCTTTGCTAAGTGTGATTATTTTGGGACAAGATACACTCCACCATTCTTCCCATTCGTATAATTATTCATGTAATCTACAATAGTATTATGAAGCGTGCTAGCTAGTTGTTGAACCTTGAAATCGTGGAGTGACTATTATCCGAGCTTTTTCGCCGGCCTGGCGGCTCGACCTTTCCATGTACAAATAGTAGGCGTTACGATTTCCAGTATGGTCGGCTGAGGGACCTAAAATTGCGGAAAACAAAAATAATAGTTTTAAATACGGCAAGTCCATGAAAGACTACATGTATTCATATGAGAAGGATGACTGGTCCGCCTGGTCGTCGATGTCTCGAATCTCGGTAACTGGAAAAAGTTTCCCATATGAACTCAATCTGGCCCGGTTATCGGGACGAATTTTCTCCAACTACGCATGAACTGTGAAGATTTTTAGTTTTGCGGGTTAGCGGCTTTTACCTCTCTGTAAGCGGGCTGAATATTCTAAATGAAGACAAGCCAAAATTTATCCCGGCAAACGGGCTAGCCCACTTACTGGGCTCATATAAAGAGGCCAGGGGCCCCAGAGTAGCAAGTGTCAAGTCACGAGACGCAAGGAGCAAGGAGCAAGCCGCAAGTAAAAGAGGAAAAAAAGAGACCTCTCGTTGAAGTCGGCACAGTACACACTCAACAGAGTTGCAGGTATAACCTGTATGGTTAGATGGTGTTCCTCCTTTATGCCGTAACCAGTCCATCTGGTCATTTTGGCCCTGAATCCAACCGCAGAGAGCTCTGTCATTGAAGTCACAACGAGTGTAATTGCTACAGTTGCGTTCGTCCAAACCATCCCAACAGTCCATGCTGAAGTCACAAAGCTGTGCACGCGAGATGCACTTTCTGGAACCAGTGCTGTCCAGGGGACAGTAAAAGTGAGTTTTGAGAGGGCAGACAGGAAGAATGCCTGACAAGATAGGAAAAGCGAAACAGTCACATAGAGCATACAACTTCACTATAACGTAGGAAAATATCAGAGATTTTCATCGTGAGTTTTTTTGTTCGATAAAAGAACCCTTTCATAACGACTGTGAAACAAAATAAATTTTTATTTTAATACTAACAAGCCCTACAAGCCTCTCTACGATGCACAAAATTCAAATGAACTTCTGTTCTAAAATGAGGCCAGTGGGTCTTATTAGCATACCTACAACAGAATAATAATTCGGTCGCCATTTTATGAAAGTGGTGTACACTGTCACTCAAAAATAAATCTCTAAAACAAGCGAAAGCACATCAACTGAATTCTGGAAAGAACAACTAATCGTTTGACTGAAGTTGGGATAATTTATGTTGATAATGTGTAAAACAAACAGAGAAAAAAAAAACTAAAAGTAATTGACAATCAGCTTGAAGGCAAGTTGTTCTATACCCGCGCAGTTAATGGTGGAGTAATTGCTCGCGCAAGAGCTTATGTTTGACCACGCCCCTAACGTGCATTTTTTGATTGACGTCTCGTTTCCCAAACAGCTGACGTTGTACGGTCCAGAAAACGGTCCAATCAGTGGTGAGCCTAGGAAAACAAAAACAATTAGTGTACGTAACCGTAACCGTGGAAAGGATCTTTGATGTTAAGTAAAGTTTAACGAAAGCTGGTGTTAATAGCGGCGAAATTCGACTTTATTATTCAGTACCGACTTTATTCTTCAGTACCGACAACTGCAACTACGGTTGCTAATCCCTGGCCAAACGGAGTCTCAATTCAGGTGACACCGTTTGGGCCACAACTTGCGTCCACTTGCGATGACTTGCGTTCAATATGATCGGGTTCAACTTTCCATGCAAGCCGGGGCAACTCTTCGACCGTTTGAGTGACCGCGCGGTGAAACTTGCGGGTACTTGCGAGTCCGTCTGGCCACCGAGGCAAGTTGGTACGCAAGTTGACTTGCGATGACTTGTGACTCCCTTTGGCCAGGGTTTTAAATACAGCGTATTTCCCATTCCCAAGTTCAAGTGGAGACTGAGAACGAGTTCTTTTAATTTTCAATCTAATAAGAAATGGGACCCGTCACTAGAAAGATCATACCAAGTTCGAGGATGTTCAGTTAGATTGCAGCCACCTAGTAGGGTTCTAAAAATCAGAAAAATGAGAGACTTTGTATGGACTTGGCGGACACCAGTTTCGAATTAGAGACATTTGTATGAAATTTGGGCGACCTTCGACAGCTCACAATCCGGTTACTATGAAATGAAACCACACCAAACCAAACTTGGTAAACTCTTTTTAAATATTATTATTTGTTGTTATATTATCTTACAGTTTACAGACAAAAAAGTGCTTATGCTCATGCACATGAGAACACCTCAAGTGCACGCACACACACACACACACACACACACACACACACACACACACACACACACGGCATCTGATTACAGTAATGATTTGATTACAGTAATCTGTTTGTCATAGACACAGACATCAGACATTAGTTACTGTAACTTGGTAAACCTACTAATTCTTTGGAAATCGTTCTGGTGGTTGGCTTAATTATTTAAACAGTGTGTTTGAACTTTGGAACAGGCAATTGTGGCATTCAACGTTCTTATCTTCCTTTCATTTGTTTACTTTTTAAAGTTTGCTTCCTTATTTAAGTTGATCGAAAAACCCATAAAGAGCCTCAAAGAACTGGGCAAACACTCGTGTTTTGCTGTGTTGAAAATAATTTCGCGATCGCTTGCGTTTGGTATTACTGCCTTGGTGATTGACCGAAAAATTCTCACCACATTCTAAACCAATCAGAGACAAATCCAAAATGGCCGCTGGCATTTTCCCGCGCTTGATGCCCCGCACAAGCATTTGTATGCTGCTTAGATTGGTTAATTTGATTGCCAGGCTCTGTTGTGATTGGTCTGAGTCTTGCTACATTGACATTGGTTCAAAAAGCATTCTAGAGGTCCCGGATTGAAGGACAGTACCTTTGTTCCCCCCGGAAACCAAAGCTTCCCGAAAGCCCAGCTCTCTGCAAGCCACTGAAGAATCCGCTTCGTTCCAGCCCTCGCGGCACACCGGTCCCCATGCTCCTTGGTGATAAATCTCCACGCGGCCAACGTCAAAAGAACCATCGCGGAGTCGTACGTAAGACGGAGCTAATAATGAAAACGATGAACTGAATAAACGCATCAGGATAAAAATACTAGGACACAAATGTCTACTACCCGTGTAGCGCAGATGAAAACAATTAACAGGAAATTTTTTCGATGATTTGCGCCAGAAATGGTACGAAAAGTTAGACGTTTGGAGGCTGCTGCCATTTCGTCAGTGGATAGTGGGAAATCAAAAAAGATCTCCTATTTATTATATATGGATGGAAGTGTCTTCGGGCTAAACTGGGACGTGGAAAGTTCGATTGCTTAAGGCAAGGTGTTTAAAATCAAGACGATTTTGTGGCGCGAAACACTTTACACTTGTAAGAAAATCTATTGAAACGAAACTTCATTTGCAGGTTTCAGCGTCGATTGCAATTACCTAACGTACGAGTGGAACAAAAAATGAACCCAAATAGACCCAAAAGGGGGCCGAGATTCAATCAGAAACCCTGGACCTGATCACTAATAATGCATGCAGAATGGGTCATCGTTAGGTAGTGCGGCAGGACAAGAAGTACGATCTCTACTTAGAGTTTTTCGCACGAGTGCCTTCTCTAAGGTTTCCGAGATTAAAAAAATTGAATTTCACCTGCCACAGTAACAGCCGCTTCAAAGAGAATTGTGTAATCAGCATTGCATGTGCAATCGCAGACGGAATAGCAACAGACGCTCAGTGGCAGTAATCCATGTCTTACCCAGTCTTTTGCAGCCTGAAGTGAACGTGATATCATCGATAGCGATGTCTCCTTGGTAATGGATGCCACGGACACCTTCAATTATCACCTTGAAAAAATTCACCGCAATGAATGAGAAATAGGTCAAGCTAAGCGCAATGAATGCAATCGTAAATAACGCCTAAAATTTAATTAAAAAATTCTGCTTTGGTCTACTTTGTTTTCTAGCCGATAGGTCAAGAAAAATTCCCCTCACTGTTCAGTTTGGAAAAAAAAAAACTGAATGCACATTTGACAGACTTTTTCAAGATGACCGCCGAAGAACGGTGTTTTCTTTTTTTCACAGTTCTTCTTTCCTTGCAGAGATATCCAAGTTGTCTATAAAATCTATAGAACACAAAATCAACATTATCTCTGGAAATGATTGAGCGGTGATAGTCAAACTTGGCTCCAGTAATTAAATTAAATTACTGGCGCCAAGTTTGAATAGCATCCATCCGACATATCCAGAGATACTGTTGATTTTTTTTTACATCTGATTAGGCTACTAAAATAATATATCTGAATGTTGAATGAAAATAGCAATAATAGTCATCTTTGAAAATTTGAGCCCGATATACCGAATAACTTCGGAGAAATACTCTCTTAAAAACTCGAAAATTAAATTTACAAAGAATGTATGGCTCATCAACGTTATGCCACCCAGCAATTTTCTTGGTTGATATTTCGTTAGATGTCGCTGGCAAAGAGCTCAAAATTGTGCTGATTGCTCAGGTTGACGAGCTCTTTCAACTTTTGAACTAAATTTGTATGTACGGCGAGCGCTTCTAAGGGCTGACTTGTATGCCAACGCAAAGCAAAAATGTGAACAATGGCATCACCAAAGATCGCTCTATGACGCCTGTTACGAAGGACAGTTTCAGTACTAAAAATGATCCCTTTCTGTGCTTAAAGAGCCCATGAAGTAAAAACTATTTGAAAGTCCTTCTACGATTACTAAGAAAGGCGGTTTTTGTTTTGTTTTTGTTTTTTGTGAAATACCTTCTCTCCTTCCCGGCGTCTTTCATCAACAGCACAGCTGCCAGTTTCCCACCAAAACAAGACTAAAGATTTACTTACCTGAAATTCACTGTTGCTGTCAAACTGTATTTGTCTTTTAAACCAGTTTGAACCCTGGTGTCTTGTTAAAGACAATTTATTGACTGCAAAACCAATAACTGGAGCTTGGTAAATGTTCAATTCACCAATGTGGTCTCCGCGCATGTGGATGTACAAGTCCATCTGACAGTACATTCAAAAGAATGATTAGACGACAGCTAGGATTTCACAATTAGGACACTTCAGAAACAACCATAAAGACGGCTGCCAGAACGTCGTTTCGTCTCAGAGACTAGGGAGCTTACGAAACGACGCTACAAAGCAATAGGTTTAGTGAGCAAAAACAACGGCTGTGCACGCTCCGCACGTGCGTTTTACATTTTTGTACATCCTTTGCCGTCATCTCCTAAATAACGACGTGAAATGACCAAATTTCAGGTTCTGTGGAGGACGTTAGCGTGTGACTACGAATTTTCAGTTCTCTACCTACGCCTCTAACCCACTCATATCACTCTAATTCCTCGACAGTCACCACACAATTTAAATGCGGAACGACATGAAATAGTTGCGTAGTGATACGAATAACGCGAACTTCCATTTTTAAATGGCCTCCTCGTATCCGCCATCGTCATCGTCATCGTTTCGTAAGTTCCCCACTGTTAAAACGTTATTTGGCAGGCGCCCTTCTCACATGCGGGCATTTTGAGTCCCGAGGGACTGAAGCTCGGCATTAGACAACAATAAGTGCAACCCGATTTCTGTGCCCGCGATAATGAGAATCCCTACTACACAATTGTTTTCAATCCGACCGATGGTCGGGGATGTGGTTTCTCACGATGTTTGTCTTATGCTAACCGGGTAAGTAAGTAAGTAAGAGACTTTACTTAATGTGGGTGACACGTGACAGTAACTGCAATCACTGATAAATCACTTGTGGCCTTCCGTAAATTAATAAAAATGCTAATTAAATGAAAACCTACTCTAAAATACATTATTATTTACAGTAAAAATATTCCTAATATTAAGCAACAGGAGAATATAGTTAAACTAGTTTCAAAAACAAAAAAATATTTACAAACAAACTTACGAACAATAAAATTAAGACAAGTCACCATAAGCTTATATCTAACGATTCCTTTATTTTCTGAGAATTAAGCATTGTTTTCCATAACTTAGTAATTAAAAGATTTGAGAGACTTCTGTGCTTTGAATGATCGGGTCTGAAAACTTCTGGTTTGCCCCACAGAATCTCGTTCCCAACCTTATCAAGTCGAGGCTGGGCGTACGCGATTGACTTATTATTTCTGGTCAACAGGGTCACCGCGTGACAAAAGCCCACAAGTTTACTCACCTGACAAGTACTGTTGGGCTCCACAGGAGCTAGTGTGGGGCTGACTAAACGCGCCTTCTGCCAGCGAACTTGCGGTAATGACGTCTCGATGTAAATGTAATATCCAGCGGCTGTAACAGAAAGAGAAAAACAAACACATCGTAGTTAGGGGCCTATTTCGCGCTCGTCTTTGCATGCAGCCGGGTTGACATTAAAAGCTCTTGCAATATGCCACTTCCGAGTTCACTTCAGCCTCTTCTTTCAAAAATTTCGAGACTGCAGTTCTAATTTTTTAATACCAAGCTCTTCTTGCACGCAGTGTGGTCGTTTGCTTGGTCTTTTTTTTTTGGTTTTGTTCGTGTTATTTCTAGGACGAACAACGTATTAACGTCAGCCACCTGTCGTTTTTCTTGCTGACGGAAAAAAAAAACGAACACAAGAACAACTCCCCTTCACTCCTAGGGAGAGAGATGTTCCCGCGGTATAAATTTCCTCCAGGGAGGAGTCGGTGCAAATGTAGTATCCGGAATCGTTTTACCGTCTTTTCCTGGTTCCTAGGGTGGGTTGGGAATCGGCGTCATTCCCCAGTCGTTTCTGGGTGGTACGTTATCTTTCTAGGGTGGGGTAACGACAAATACTGTACTTCAGTCGTTTATTTGTTCCGGTAGTAAGCTTTCTTGTTCGGGTAGGGTAGGGTAGGTTAAGGTTGGGTAGGGTAAGCAGCTTTATCACTCACCTGTTCCCACCGTGTGGTCTACAGTAGGCCCAGTATCACTAGAATCTGTTTGTCCCCTGTTGCGTCTCCAATCAAATTCGTCATCTACCAATTGAAACCACTGGCAAAATCCTTGTTCAAAATCACATGGCAACACGGGAGCTCCTGAAAGAGACGAACTAGGAAGCATTAGGGAGCTCTAGCAAGGAGGACGGCAACGGTAACGGGGACGCCACAAAGCATCAGGTGGAAGTAGTAAAAAACAACCGTTCTGCACGCTCGGCAAGTGCAGAACGGCAACATAAGAGTTCGCATCATTATTATCCCTTTGCAGTTATTCTAACTCTTTCAATATGTCAAAGATGTGTCTGTTGTCCAAAAATGAAACTGGTATGAACGGTTGTCAGGTTTGGAGTGAGAAAGAAAAGTTCAACGTCGTGTACTGACGTTCTCCCCAAAGCCGCTGATTTTGGTCATTTGACGTTGCTGTTTCGCAGAGGACGGCAAAGAATTGTACCAATTGTAAAACCCACGTGCACAGCGTGCAGAACGATTGTTTTTACTACTTAAACCTGTTGTTTTTGTGGCGTTCCCGTTGCCGTCCTCGTTGTTAAAGCTCCCTTGTAATTATTCTGCGGGGAGTACCGTAGCCTCCCATTCAGTTATGTGCACATATTTTGTACTCATGTGAGCTTCAAGTCTGGTTTTCACTGGCGACGCAAGCAATATCGCAAGCATAACCGCGAGCACAAGCGCACAGATCAAAATGTTTCGTTTTCATTGTGCCTGCGCTTTATGCTTCCGCTGCAATAAAACGGAACATAGCGTCAGCGCAACGCAAGCTGTTATGTTCGTCCGTAGAACGGATTCGGAAACACGTGTTCATCTCTTGCTTGGCGCTTCTATCGATTTTGATAGTTGGTACCCTGCAAGCAGTGGATTCTCGTCTCTTATCAGCTTTGGTAGCGGCGAAACGAGAGAGAAAACACTGCGAGAAAACGATCCGTTCCGTCCTGATTCAGGAACGAATAAGTCAAAATAAAACTGGAAAATCTAGTTAGCAAAACAGTTTTTTTTCCTTCGCACGGGCGCACGTGAGCATAACGTGCGCGATAATGTGACGTGTTTAATGACGTAATGGGCGTCGTCGCCGCGCATGCTCGACAGAGAACGGGTCGCTTGCTCGCAGTGGTTTCTCTCTCGTTTCGCTACCCAAGCGGATAAGAGAAGAGAATCCACTACTCGCAGGGTAGATAGTTGGCTGATAAGGGTTAAGTACACAACCCAGCAGTAGTTACAACCCTCCACGAACTCACGGTTGTAACTGTTACCTCGTGACGTTACGAACCTGTTGCGTAGGATCGGGTTTCATTTGACTGCGTGACACCCTGGCTTTCAGCAACTACAAGGAAAATGTCACGTGACAGGTTATTAGCACACACGAGAAGTTATCAAGGACTATTCATTAGAGCGCGCTCAACGTGACCTTTGAGAGTAGAGAGATTTAGCGTCGCGTTTACGGCCAAGGGCTAACGCCAAAACGGCAGGCTGATGCTCGTCAAGGAAAAAAAAAAAGAAAATTATCTTCTTCTAGCTTATTGCTCTATTTTTCGTACTTGCTGGATAGCTGTGGCTAAAAGGTAAGAGATAAGCTGACATTCAATAAATTTCATTTTTTTTGGGGGGGGGGGTCAACAGGAAATTTCAGAAGAATGGACCAATCACACCACTCCACCGTTCGCATGAATTGTGATTGGTTTATTACCCGCCCCCCGCCCCCCCGGCCCCTGCCGGGTTTGCGGTTCTCACAACATGGTTTTCACTTGGTCGTAAACAGCGGAGTCGCGGTCAAATCAGAAGAATCGAAATGCTGTACTCAATCTCCGCCTTTCTCACTGGTGAAAAACGGCTTTTGGGAGGCGTTGTCCTTCGGCGAGCGCAATGACGGATCACAACGTATGCTTCAACCATAAGTGGTCAGGCTGGTTTTGACCAGGCGTTAAAACCAAGGGAAACTAAACTGCTCGCTAACACGACACTACGTCATTCCTACCTGCACGTTTCTTTCGCACAAGAAGCTCATCTTCGGATCTTGAAACTGCAATACAAAAAAAAAAAAAAGGAAAAAAAGGTTAATCATTTGAAGAATTTTTCGCTTCAAAACTCTGTCGTTAAACGCCAAAAATTTGTTTACCTATTTTCTCTGGAATTGACAGTCAAAGATTAGAGTAAGTTTTCGGCGTGCAGCTCCATCTCAGTGAACAAGCCGTTACAACTCGCGGATAATATCAAACAAGCAAAAATATAAGACTAAAACAATACAGTGGGGAAAAAATCTATCTAACGAAACAACCAAGAAATTGGAGTTTCGGCAGCCAGATATAAGAGATCGGCTTGCGAATCGTTTGCCCTGCACAGCGAGATATATGCTTACTTCTGTGGCACCCTGGGCGGCGGGGACTGGGCGCTAGAAGTGGCGCTATGAGCCCTGGGACAATTTTAGGCTAGGTTACTCGGTAGAAAAGAGCGGCGGGCACTTGCTTCCATCGCTTAAAATGACGTTGGACATCTCCTGACGATTATATGATGTAATGTTCCCTATCTTTAGCGACCACCCTATCGTCGTCAAGAGAACGCCTTTAGTTGGATAGAAAACTGGTAGAATAGAACTCCAGTTCGACAAGAAACCGCGCTTCTGAACTCCGCGCTGATCTACAGCATGTAAGTCTAAGCACCGACTTGAAAACGGTTAGGTTTAAGTTATTGTGATGGTAGTTTTAAAAATTGACGATTTTCAGCAGCTTGCCGCGTTAGTCTATTGGATATCGGTATTACCACGAAGCGAAATGTCCGAGATCGGCACTTCACCTCTTCTGAATTTTTCTTCTAACTTTATCTTAAGTTTGAAGTAGATTTTACTTTATGAAGCTGGAAGTAAAAGGGACTTGTCAGTTTGAGCGATGGAAACAAGTGCTAGCTGAGAAGAGCAAGGTGAACGATTTTAGAAATTTTACGTTGTGATTCATTAAAACTTTTCCAACAAAACCTAACTCACCGCAAGAGATTTCGTCTGGTGACAAATCACCAATCGATTTGCCTCGCATGTTCTCCGGAGAGGCACAGAGTCCTTCTAAAGTCAGTTCTCTTAACTGATACACGCTTTCTTTCCACTCTAAAAGGTTTTTCACAGAGCAGTCACAAGCTAAGGTGTTCGAGGTAAAAACGCTGCAGAAAATGAAAAACAATAATTAGGGACAGGGTGACCCAATATCCCCACAAATCGTTCGCAAGAGGGGAGCTTTAGCAACGACGATGGCAACGGCAACGAGAAGTTCGCTTTAAAAAATGAATTCTAGTAATTTTAATCACTGTGCGAGTATTTCAACTCTTTCAATTTGTAAATATGTCCAAAGACATAAATAACCTTGTTTAGTATCACCCAGCTAGTGGACTAATGGAAATCCTGCACTTTCATTGGCTACGCTACTAGAGGACTATTAGCAATAGTCCTCGAGTAGCGAAAAGCCTGACGCTTTCTTTCGTTTTATTCCCAAATAAATATTTCTTCAACTTGCATTTGTTAACTTTATTATTGTCTTTTCTGTCCGACTAGTGGGGTGATACTAAAACAATTAGACCCTTCGCCCTCAATGGCCACGGGTGTAATTGTTAAATAGTGACCTTTCTGGATGTATCTTTCAAACTGGGTCGTGACCCACATCTTTTATAATCGATTCCCTCAGTTTGCAATATTCTTCACCTCCTGTGTAAATTATAACTCTGTAGTAAAAACATAACGGCCTCTAAACGACCCTACAACTCTTTTTTCCCTAAAATTTGCCAAAGGTTTGCACGAAAAAATTCGACATAGGTCACCTAGCAAATTTCTCAGATAAACTCATCATCACATTGCACCTTTTATTTCTGACTCGTTCGATTTCGCGCCGCATTGTAATTTTCCGTCACTACTTTTGACTCGTTCTGTTACCGTTTTGACTCGTTTCCATAAAACTGCCCTTCTGAGCCCACGGGGGAGTAAGCACCCACCAACCAAACCATGTTATCACCGCCCAGCGGTAACCCTTACAGGGCAATTTGAGCTGCAGAAACAAGTCACTACCTTCTGTGACGCGGCAATTGCTAGGCTCGATTACCAGCCGCTGTTCGGGAAAATGAGCCCGGACTCAGTGCGGGCTCATTTCCCGAACAGCGGCTGGTAATCCAGCCTTGGCAATTGCCCACTCCGGAAACTTCGTGCAGACGAGTGTTCCATTGTGGGATAATTTGGGTGGACGGTAAGTACATGTTATTATAGCAAATCGATAGTACAATGCTGATGCACGTGCCACAAACAAGGGAAATGCTAATTTGCAAAGCCATTGAATGCGAGGCTTACTCACTTTGTTAAAAGGACAGTTTCACGGTTTTGCGCATGTCCAAGCTTTGGCGCTATCAGTTGTAATTTTTACGCTTTCTTACAGAACCAGATGTTGTTCATTAATCACTGAGAGTATTAAAGCGAATACATTGAATGGCTAAAGCCCACATTTGGTGGAAAATACTGAGGTTTAGACAGAAAATATCAATTTTAATTTTGACCTCGAATTTATTGTACGGGTCGAACATTTTATTCTACGAACTAGTTGTCATAACGCAAGAGTTATCTATTCGCATGCAGTGGGTTCATGACACAAAGGAAAGTGCTTTCGATTGTTTCAATAACAATAGAATTAATTGGTTGAGGTGACAGTTTGGCCATGAATAGAGACGTGAAACTCTTCCTTTAAAGATAATATTATTTTTCGGAGAGGAAAGTTATACGCGAGCATCATTCTCGACCCCAGAGCTCTTTCCTTTTGCGCATGTCTAACAGGCGTGACGGCGGGAAGAGCTCCGGCTCAGCTAAGATTCCATACCTCCGGTTCCATACTTCCTGTTGCTGGGTGTATTTCCTAAAGCACTTGACTAAGTGGCATGAGTTACAACAGACAGCCTAGTATTTATGTTTTACAAGACTAACCCATGAGATTTATTCCTCGCGAGGCGAGGGCAAGGCCCTCGCGTAGCGAGGTTAATAAATTTGTCGGGCCGAAAGCCGGCGCTCGGCGCTCGGGAGCTAAGCCGCGCGAATTCGAGCGGAAAATATATTTATAAATATATGTCCGTGCTGTTGCCCGGCAACAGTGCGCAAACAAAGTATGAATAACAGACAAAGGGAAGGTTGCTAGGCAGCAACATGTTGGAAGACAGACTGCTTGCTGTACAACACAACCGGTTTCAATCGGTCAAACGCGGCCGGGACTGGTAACTATAAAATAAAACCGCTGCCTCACAATGGTGCACTCTCATGTTTATTCATTTAGGCGGAACGTGTCATTTCATCGAGGAGTGATGAAAAAATGTTTAGTATTGGTCAAACACGACCAAATTGGCATGCAAATGAACCACAGGAGCACACACAAGGGACAAGACAGATTCACCGAACGAGATTAAACAACGAAACTCCTGAACAACGTGAAAGGCGACTTCAGATTCGGCGCGAGCTGGGAAGAAGAAGGAGACATCAGGAAACCACAGAGCAAAGACAACATCGCTTGGCTCAGCAAAGACAGCCTAGCTTCGCGAGGTTTTGCGAGTCACGCGTTTCTAGTAGGAATTGACCCTTATTTCCTGATTGTGGCTTCTCTGAATGACACTGTTTCCATGACAACAAAGTGGAAAATGAACGATTATTTACAATACTTACCCTTTGTTTCGCAATACCTTGAATTTCCTCTGATGAATTTTACTTTAAACATTGCTGCCACGTTGCAAATATTTCAGGTGTGATTTCGAAGACAATTGAAACATGGAGTCATGCTGAAGGCTTCGCCAATCGCCAGTATCACGAAATTTGTCCTCTTTTGCAATCGCTCTGAATTGCTCCGAAAGTTTTTTTGGCAAAACAAAAATGACATTTGTGCGTCAGTACTTCTGTCTCCCACCTATGCAAACCTTTATGAAAATTCACTGAAAGAAACACGAAAAAATCCACTATTTATTTTTGCTGACGCCAATTTTTCCTTATATTTGTCTGTAATTGTTTTCCGCGGTAGTTTTCAGTCCGCGGGAAAACTGTGGGAAAAAATTACGGACAAATATATCGAAAAATTGGAAACGCTACCGGGCAACGTCTAGCGAAGATTAGTCCCTAACAGTTGGTCAGTGTAATCCTTTGCCCTGTATCTTAAGTTCGCAATTCATAATTTTTTCAGAGCCGACGTTTTACGAATTTTATTTGACATGGGATCCGCATACAAACACTGTAAATTCTTTACGTTTTGCCTACCCGTCAAGATGGCGGCTAAAACCGTGACAAGGCCTATTTCTTAAAATTTGGCTCTAACATTGAATTGGTCGGAGTTCCTGATGACTAAGATATTGGTACCATTTTCATTATCGCTGCCATTTTTTAAAATAAAGTTTTAATGAGAAAATAGTCCATTGATAAAAGTAGTAGAATAGTGACTCGGAATATCCTAGCAACGGTTCGATTGTTTACTGCTAGAAAAAAAACTTTTTAAATTTTACTTCTCTTACTTTAGTACATCGCAACAGAAACAGCATAAAAATTCGGTTCGCATAATATTGGCATGAAATTACTGTGGTGAATTTATTGAGAAAACCGAACAAATCAACAGTACACCGATGTGGATGAACGAGGCCATTCGGAAAAAAATATCTTGCACGGTGTAGTGCAAATGAAGGCATGTATATATTCACGGTTGCTTCGTGACCAGCGGCTTCGTCTGTTTCGTTTTCGTTTTTTTTTTTTTTTCTTCACCGATCCGGAACGGTAGTCAATATCAACTTGCGGGTCTTTCTGCAGGTACCGGAAAGCTTTGTATTTTTGGTAACTTGGGAATAGTCTTTATTTGGAGTTGTTTTGTTTCCTGTCTTTTATTTCTTTTGTTTTACCTAAGCTTACGTAATCTGTGCTCCGGTACTCACAGAAGGTGCCCAACTTGCCGTCATGTAGTCAGCTCAATTCTCACTTCGATAAACTCATTCCAAATAAGATAAGCTCAGAAAATTCGCATGTTGCTGTTCGCTTCATGATTTCGAGACGAAAAATCTTACGCCACTCAAATTTTGGAATGCGGACATAGGAATCACACAATTTAAATTCTTCGTCAGCTTGCGACAGCTTCAGCCGACAAGGAAGCTTTATGAAATGCATGAATTAACCAGATTGAGAGTCGAATGTCAAGAGTGAAAAATTGATTCGCGATCGGTTAAGATTTATAACTAGCAAATGTTAAAGGAATTTCGCCCTGAAGAGCGCACAGTCATTTGAAGTTGCACTACAAGGTTACGCAATATAAACCCGAAACGGTATAGAATTTATCGCCGTAATATATAGTGTGTAAGAATAAAAGGAAGGCTATCCATATCTTACCGTATTCCATATATTCGAACGGGCCTTCTTCAGTAATTAACAATGATTTCAATCTACGAAAGCGTTACATGGTATGTATGGATCGATTCCATATGGATGTGACACAACACACACAACACTGATGAAAGTAATTCTCTTCTGAGCACTTACCGATCCAAACGCCGATCCAGTCGTGTGCCGGACCAAACTGATGAGTCAAGCACGGCAGAAGAGCGGCGTTTGAATCAATTTGGTTCGGCAGGTTAGGTTTAGAGCGGCAAACAACGTTAAGTTCGGCAGGTTCTGTTGAATTATGCGACGTTGGAGCGACGGCTGATTCAAAGGGCGCTCTGATCATGTGCCGAACGTATTAAACGCACAGATGAAGATAATTTAAACGAGAAGTTATACCCGTACCCGGGTATAAAAAAAACTGAGAAAAAAAACTGAGAAAAACGACAATATTCCTGCTTATTTGTATGGAAACCAAAAACCAAATCCCTTCAAATATACTGTTGTTTATAATATATATATACAACGTGTTACTTAGGCTACCATTATATTAATAAAAGAACTTCTGGGAGATCAATGCTGAGTTTGATGGAATTCAAATACCGTAGATTAACTGAAAAACTGTAAAATCCAACAAAAAAAACTCTGCGAGCTCACCCGGATATCACGACTGAAGCTTGTTCAAACAGAGACAAGATGACAGCGCGATATATCTAAGCAAATTCTTAAAAGCCAAGAAGTGGAGGAAATCTAGAGCCACTAATTGTACTTACATAAGTTTTGTTGACTCTGAAATCTCAGGGGAGAGGAAAGGATCGATGATTTCGTCGCACACAAGTTCTGCCTCGTCGAAACGATACTTGCATTTAGGTAGAATAGAATGGCTGCCGCTGGAGTAAGCCAGGCTGGAAAAGAGCAAGATGTCCACCACAACAATCTTCCACATCGCTGCGATCATAGAAAAATCCTCTCAGTCCTCAATTGACAGCTTCCGATCAAAGATCTAAGGAAGTAAAGGTTCACGGCAAATCAAGCTGAAGTTGAATCAGATCCAACGGTCCGGCGAAGGGTAGTTGTGGTTGTGAATCTTGTCCATATAAATTCACTTTCCATTTGACGGCATTTCGAGTACTGTAAGTAGGATGATTTAAAATTCGACTTCCAAATGAACAATTTCAAATAGATGAGAGAAAAATGAATGACAATCGCCTGCAAAATATCACAGCTGTGCATTTACGGCTCAGCATCGACAAGTATGTGCATGTGTGTATGCAAATTAATGTATCTGTCACGCATGCCGCACACGTGAGGAAAGAGCTGAGCAAAATGCCTCGCGAGGCAGCTGGCTCAGCCGTTTCCTCACGTGTGCGGCAAAGTTTTGGTGAAACATTCGCTTCGCGAGGCCGTGAGGATAAAATCAAACAAAATTCCTCAATGTGTGCGGCAATCGCGAGAATCTGGCTGAGCTTGATCAATCAACCATCCAATAAAAACGCATGACATGTACTTGCGTGACTTCAGAGCTTCGAATTCAATATGGCGTCGGAGGAATAAATAACATGCAGCTGAATACAGGAATTGCACCGACCTGTGATTGGAAGTTAAAAATAGCATTAGTCACGCTGTTGAGCTCAAGAGACCTGTAGATTTGTGGACGAAAGTTATCTTCCCATTAAAAGTCTTTCCTTTTTTCAAATCAAATAAACATAAACTTTGATATTATTGCTGGAAGATGAATTTTCGGGTGAAATCTACTTCGGTAAAGGGGTAAATTTATGGCGTGGATTTGCTACCTACTGTTTGTTATTCATCGTCGAAAATTCACCACTGAAACACTAATAATATTTGTTTTCGCTTCAGTATCGAGCAGTTTTCGTTCGTTATAAATTCACTCGCTGGGTAATATGTTCTATTTGCAAACGTTTCGCTCTTGGTGCAATTCCTTTCTGTAACGCAAGTCTTAAATACAGGAATTGCACCGGCTCGAAAGCGCATTCAGAACGGGAGCTGTGGGCAAAATAACTTCGCTAGTGAAGATCAAAGGCTTTGGACTGAAAAAAGGCAGATTATCGCGTTCGGTTTTTTCCTTTTTTACAGCTGGAAGTCGACCAATTGGGCCGGTGCAATTCCTGTATTTAAGACTTGCGTTACAGAAAGGAATTGCACCAAGAGCAAAACGTTTGCAAATAGAACATATTACACAGCGAGTCAATTAACGAACGAAAACTGCTCGATACTGAAGCGAAAACAAATATTATTGGTGTTTCAGTGGTGAATTTTCGACGATGAATAAGAAACGGTAGGTAGCAAATCCACGCCATAAATTTAGCCCTTTCCCGAGGTAGATTTCACCCGAAAATTTATCTTCCAGCAATAATATCAAAGTTTATGTTTATTTTGATTTGAAAAAAGGAAAGACTTTTAATGCGAAGATAACTTTCGTCCACAAATCTACAGGTCTCTTGAGCTCAACAGCGTGACTAACGCTATTTTTAACTTCCAATCACAGGTCGGTGCAATTCCTGTATTTAGCAGCATGTAGAAAACTACCGGACGCAATCTTGAACTTAAGTCACGTGACTATGTAATGCGTTTTTATTGGATGGTTGATTGATCAAGCTCAGCCAGATTCTCGCGATTGCCGCACACATTGAGGAATTTGCCTCGCGAGGCCAAAAATATCCAACATGTTTGATTTTGAAAGAAATGACTATGAAGTGCGGGTTAGAAATGAACTGAAGAAATGATCCTCACACTTTCTGGACAATTTAAGCAATTGTCTCATATATGCACTTGAAAAATTCAAGTGACTCCAACGGGATTCGAACCCACGACCTCTGCGATGCCGGTGCAGTGCTCTTACCAACTGAGCTATGAAGCCACACAGTTGAGAGCAGGTCAATTTGTTGGGCTCATGCGTGTTTTCCCGTGAAAGGAATGATGAATGAAAGAAAAGAAGAGTAAGTTCTTTCATTCATCATTCCTTTCACGGGAAAACACGCATGAGCCCAACAAATTGACCTGCTCTCAACTGTGTGGCTTCATAGCTCAGTTGGTAAGAGCACTGCACCGGCATCGCAGAGGTCGTGGGTTCGAATCCCGTTGGAGTCACTTGAATTTTTCAAGTGCATATATGAGACAATTGCTTAAATTGTCCAGAAAGTGTGAGGATCATTTCTTCAGTTCATGTTTGATTTTGTCCTCACGGCCTCGCGAGGCGAATTTCACACCAAAACTTCGCCGCACACGCGAGGAAGCGGCTGAGCCAACTGCCTCGCGAGGCATTTGCTCAGCTCTTTCCTCAAGTGTGCGGCGGGCTTTATGACGAGTATACCGCAATCTCGAAGAGCCAGCATGCGCAGAGCGGAACGAACACTGAGTATATAGCTGCTAGTCCGGGAATCAGCTCCCAAAATTACACTTGACCGAAATTTCATGGTACTACTGCATAGAACGGTGTTTTTGTTGGCGAAGAAACTTGGCCCTTTCAAACCGGATGTAAAATTTAGCCATAAACATAAATAGAAATTAGATGTTGCCGCTTCAGTCCTAACGGAAGATGAATAACAATAGGTGACCGAAGCTCTTTATTTGTGTCAAGATACTGTTACATAAAAAGTTTTATATGGAGAAATAAAGGCACACCATATGAGCCGTAGTTCAAGTCCGGAAATTTGTACGAAAATGTAATCAATGAAACTTACCTGATGGTTAGCTGTCGTTGTAAGTACTAAAATACTCATACGAAGTTTCGGAAAATTAAATAGAGGGTGCGGGTAGAGGGCATTTTCGGGCTCTTGATGGGCTGTTTTGTTTTGTTTTGTTTTTTTTTTCCCGTGAAATTTGAAATGGATAAAAAATTTTCCTGGATAAAAATTTGGATAAAAATTTAAATAAAAATAAGAATTTGTTAGTCGTGATTACCATAGCGACCGTGAAGCGTGATTTTGCAAAATTATTTTCCGCGAAACGAGAAATACACGTTTAATTTGCCGTGAACCTTGAACCATTCAGCATTTGGAACTATTCGAACGCGAACAAGATGTTTCGCAAGCTGAAAGTTATTGAGTTGATCAGAAATCGTCAACAAAAAACCCGTGACAGTTGACAGTGCCCCTTCACCGTGACCGAAGGCCAGCCTACGTCGTCGTAGCAGTTGATAGCAAGTGTTTTGAGCTACTGTTTCAACTTGTTTTCTGTTCGTTTTCGTGCTTGGAAGCACACCTTTGCATTGTAAAGTTCATTGAGCGTGAGACGAGATTTCAAATTTAATTCTACGGGTTACTCACAAACCAAGGTTTTGTAACTCTAACTTGCAGGTGAAACTTGTCCGTGATCAGTCGCAAGATCAGATCTGAAAAATAACGGAAATCGAGACAAACTTACACGTAATTGAACCAGCAGCCGCATTGGAGAGTGAAACAAGCTGCATCATCGCTGTTTTAATATACCGACATAAATGGCTGACTCATTGCACCGGTGGATTAATTTGCCTAACAAACCATGGCCAGTGGTCTCGGTACAATCATGTTTTGTATAACCGATGACGTTCGACAACAGTCAGTTATGTTTATCCTTTTCAACGTACGACTTATTGACATTATACTTTATCAACTAAGCCAGCCGCAGGCTGATGTGCCAAAGGGAGGCTTAAGTCAAATTGTAGCCGGCCGACGTATTATTAAAATACATCAATGTATATCAGTTTTCGTGTTACGGTTATCTTTTTTTCTCCCTCCTGGGGCCTGTTTCTCGAAAGTCCCGAAAAGTTCACGGGTCCGAAAAGCAATTTGTAAAACTGCGATCGCCTTCTCCCCCAAATCTGGTCTTTTAATATGCCTTAAAGATAAGAAAGAGAAACCTAATTGCAAAGTTTCAGGGCTGAAAACGTCTTCCGCTGCAAGATACGGAGGATGTTACGGCACCCGAAATACGCCCGAAAAGTTTCGGGGCTTTCGAGAAACGGGGCCCTGCTGAACTCTGAAAAAAAATACTAAGCGATATCAAGATTGCAGCTCGGTTGATTTTGCGACCATACCTGTCCTTATTAATTGAGTCTGGATATTACTTAACAGCTTACAGGACTGTAATTCCATTGACAAACTGACTGAGAAAGATGTCCGAAAAACTAGTCGCTAAAACTTACATTAATTTGACATGAATACACATCACCGTCTTTTCCAACTTGACTTTTCCCACTGTTCGGCTAGGTGATGACAATTTTCCTTTAACCCTTACTATCAGAGTTAATTGTTATTCTTTTTTAAAATCTATTCTCTTCACGTCATGTGATCTACAGCATCAATTGACACCTGCCGCCTCATTAAAAAAAAATTCTTTTGAGAGCTTGAAAGAGCGGAGCGTACGTTATTTGCAATGGCTTGTGCGGATGTGTTAACATGTAGAAGGTGAAAATTCAGTTTTCAATCCAAAACGTAGGCAGTTATGTATGCTCTTGTGGACAACGAAAACTGGACACTTCAAAATGCACTGTATCGCATGCCGATACTCCAGCCTATTTTTAGCACCAGTTATTGTGTAGATAGCAATAGGAAAGTTAAATGTGGACAGAAACATACGATGCGTCTCATGAGGTCTTTTGCCTAGGAGAAAAAAGTCTGTGTAAGCCTTTGAACAGAAACAGATAAAAAAAAAAAAAAAAAGCTATATTGTAAAGTAGCCGTGACCATATCCTGTGGTGTGTGTATATATCTATATTTTCGTAAAAAATGGACAACGTTGAGTTTACAAGACTTGTTTCGATCGATCAACGATCATCTTCAGTTGCAAGTGTTCATTACAGTGCGAATTTGAATTTGAGTAAATGCTACAGTTTGAACTTACGTTAACACATTGCCGTTAGAATTTTAAATTACCGGTAAACGTTACAACAATACTAAATGCTAAAGCCTGGTTCACACTTGCGACATAACGACATAACGACATATTGGCAGTGTGAACATGTAAACATAATGACATATCGGGAACATAACGACATCGGCATAACGACACAAGGAAAAAATGATCTTTTCTTTATGTCGTTATGTCCATGTCGTTATGTCGTTATGTTGCTCTCAAACAAGTGTGAACAACTTCGACATAACGACATAACAAAGCACCAATCAGAGCGCGGCAAAAATTGTCGAACCCAGTCCCACCGAGCACGATTCATCATGGCGGCTTCCTCTCCTTCCATGTTGGAGCTAGAACTATAAAGGGGAATCAGGGTCAATATTCGGTTTCTAAACAGCCGAGGCACACGCAAGGGCCATCACAGCTAAACTCTATTAGACACGACATAACAAAGACAGGCACAACCCAACACGGACAGGCACAGCGTAACAAAGACAGGCACAGCCCAACACGGACAGGCACAGCGTAACAAAGACAGGCAC
>BLFK01000104.1:1669074-1684794 GCA_014634185.1 Astreopora myriophthalma | reverse complement strand
GGGGGGGGGGGGGGGGGGGGGACAGGAGTACCAGGACAAAACCCTCTTGCAGCAGGGCAGAGAACCAACAACAGATTCACATCTACATGTTCAGCTGTATATCTACTTTAATACTCTTCAACACTTTTGTATCCAGAAGAGACAACAGTTAAAATACAGATTAAGTATAAATAAATACATGTACATTAATAAACAAATAAAAATAACTAAAATACAAATATACATATACAGATAAATAAATAGATACAGCAAACCTTAAAAACCTATTAAAATGGATCACGCTCTAAGTTCAAGTTTGATTTCCTATTTAATTTAGCCTCTTGAAGCTTTCACAGAAAGCAGAATAACCCAGTCACCTTACTACACCTGGTGACCAGTTCCAGTCCCATCTTGGTCTTAAGAAAAAGCTATAATTTATGGATAAAAATCACGAACCCTAGGTTGAATAAATGAGTTAACTGAGGAAGTTCTAGTTGATCGTACTGATTGTTGAAAATAATTAGGAATGGATAATGCAATGTCCTTAATGAAATGTCTGTAGGCAATGCATTTTTCATCTTACTTCCAAACGATCTAGTGACAATGATTTCTGCATCTGAGTAACACTTGAGCACCAACTGGTCATAGTCTCCCTTAATTGGAATTGAACTGCCCGGCGCTGAACTGCTTCAATCTTGTCCACTTGTTCCTGTCTGTAAGGGTCCCACGCTGCTGAGCCAGGGTCCGAAATTGCGACTCACTGGTCACCAATGCGAGCAAAAATTCAGTGTTGGCGACCAGAATTTTAAAACTGGTCGCCAGGGGGCGATTAACTATTTCATGCCACGGTAATTATACAAACAATAACTTTAATTTTCAGCCAAATCGATTTAAATAAAATTCAAAGCCACCCGCCAATTGGTCACTAACTTTTTACCTTTCCGATGCTTTTGATGTATAAAACCGATTTTCCTGTTATTGTAAATCTACCACAACGTTTCACAGCTACGATCAGTGCGAAGCTGTACCGCCATGTTTTTTCAGCGGTTTCCCATAACATTTGTATTGCGGGCGCAAGAGGCCATGTGCGTTCTTTCGCCATGAATATTTATTCAGGCGATGTGGTGTCCAAAGATGTTCTGGAATCTTTCCGTAATTTATTACAAAGTGGAGATGGACCATCTGCGAAGAAATTAGTTGAAGATTTAGATATTCTCTGGGCGTCAAAAGGTGGAAATGTGGATCTGTCAAAGAGGTCAAAAGATAATTTCAGCACTGGTTTGATTCCTGATGACCTGGATTGCAAATATTTTGCAGGCAAGCCTGTGGCCTTGACTGTAACCGGAGACGGGAACTGTTTATACAATTCTGCCTCCCTGGTCCTCTGCGGATTCTTAAAAGAAAAATTGGCGACCAGAAATTTTGGTTTGTGTTTCCCTGTGAAGGAAAAATTTTATTGACACTTTTTGGCGACCACATTTTTCCATATGGCGACTGGAAAAAAAATTTCAGTCGCCAGTTGGTGCCTGCCTAAAAAAGTTAATTTCAGACCCTGTGAGCCATATTCCGATTGAGGCATCACAAGTGTAATATAAGCTGCACGTTTGGTGACTTCTGAGCAGGGATCAATACAGGTTCCTTTTTAAACTCAGCCTGCATTTGGCCTCATCCAGGCTCTGAACCTCAGAGCCACTTTGGTGGGAGGTATTGAAGTGCTCTCACCACTACACCATTTATTGGAGTTATGAATTTTGTTCGACACAGTGGTGTCCAACATGGTGTTTGAATTCAGCGCTGCCTGCCAGAGCCCAGAGTCAAATAGAACAACAGAGCTTGTTGAACTTATGCTTTGTCACTGAAACTTCATTTTAAAGTTTGATGCAGACACTTCTTCCGCTAATGTGCCAAACTTAAATTCTGAAATTAAGTTTGGTGTGACAGAAGCACAATGGTTCAAATTACCGTTAGGCTTAATTAGGAACTTGGTGTTAATTTCACTTAACTTACATTTAACTTATGTGTGTATTTCTGTTTTTAATAATATACATGAAAAAATTTCTGGATTCTGATTGGCTAAGAGAAATGCAGTTTTTAGGAAACACGATGCAGAAAAAAGATAATTCAGTGCAGAAAAAAGGAAATTCGGTGCAAAAAAGAGAAAAAACTTTTTGTGGCTTAAAAAACTTTAAAAACATTGGAAAACTGAACGTGTGATGATATTGGACTGAACGTGTGATGTTTGAATAAATTAATTTTGCACATGATTTCTCTGCGTCGCTTCTGCCTAATTATGATAAGCTATCGCAAAATTTTCATGAGTATTATTAAGTTTTTTTGGTTTTTCTCGTGCAATTTGGTCTAAATAATCACTCGTGAATTTTTCAAAGACCGCAAATTGCACTCGCCCAACGGGCTTGTGCAATTTTGTTAGTCTTTGAAAAAATTTACTTGTGCTTATTTATTCCAAATTGCACTCGAAATCATGTGATTACCTGTACATATTATGAAGAATATAGAGAAACATACATGCTAGTATTTTCCAATTGCCAGAAGTTTGGCTTCCTAAAAACAAATTTAACTCCTGTTATTCAGTATAAAATTGCTGTCTCGGAAACAGCACTTCTTGTAAAGACATCTAATCAGTTGAGCCTAGCTTCAGTAGCTAGTAGTGAATTTTATCCCTTCGTGTACTTACATGTAAACTGCATTCACCATATATTTTTCTTAGCATGTGAATATGGTAATAGGCAGCAGAAGTGAGCCTTGGAAAGTATCCTCTTCTAAAATGTGCTAGTTGTTTTGTCATGGCTCAAGTAGAACTATAAATCTTGTTTGATAACATTTCTTGTATTATAACTGGGCTGTGACTGATGTTATTCAGTATCCATGGTAACAAATATTCCTCCACACATAGTGGTTCATTATCATGTACCTATATTTGTTCTTGAACGTGACCACTTGAATCTGTTTTAATTGAAATGTTGTTATGATAGGGAAGCTTTGTGTAATTACCTTGAGTTAGTTCATGCCATTTAAAGAATTGATCCCTGAGGATGAAGTGGGCTGATGTAAGTTCTGTGTCCTGACATCATTAGTGTTTATTCTGATGAGTTCATAATTATTGCGCATTTGCTAGTCAAACTTACAGCCTAATGTTTCAAACTTATGCCGATATGGTTGGATGCTTGTTCGTACGATGTATTATCATTCTGTCTGGAAGCAACTTTTGTTGTACTTGTTTTTTCACGATTTACTTTAATCAAGGAACTGTTATTTGGCTCATTGGATTAAGTGCAATTGAAACAATTCTTAGTTCTTTAGTTTCATATTGGAAGTTGATCCTTAGTTGAAGACTACCTGTGATCAGGTAATATTAATTTTCAGCTAGACTGATTCTTAAATCTTTGATCAATATGTCAAAAATTTGAAATGCCGTAATGTTGTACATATTTCATTGTAAATACAGATTGTTTGAATGTTAGTACTAATTTTATTTTTTTATGTTACTAGAATGATTACTGACAAACAGAATTTGTCTTCAAAGACAAAAAACTGAACACACTTCCTACATGTATATTACATAATTTTATGTATTCTAATTAAAAAAACAACAACAAAAACAACATTGAAATTGCAAGATTGCATGTCTCCATACTTGCATAATTTAATTTATTTGCCTTGGGTTGAAAGTTCAAAGTTGCAGTGCATTTTCAGGGCATGTGATATTTGATGCATTGCTAGAACTCCTTGATTTAATAGAGTTAACGAAGACCAGGATGGCAATTAGGCTGTTGAGAGTTTGTAATACTGGTGATGCATTTCTGGTCAAAATAAGAGGTTGTGTGGTTGTAAGCTAACAATTCATTTTCTATAAAATTGCACCGAGTCATATATTAATCAAAACAGTATTTTTGAGAATTCTTTGTGAAGTTATTATGTTTACTGCCTTGTGGGAATTAAATGTAATAAATGTTTGTTTGACGAAGTTCAGATTGTTGCTATCCTTACAATATCTGTTAGAAAATAGCTCAAGGAAAATATGTGCACTGATTGGTTAATAACCGTGTTTCTATAACTCGATAGAAACACGAAGAAATTGTCGCGGTCACGGGCAAGAGTCACGGCATTGCCGTGTGTGCTGACGTGTGTGCTGATGTGTAAATTGCGTGGTGTAGAGAATCTACGTTTTGCTGATAAATAAAACTATCAAGTTTTCCTGGTTTTTCGTTATTTTCCTTGGGCTATTTTCTAAATAGTGGCTCATGTTCCCACAGCATTTCTCGTTCTCCCAAACCTCCACTCGTGTTTCTATAACTCGATAGAAACACAGAAAATGTTTTCTATTCCTTAATTGTTAATTAGTTTACTCTGATTGTCATTATAGGGAAAAGAGAATAGTGCAAGTCACAAAGCAACACCTAGCAGGCACTCCCGATCACTTAGAATGGAAAGAGGACACCATGCCACTGAAGTCACCCCACCAAGATCCCAATCAGTTGGTGCTGCAGGGGCATCACGAATCAAATGGGGCACTGGACACCAAAGCCCAGCTGATCTTGAGAGGAAGCATTCTCAATTAGTACGCAGGCCTTCTGGAATATTTGGTGGCAAGCCTGCATTCAAAACTCCTAGAATTGATCAGACCACAAGCTTGTTTGGCAAACTTCAGTCAGCACTTGGGTAAAGTTAAAAAAAAAAAATTACAGATGTTAATTGAGTTATTGATTGCGATGAATTTATTCTTGATAAGAATAACTTAGCAACCAGGAGTGAACTGTTGGCACTAGGCTGCAATAAACTGAAGGGCTGTATGCTTAACTGTCGGAAATGACTGTTTTGTATTTTGGTTATTTGATTAAATTGTAGCCAAATTTTCGAGCAATAAACAGTGCATACCATATTTCCTCGAATAATAGCCGGGGGCAATTATTTCTTTTTTCGCACCAAAAGGGGGCGATTATTCGAGGGAAGGCGATTATTCGAAGAAGGCGATTATTTGAAATATTTCTCACAGAAGGTTGTGCCTTAAATATTTGGTTTTATTACACCATTAATCAAAAAAATAATCACATCAAATATAAACCGAACATGGGCTTTTTAGTGTTTCACATTTGTTTCGTTGATTACGGTCATCATTGTTCAATGTCAATATCTTCGGCGTCAGAGCCTGAATCATCGCTGAATCAATTTTTAACTTGAGAGGGGGGGATAAGAGAAAGAGAAAATGGCGAGGGGAGGGGGAGGGGGGCGATTATTCGAGGGAGGCGATTATTTTAAATATTTCGGTCAAAGGGGGCGATTATTCGAGGGAGGCGATTAATCGTTGGGCGGCTATTATTCGAGGAAATACGGTAACTGATGCAAATAATTGTTGAAAAAAATTGAGGGCCACATGATGAAAACAGAAGGAGGGGGGAAAACGTGAGTGTGGTCTGCTTTCATTGAAATTAGCTTTCATTATTTTGCATACAACTGTACTGTACAGCAAGTTACAATGATTTGCATAAGACAGTAATTCACTGAGTCTGGCTTCCGAAAACAAAGAGCATGTGTGTATTGCGGTACAACATTTAAGTAGTCATTATATGAAGTATCTAAGCCACTTCCTTATAAGACCACTTACCATTGACTATAATGACAGAATGTGCTACGACCGTATGCTGCTTTAATACTTTGTGATGTATTTTGAAGTTTTTTGATTTTGTGGAGGAGAAAAGTCATCAAGTCGTGAAGATAAGAGAAAAGAGAATCTATGCGCCCGAAGGGACGCATTGGGGAATTGTTATTTGTGCGTCTTTAGGGAAATTTATGAGTCTGAGATGGGGGATGCGCAGCTATATGGATCACTGCTAACTCTTCATGATTTTTGCTTTCAGTGACTACAGGAGACACCTTGAAGAAGCTCTGAGTGATGTTGAACCAAAGGTATGGCACGTAAATTGTTTTCTTTGTATGTTTTGGCTTTATCATTTGTGGCAGCACATAGTGGTGTGCCAATCATCGATTGTAATCGATCATTGGTCAAAGACCTTAAGCGACACTAATTATAATTGATTACAGAAAATGTTCAATCTATTATTGCGGAAAAATAAAAAAATATATATTACTCACAAATAAGAATATTAAATTGATGTAATTTATTGTTATTATTTTGTTGGAGAAGGAAACCAGTTCACAAAACAATGTTAATGTGAAATCAAAAGGATTGTCATTAATAAAAGTGTTTTACAGTCAAAAAGCTCAAAGTTTATATTACTTTGACTTGCACACTAGTGGAAAAAATAAAGAGAATTCTTATAAGGGGATTTTTCCAATTGTAATCATTGATAGATCTGTTAGGTCAATCTGATTATTTCCGATGATCGATTATGAAATCTCAGCAGATTCCCAACGCTAGCAGCACGGTTTTTGCCTATACCATTAGTTGTATTTCTTTTCTTTTTGCAGAGAAAAAGAACTGTTGAGCAAAGAATAAAGTAAGTGTGCATTTCTTTTATTAGAATTCGTGAATATATGTAAATAGGTTGTTAGCCGAAAACAAGTGAGTACTGATTACAATTAACACATCCCTGTCATCTTGATCATCATTATGTTCAGGATTGTCATTATTTGCACAATTGTTGTAATTATAATGAAATATTTTTGTGTCTAGTTGGTTTTGAATGCTGATTAACGTAAAGAAACTTTATAATTATTTGTATTGTATACATTGTATTTCAAATTGATTCAAATTGTATTTCATAAACTAAATCAATTTGCACCAAGGGCAATTTTTTCGGGACATATTAGGAACATTCTGAAAAACAAATGCCAGAAAGAAAAGGTCTCTGTGTTATCTATTTCCTGGTAAGGACAAAATTAGTAACCAGAATAATGACAAAAGTAAATAAGGCATAATAATTTGTTATCTAATTAAACTAAAGTAACATTAATAATAATTACGTGGGATGCCACCACGTCTAAGAATCGGTAGGGTTTCTTTTTCTTTGTGGTCTCATATGGCAATTAGCCACTTGCTTGTGCTTCTCACTGGAGTTAAGCCCTGTTGGCTGGGGTTACCACTTGGATCATGGGTGACCATGCATAATATCATTGTCATTAACTTGTTCTTGTTTTTTTTTTTTCCTTTGCCTTGTGGTTTTTCTTCTTAGACACAAATTAAAAAAAAAAATTTCCAGTATCATACGGGAAGTGTTTGTAAGCAACACAAAAACAACTTCTAGTGATCTAACCCGCACCTTGAACTCGGATCTGGACTAGCCGTTGTACTTTTACAATTTCTGGTTAACTGTTTGTGCATTCCACGGAAATGCCCTTAGGCGTCTTGTTTTTCTAAGGATGTGTTGCATTTTTTTGAGGTATGCTGATGTTCAGATATTCAAAATAATATATTATGCTTCAAACAAAAGGGCAGCTGTAGATGTTGTTCAAGGCATTGTTTTTTTTTTCATTTAGATACCAGCTAACTAGTCATGATACTGGGCAATTTTTGAACTATTAGCTTTGTCATCAAACTGTCAAGAAAGGGTTGATGGAAATGTGCGGACTGTAGCTGTATCTTAAAGGGGCAGTGTCATGCTGTTTGAGCCTTACTCTAAAGGCTAAAAAAATGCTTTTGCATCAATGGAAACCAAAAAATAATGCTTAAGTTTTGTTAACAAGAACTATAATTTTATTAGTGCAATGAAATCATTTTTTGTCATCTGCATCTAAGGATGGCAAGGATGGAAATGGATTGAAACTTGAAAAAGTTGGCCAATTGTTTTTCAAGTTTAGACACGGTGGTGTCACAAAACTTTCTATTTTTTGTCATATAGTTGTTTGCATTTAGTTTAGGTTTTTGTTTCAGTGTGTCTTGTTTGGTAGGAATTTGGCGTTGTTTTAGTTAATTACGTAACTTTTGTAACCTTAAAGTAATTAATATTCAAATATTCTTTAAGTGTATTCTGTAGTTTAGATGAACGTATCAGAAATGTTGTAACTTTGTACAATTAAGGGTGTAATGAGTGTTCTTTGCAGTAACTTTCTTTGTAGCGTTTGTTTATAATAGCATAAATGTATAAATGTAAGTCGTACAGATGTAGTGGGCAGTTGTGTGCAGCAGTTTTGTTGGAAAGGGGAAGTAAGCAAGAAAAAAGAGAAATGAGTTGAAGGGCCTGTGGCCAAAGAGAGAAAGAGAAGAATTCACTGCCAAGAGCCATTGGTAGGCGCCAGCCAAGTAACTTGACGAAACTCATTTGTCAGTGGTGGCGATAGAGCAGAGAAGTGCTACGTGCTGTCTGCGTGCTGTGTGGCGATTGAGAGTAGTGTTGAAAGACCATGTACTGAGGAGAAAACGTCAGCTGAAAGATAAAACTGGGCTTCCGGGATTATGCGTTTTTTCCAGCAAATTATGCACTACTTTTTGGTGAATTATGCGCCCAAAATCCTGAATTATGCGAATTGCGCAATATTTTTAAGCGAAAAATTTTAATTGTTTTAATTTATTAACCTTATCAGCAAGGGTTTTTTAAAACAATTTGAGGTAAAAATCAACGGTTGAATTAAAGCATTTAACTTTTTTTTAAATTTTTCATACTTTTTACATATTTTACATATTACATTTCTCCCCAAATTTTGAAGTAGAAGGGGAATGGATTGGAGTAGCCGTCAGAATAACATGCCATGTATTTTTGTTTTCAGAGAAAGCCGAGAACGAAAATAGAAAGAAATTGAAGCGCATAGGCAAAAGTTACATTTTTACATTTTTTTGTGCTGAAGTTTTGCACTTGAAAGAAGTCCAATGTCTGTTGTTTCGCTCGCTTCGAAGAGGATTCATTCATTCGCTTGATGTGTGAATCAGCTGAAAGGTGATTGTCAAGAACTGACTTTCGGTTGGTGATCCACGACAACATTACAAATTGAACAAAATCTGCATGGAACTTCCCGGGATATTGCTTAGCCCGTTCTTGTGGTGTAATGCTACATGGCTTTTTCTTTGGTTTTACCAGAAACTTACCCATTTAAAACGCGAAAAAGAAAGCTGTTTTGCTGCCAAACCCAAGCAGGCGCTTTTTTTCTTTTCCAAGCTGTCATTGGTTTTTTTTTTCAATCATGGCGCGTGTTATATAAAAACTAGAGCACATGCCCCAAACGGCCAGCAGCATACATGTAGAACGCCTGGACGCTTTTTGCAACGAAGCGGTGGCTATTTGCTGCGAAAATGTACCGTATTTACGGGGAAAACATTTCCATGCATCTCTCAAGGTATGAAAAAAGCATAGCTTATAAATAGATTTTTCAAAATTTTTTAACATTATGCGCCATTATGCGCTTTTTTCGGAATTATGCGAATTATGCGCTCAGAGCTGAATTATGCGATTTCGCATCGGCGCATAATTCCGGAAGGTCTGATAAAAGCACGTGGAGACGCGGAGCTAGGTTTGAACTAAAGAGGAAGAGAAAGCTTTGTGGTATCGGTTCAGGTTTTGTGGTGTTGGTTAAGAAGAGTCAAGGATTGTCAAAAGGAACTGCATAGTGAACTGCTCCATATAATTTGTAAATAATTAGTCAGTTCAAATTCGTGTGTTATTGCTATCTAGGTTTAAAATTACTCAGTTAAAGTTAGGAATCGTATTAGTTTAGCGACCAGTTGTAATAATTTTTAAGGATAAGATTGATATAGAATATTTAGAATTAGTTTACTTAGTGTTAATATTGTTAATATCGAGTGTTTTCTTTTCTACATACTTAATAAACATTAGCTGTTGTAATTTATGGTGGAGTGTTGCTAGATTGTGGGAAGGGGTATGTGTATTCAGTTATTGTTAGCTTTTGTTTCTCCATTTTCATCATCAAGGGAATTTTCGGGGTTTACGCCACAGGTGGATTCCTAAAATTATTAAAAATTTAATATGTATAGTTTTTCCTGTTAAAATTATTTTCATATTTTCTTCTTGGTTTGTCAGGAATGTTGTTACTTGTCAACTTAAGTTCCAAGTTTAAATCTTCAGTCACTTTTGGCCTAAAAACAGCAAAACTACTGTGACAGTGCCCCTTTAAGGCCAGCAAGTCTTAAAATAATAGTGTGATATTTAATTCACAATTTTATTTGATATTCTTCTTACACTAGATTGATTGACTCAAGGATACAACAGGTGGGTTACACTGTACGTGTATTTCAGAGTCTTTATCTGAATGTGCCATCTTTTGAACTTTAATTTAAGGATTTTGTATGAATGTGAAGTTTAATTAATCTTTGAAAAGTGATGGGAAAAAGATAGTATATGTATATATGAACACATGTCAATCAACTTGTTTAAATAGACAATTCTTATTGCCATGACATGTGGTATTTTGGGGATTTGCAGATCGATGAAATTTTCCAGCTTTACTTGTATGAACAAAAGATGAGAGAAGGTAAACATTACCATTTGGGCATGTTGTTTGTAAGAAATAATTTTAATGGTGACTAGAATATTCAATCAAACTAATTAATCTCACTACTGAGAATAATTAGACATCACGTCCTCTATACACATCCGACGCACTTAGCTAACTTAATAAATTTTAAAAATGGCAGACGACTGACGAGCATCGTAGATTGAAAATTGAAATATATATCGGACTCCCTAACTTTATTTTTGCAGTCATATGCAAAAATTGAAGGCACGATTTTTTATGAAAACAGACCAGAATAGTTTTTGCAATGTGCAACCTTGAATGCTGGTGAAACATTTTCAGGTGAATATCATACCGTACTCATGTTAGTCTTCTATTTCTGTTCCCAGGCTCCCATAATCTACTAAATGCATTGACATCTCAAGGTTCCAAAGGAGGTCAGGACGCATGCCGTGCAAGTATCAATTCGTGTATAGAGGTATGGTCGATATGAGTTGGGTAGAAAACAGGGGTTTCAACATGTCACCTTTCCTTTATCATACATTAATTTTTTCGTGGCACAGTTCTAGCCCATGGTAGCCCTCTCTGGTACATGTATATATACAGCATACATGTATGCAACTTCTAAGGACTGTTCCTATATTATTCATGAAAGCAAGGTTCACTTTCAATTCTGGTACCAGTTTGGGATTACAATGGTAACAAATCCAATCCCATCAATGTGTTGGCCAATGGGTCAGCTGACATATCACTGACATTAACTAACAAACAACCAACATTGGCTAATGCTACCAATGTGTCAGCCATTAAATCAGTACTAATGTGTCGGCTGACTCATGAGTGGGTTGGCTGACACAGACCTGTGGTTGACTGTTGGCTGACCCATTGTCTGACGCATGGGCCAGTGCATTGGTGGACACGTTGATGAGATCAGATTTGTTACCATACCCCAACTTTGTCATTCATACTAACTGACAAGCTAGCCGGTAGGCATAACTGCCAGTAAGTAAGTAAGTAACTTTATTTCAACTCGGGTTGATGAGGCTGATTAGGCCCCTAACAAAAACCTGCTAATATGCCGAGAAAAGTAAAATAAAAAAAAAAAAATAAAAAATAAAAATATAAATGCATACATACATGATCAATTAATAACTAACAATCTAACTATATCAAGAAATAAACAATCCTAAATCTTAAAATTATTACAATGAATCATATAAATCTGTACGTTACAAATGTAGTTCTCTCACAACCTTCTTAAATTCCTTAAGGATTTTCGTTGAACGCAATTTATCCGGTAAAGAATTCCACACTTTGGCACCAATAAAAGTTGTAGATTTTAGGCCAAAGTTTGAAGTCGCTGGATGTTAAACCAGCTACGTCCATCTGTAGAATGTAGCGCTCTACACGATAAAAATGACTTTCCTCTGCCACATGATCTTCCTGGGCCTTGTTTACATATCGGGCAAAGCACAGATTTTTCCCAGTAAAAGCACTCTTTGGCCTTCTCTTGACGACTCCTACCGTCAAGCACGCATTGAGATAAATAGCCAGAAGTTCCAAGAACGTACACGATACATAGAGGCAGAAAATATTGATAAGGGCGGGAGCTCTTCGAAACGTGACCGACCGCCATTACGCAGAGCGATGACATCCAGTATTGGCATGTGTTTGTATTTTGTGATTTTGCAAATTGTGACACAATTCTGAGCTATATGGGGTGTTTCAAAACTTTGTGCCCCTTTTTTTAACAGAGTTAATACCTTACGGTTGCACTTTCAGCACAGTGTAGCCTGAATGTCCTCTTGAAACCAAGCAATATTTATTGCTCTAAAAAATATGGCTTCCAAAACTGCTGTACGAAAATGAGTGAGATTCTGTCTGTCTTGTAGAAAAAGGGCACAAACCTTTGAAACGACCCTGTAAACTGCAGTGCATGTAAGTTCTGTTGCACTGAATTGTGGAAAAATGAACAAAAATGAAGACAGAGCATCAATTGAAGGGCTCTGGGCAAAAATTAACACCCTAACTGACTTTTGCATGATTTTTAGGTCATTTCTCAAAATTGCACCCAATTTCCACCGAACCAACTGCACTAAAATTAGGGGTGAACGTCCCCATGCTACTGTATATGCCAAAGATTGGGGCAATCCGATGAAAAGAAGCAAAAAAAAAAAAGAAAAAAAAATGATACCTGTATTTTCATATTTTCCTGCTCTTGTGCGCTCACTTCCCCTCCCCCCTTCCCCAGGGACCAGAAAAATTTTTTCCCTTTGTTATTTTGTTCACATCACTTAGGATAGGTAATTCCATAACTTGATTTCCGTGTATTGCGCGAAATCTAGACGCAATTTCGCAAAATGACCAAACGCACTGAAAATGTCAGTTAGGACGTTTTTGCTCCGAGCCCTTCATTTGAGACAGGGTAAACCTCTATTTTCAAGCTGTGGTCTCAGAACTGGAATTGGGCTGCAGTTGGACCAAAGCGAAAAAATATATTTCCTAGAATTCACTTCTGTTGCCCCTCATGATCATTATTTCTTTATCCTCACGTATTAGCTCTCAGTGTTTAGAAAAAACCTCAAACAAAATGCTGCTGTCCTCATGCAATCATTGTAACTGTATTTTATGTAAACAGGTTGTCCTTCATATCTTTATTTCATGTTCCACTAATAGATTCTTTCATTTCTTTAATCCAATACTGCGCATTTGCTTTTAAACGAGCCTTTGCTCATTTGCAATATGTGGGTAAATAAAGTTCATTTACTGTCTATTTCACAGAAAATGTGTGCTATTGAAGAAGAGCTTGAAAGCAAACTTGGGGTTTTTAGATTTCAGTTAAATGGTGAGTGTAAGCTTTAGTTTGCTTAAATCGCGTACTAGTTTAGTGCCCAGGCCGGCGCGATCGAGGCGGGAAAACGGATAGAGTGAAAAGGCCGCCATGTTTAGGGAGCGGCCTTGTTTTAGTGTTAAGTTTTTTCGGCGTGTTCGAAGTCTAACATGTCAAAACGTGTAAACACCGTGTGACAACCGTATTCAGTCTGACCAAAGTTTAGGAGTCTGGCACGCGTTCGGAAACGTTATAAGTGTTCCCGTTTCAGTGACCGGTTTGTGTGCGGTAAGACATTGCTTTGTGGTGCCCGTTTCAGTGTAGTTGGAGTATTTTAGCGGCTACAGTGAGGACCAGGCATGTTTCTCACATTTCTCTACCTATGTTGTGTTTTATTTTCCATTGTCTTAGATTCATTTCCGTCCATAATCTGGAACAATGTAACAAGGAATAAATTTGAACCATTGTCAGCATCTGTGTGCCTAATACCGGTCGCTTTCTAGCTCTTGCTTGGAGCTTTAAGTGTGTATTTTGGGAAATGATAGTGGTTGATTACACACTGTATACCGTAAATCCTCTATTAAGCCCCCCGGGGGGCTTATTTTTTTCAAGCACTTTTAAGGGGGGGCTTAATAGAGAGGGGGGGCTTAAAAGAGAGGGGGGGCTTATTTAATTTAGCGAAACGCATCACCTGTAGCAAAACTACCGTGGTATCAGACAGAGTATACTTGCGTGTTGTACAATTAAAGTCACTGTCAAAAGTATTTAATTCACTTGTGGAAGCCTAAAAAAACAATATGAACTTCCAGCCTGAATAAACCATAACTGATCAGTCCACGGTAATCGTTATTTTTTTTGCGAAGAATACAGGATGAGGGGAAGGGGAGGGGGGCTTATTAACTTTCCTCCTCTGAAAAGGGGGGGCTTATTAGAGACGGGGGGCTTATTTGAGAGGGGGGCTTAATAAAGGATTTACGGTAATTATGAAAATGCCTATATAAAAAGTATGTGAAAAAGTAGGAAAATTAGATAATGCAAGTAGTTGCAGGTCTTGAAATTTCAACTACACGAGTGAGTATTGGAGTACTGTTTCTTTTCCCCAACTGGTAACTCATCCGATGTATATACAATTTATTTTACTATTGGATCATATCAATGTGTTATTATTATTTTAGTTAAACGTTCGACCCTTGTATTACTGTAAATTAAATTCATTCGTTTTTTGAGGGAGCCTATTGTTATAAGCCCTATGGTTTCTTTTTAGGTTTTCTCGACACGTACGTTCCCTTATGTAACCTTGTACTATTTTTTTCGTTTCTATTTGTGGTAAAAATAAATAAACTCAAACTGCATGTAAAACTAAAACTTTTAAGTGCTAGTTAATATTATGTTTGTATCTTGTTTTGTTTTCCTTTCTCAATTCAGTCCTTATCATTCAAAACGTCTTTGTAACCCCCCCCCCTCCTCAGACCAGCAATTGGTTAAGTTTAAGTTTAAAAGTCTCAGTAATTCCATGGTATTTTGTATATGCTGGAGTCATTTTGAATGTCAATAATAAATTTAAATGAAGCAATTGCGTAGAGAAGCCTAAAAAAATTCAGGTCTTCAACGGGGTTTGAACCCGTGACCTCGTGATGCCGGTGCGGCGCTCTAACCAACTGAGGTGTGAAGCCACTGATGTTGGGAGCTGGTCATTTGTGGGTTCAAATGTTCCCGTGATGAGTGAGTGAACCGATGAAATGATATATGAAATGATTCATATATTGAATGTACTGTATGATTCATATATTGAATATATGATTCATATATTGAATGTATGATTCATATATTGAATATATGATTCATATATTGAATATATGATTCATATATTGAATATATGATTCATATATTGAATACATATATTGAAATTGCGTTCATAATTGTGAGGATCATATACAGCTTCATTTGATTTCATATCCGCAGTTCAAGAACTATATGAATCATTTCATATATCATTTCACCCTTTCATTCATTCATCACGCGAACATTTGAACCTGCAAATGACCAGCTCCCAACATCAGTGGCTTCATAGCTCAGCTTGCGAGAGCGTCGCACCGGCATCGCGAGGTCACGGGTCCAACCCCGTTCAAGCCCTGAGTTTTTCCAGGCTTCTCTACGCAACTGCTAAAATTGCGTTCATAACGGCGAGGATCATAGCTTCATTTGATTTTATATCCGCGGTATATGATTTATTTCATATATCATTTCATCCAATAATAGATTTTTCAACTTGGGATTAACCTCATGTAGTTTGTGTATCTTATATGTCTTGTATGTTTCCAAAGGAAGTAATTATCTTCTGCTAATTGACTCTTTCAGCTCTGTTAGCATTTGGAAGATTGTGTAGTGGCGATGTCTATGATGTACGTACATTGACAGTTCATTGGTTTAGTGGGATAGAACTACATTTATGTAATAACCCAAGTTAGCGTTTTTGTGGAGCGTTTAGCATTTTCCGTCTTCCCTCCCTCCCCTTTCCACTGTTTTTCTAG
>BLFK01000104.1:1631761-1653827 GCA_014634185.1 Astreopora myriophthalma | reverse complement strand
CCCCCCCCCCCCCCCACGGTCGTTTATTGCTTCTTACCAGGAGCCTCTTTCTTAAAAGTGCCGAACGGTTTTCAGGCCCGAAAAGCAAATTTCTTTCTACGACCCGCTGTCTCTGGTCGTTTTAAATGTTTTCAAGACCAGGTCGTTTTAAATGTTTTCAAGACCAGGAAGAAAACAACAACAACAACAACAACATCAACAACAACAAAACACACACACACACACACACACACACACACACACACACACAAGGACAACAACAAAATATTGCAAGTTTTAATGCCTCGAAACATTTTCCTTTTGAAGATACAGAGGCATTCAATTTCATTTCACTCGAAATACGCCCGAAAAGTTTCGGGAATTTCGAGAAATGGGCCCTAGTTGCAAGAATACATTTCGAACGGTATAAAAGTAAGAGATCTTTTTTTATTCCGCCAAAAATGTGTTAATAAAGTGGAGCAGTTAATCAAAGTTATGTTTTAGTATCTAGTTATTTTCTAATGTATTGATTTAAGAAGAAATTGAAGCTGGCGATGGTTTTTTCTTGTTTATCCAGAAGCCTATTTATTACATTTGCAAAAGAATGCAGAGTTACGAAGGAAGGTAGGTTGAATGTTGATGAAGGGACTAAAACGAATATAAAAAAATCGATTGGAAAATTATAGCCTGAAACCCGAAAGAAACCAAATTTTAGTGCATTTCTTCAAACGCATAGATGTCTGCAATTTAAGAGAGATTCAGTGTATGGTTGGAGGGACAGGTGTTCCTCGAATCCGCATTTGAACGATTTCTCAAGGTCCCCTTTTTAGTCAGTCGTGCTTAAATTTTCATAATCTAACGCTTGGAGGCTATTTCAGGGGGTTGACTTCACTATTAACACTGATTGAATTGATTTTCAACATTGGTACCCAGTACCCTGCTTGTTAAGAATATGGCTAATAGAATAATTTCGATAGCTTAAAATGAACTTCAAAGAATGAACGTGACTTCAAGGGCCTGGGGAACAAAGTATGGGTTTGTAAGAGTTTTTACCCTGGGCCTCGAGATGATGCCTTTTTGCCTAAGAGTGAATTTTAATATATCGAACTTGGCCTGTGTTCCGCAAGTGCGTTTCATTGATTTGTTGTTTATGGCATGACGTCATGTGCTTACCCTTTATAACGATGACGCCATATCGATCTGTTCTCTCTATATCGATGTAATTTACAGGCCATTGGTTTGAGCATTGAAGCGCTTGAAGAATCCGAGGAAAAACTGCGCGAGGGAGCTTGCGTGGCGCTCACAGTTTTACAGGTAAATTGAATAGCCTTTCTTTATACACGGTGATATATAAAGCTTCAAGCTCGTGGGGCCGTGTATAGAAAGTAACAGTTCGAACGAACAGAACGACGTTAAAAAAACCCAACTGGAAAGAGGCAACCATTTAGTTATTAACAAAGCGTAGTGGAGTTGAATTCGGGTCCAACAAAGGGTCCAGCCACTGGGCCTCAATTTCAGAACACCCGGCCACTTAGTTAGGAGCAGTATGAAAAACTACTGCTCCCGCGGTGCCGCACTCCCGTAGTCGAAGAATGAAAGTTCGCAGGGCTAATAAAATGACTTCTCCCGCACTCCCGCACTCCCGCACTTCCGCACTCGGGGAGTTGCATCTAAAATATAGTGCGTTTCTTGTTTTGCGTTGGTTCTTAGAAGTAGTCTTGAAATTACTTTGGCTTCGCAGACTCTCGCGCTACCGAAAACAAAGAAGCAAAAGCAAAAGGCAGGTGTGATTGTTTTGTTGTTTTCGCGCTTGTTGTAGGCGAGAGACGCGGTCCCTCAGTTGCTGTACCTCAGTCGATGCGATCTTCAGTCTGTTAAATTTGCAGCTAGAAAGGCACTGTCGTCTTTGGGTAAGGCTTCTCGCATGTGTTGTTTCCTGGAAAACAAATGCTGTGTTACAATCAATTTTCTAGATTCGTAAACTTTTTTGAGCGGTCCATTAGTGTGCGGTCGTTTATTTCTAAAACAGCTTGTTAATTGTAGCGTGTGTGTAATTGTTCTGAATCATCGTATTTTTTCCATCATTTGACTTTTCTGAACTAATCTCATTTAATTGAGCACCTTTCCCATGACATTGTTTGAGGACGGAAATTGATTTTCTGCATGAAGCACTGGATTGATCTTCGAAATGAAAACTAAGTTGCGATGTAATTCTTTTAGCTTTAAAACTTCTATTCACCTTTTTGCAGGCGAAGAAGGTGAAGATGCCTTAAGAAAATCAACCATGTCGTCAAGTGAAATAGCGGGACTCACGTTTTGAAGGACATCCGAGCTTAGTTCTCTCTGGCAATGCGCGTTGCAGGAAGAATAGGTGCATGGGGTTCTACTGATGCAGCAACTGCAGAAGGACGGTGAGGAAGACGAGAAAAATGTCTGTGTTGCAATGCAAGCACATGTGTATGTCAACAATGATACCGATATCTGTCCTTTTCATTCTGCACTGAGGAACAAGATGAGCCGGGGACGCGACATCCGGATACATTTGGTTAATTTCGACACGCTGTGATCTAAGAGGACAGCTGTTGACACATTCTTTCCGGCTCTAACTTTTGAGGTAGAAATAATCGTTTACTTGTGCCTAACTTGAGAGAAGTAACGTCACCAATTCGGTTGACTTGCGGTCTAAAGGTGTAGCTATTGCTGCATTGTTTCTGTTAACGCTGTTTATTTCTGGTTACCACACGGTTCTAACTGATGAGTTTGGATGTACTGATGTGGGCGACCTTTGAAAGGAGAGGAAATCAGCGATGCTTTTAGCCTTGTGGTTTCAATTCCCCATTTATTCTTCATTTTGATGTGGCTATCCGGCTCAGATTGATTTTGGAGAACTATTATCTTGCAATGGTCATTCTTCCATAATGTTTTTGAGGAAAGTGGGGCACCCAACTCGTTTGATAAGTAGTCGCTTGTCGTGATGGAGGTAGGAAGTGTTATACTGTCTGAACAACCAAGTCGATGAGTGATCCAATCGGATTGAAGTTTGTAACCCATATCCTGCGAATTCCATCCAGTTTTTACTGGTGAGCGTCGATTAGTTGGTACATTACTACGTTTAACTTGCTAACGTTAAAGGAATGTTTCCTGTTTATAAGGCATCGCCAGCTGATGCGGATGACGTTCTGGAGAACGTAAAGATTTGAATTCCAAAGAAATCTATACTCGTGTGACATACTATTCTCCCTTTCTTCATTCGAGAAGCAAAAGGATAAGCTTTGAGAACTTGTCCATCCTTTGAGACAAATGTCACCGATGAATTTTTTTGGTCTGGAAATTGCCGAAAAGACACGAGGAAAGTTATTTGGGGTAAAACACTCAAATGATTTCGGTTCAAAACGAAATTCTGTTATCTTCCAGATTGGGTTCTCAGTTGAGTAGGAGGAGAGAAAGTGTCAAAAAGATACACTCGAGTATTTCGTGACCATTTTGCTTCATTCTTTACAGTTTTCATCATGTCTCATTCAGTGATTAATTCAAAGACTGGGGGCAGATCTGGTGGAACTAGAGGGAGATCAAATTTTCATTTTCAAATCCATAGTGAAGCACCTTTTTTTTGCTGATCCTCTGCCCCAAAATACGTCCTTCTGTTACAGAGCATAAATTTATGTGCCCCCGTTTTTTCCCTGCATAGAAACCATTGGCCCCTCCCCCCTTTTTTATTTGCACCGGCACCCTCCCCCTTAAATATTGACCAGTCCCTTATTTGGTGTTATTATTGCTTTGTGCTTCTGTTATACTAAGTCAGTAAGTGGAGGCAAGCAAAGTTTGAGAAAATACGTATGGTGGAAATTCCAACAACGCAGTGTTGAACGTTGTTTTTTTTTCCCTTGGGTATGAAGCCCCAAGTTTAATTAATGCTTAATGAAGCTTTAACAACAGAGTATTTATATTGTCTAATAATAATTATATTGTTCATAATATAAATCAATTTTTTTGTACACGATTAATTAATGTTGGCCAGAATTTGGAAGACTGAGATTTCAGGGACGAATTTTTAGAGAAAACTGAGGGAGTTTAATAACTTATTGCGTTAAGTTACAAATTAGTTGTCGTTCGACTGTGGCGCGATGAGTAAAGCGATCTTTCCCCTTCTGTGTATCGGACAGCGCCGCCGGATGCAACTGCCATCTCTTTGGACGTTTTGAGGAGTACAATCGTCCTCTCGCAAGGCGTATAATTTTTGCAGTGTTTGTTTACAGTGGTTTGTAATTGGGTGACGTAAAACCAAAACCACACGCGCTTCAGCCAACCACAAGTCGAGGAAATTCAGTCTCGACTTGGTGTTACAAGAGCATCAGAACACAGAGCAAGTCAAGGCGGCTGGTGCCAAGGGCGCGGGAAAACGAGGGTTACTAAGTCGAAATTGTTTTTAGTTTTGAATCTGATTGGTTCAGAAGTTCGCGTAACGTTTCTGATCCAATGATAGAGCAAATAAAACCAAAGCAATTGCGCGATTACTTTCGACACTAAATTAAAAACTGCTCTATGTGAATACAAACCACTGTATTAAAATACTGAGAGTTATTGAAAGCTACCGGGCAATATTACTCAGGGGCACCCAACGGCAAATTGTTCTTATTTACAAAATAAACTAGTTTTCATACCTCTTTTATGAATGTTATGCAATGTTTGGATGTATTTAATAAGCTACGGAGAATGGTATCTGTTTGGATTCTTCAGCTGAAGGAGAAAACTTTAAGGACTGGAAATTCGTATGCCGAATTTACTAGCCGACTTTGTTTCTCCGAAAATGCTATCTGATCTTTTTTTCATCCAAAATGTGACCACGTTTAGCTTTTCGTAAACCCAAGAGATTAAATTTCTTTGCAAAACGAAAGTTGCCCATGACATTTTTACTCGAGAATACTCCAGCTGTTCTAGGGCCTCCCGAACGGATACCTCATCGAAATGACCGGTTGGGTGCCCTAATTATTGAATATTTGAACTTTTTAAGACTGTCTGCCTGAAATGCTTCGGCGTTCAGTACTTTTCAAATGACCGCTATTGGTCAGTGCTTCCATGTGGTGCTGTTGAGTTTATCATGCAAGGCGCCTCTAACGAGTCATTTTGAGTTTGGGGATGAATTCCTAAACTGTGACCACTCAAATGGTGGCTAAACGATATTTTCGTTTGGTTTTGTTGCACATAAACAAGGCGGTTTTAGTTTTGGATTCCGTGGACAAATTCCAAGAGTTTGTACCGCAAATAGGAGCTACTGTCTGGGCGTCGCCTTTTCGAGTGGGACCTTTTCTCAAAGGTTTGACTTGGGAAAGCTTTTAATGTTAAAGAAAACGCATTATTTAATAGCCGCCATTAGAGTTTTAAAATTCTTATTCAAATTCAAAACAGCGGCTTTTCATAATATTAAAGTAGCCTTGACGGAAAATCATTTAGGCATTTAAAAACTTAATATATTTTTTCAAAATTACTTTGACTTGTAGTGACTTTAATTTTAATGCGTTATCTGTGCATTGTTCGATACCAAAAAAGGGGAGTAATTCGTGTAGTAGTTGTGTTTTACTGCTGAGGCTGTAATGTTAAGGAAGGTGAAAAAAATTCATCTGTAAAAAGTACCTGTTAGAATCTATTGACGTTATGTTTCCCTCCACCTCCTCCCTCCTTCCCCGCTGACATTTGCATAGTTAATTAGCTTGTTAATGGTGCAGCGGTTGTTTGTTACTCATCTTTATCATTATAAGCATCAGCGAGAAAATGTCACTCGACTCGCGCGCAACAGTCGGAAAAAAGAAGTGTTCTCTAATTAAGTTCTAGGACTAACTGAAATTTTCATATGTTTCCATGTTTCCAAGGGAAATTGGTGATCAACACATTCGAATTTGTAACGGAAGATAAATGGATGACGTGATAAAGGAGAAGAGAAAATCTTAAAAATATATATGCATGACTGAGTATTTAGCACAAGAGCGCTTGAACTTGACATGTATGTAAATCAGTGCTCAAAGGAAATAAAACGTTAAACACCACGTTCTGCATACTTCTATCGCTTGAAAACATTAGTCAACGAAGAGAAAATAGGCCATTCATAAAGGACTGGACACTAGTTTAACTCTTGTTCAAATTATATCATTACTAGAAATACGTGACTCGCAAAACCTCGCGAAGCTAGGGCTGGGAGCGCAGTTAATTTGGAGTGACAGAATGTGCTGTCTTTGCTGAGCCAAGCGATGTTGTCTTTGCTCTGTGTTTTCCTGATGTCTCCTTCTTCTTCGCTGCTCGCGCTGAAACTGAAGTCGCCTTTCACGTTGTTCAGGAGTTTCGTTGTTTAATCTCCTTCGGCGAATATTTCTTGTCCCTTGTGCGTGCTCCTGTGGTTCATTTGCATGAGAATTTGGTCGTGTTTGACCGATACTAAACAATTTTCACTCCTTGATGAAATTACACCTTCGGCCTCAATGAATAAACATGAGAGTGCGCCATTGTGAGGCAGCGGTTGCTGCCTAGCAACCTTCCCTTTGTCTGACGTCATTCATACTTTGTTTGCGCACTGTTGCCAGGCAACAGCACGGACACCTTCAGCGAAATATATATATATATAAATTATATTTTCCGCTCGAATTCGCGCGGCTTAGCTCCCGAGCGCGGGCCTTCGGCCCGACAAATTTATTAACCTCGCTTCGCGAGGAAAAAAAAGTCAACCCAGCACCAGATAGCATGAAAATGAGTAAATTAGTGAAGCTTGGTCAGGTTTCGTTGCATTGTATGGACACTGTGAGCTGTTAATACTCACTAAAATTCAGTACGAATGTCTTTAATTCGGAATTGGGGTTCCGTATATCCAGCCTCTAATTTTTTCTGATTTTAAAAATCCTAGTACATCTAGCTAAACAACCTTAAAGTTGGTAAGCGAACCAATTTTGAAGTGATCAGTCTTGTCTCGATGTTTAGTTAAGGCCGGAACATTGTTTTTCTAGTGGGTTGGGGAGAGGGTACGAAATTTTCCCCTACAACATTTTTTTAGATTTATCCGCCCCTGCAATCTTTTATTTGTCTGTTTGTTTTTTCCTGCAAACATTTTTTTATTACTTTTTTTTTTCACAGTGCTTTCTTTTCTGTTACAAAAAATAAACTACTAGATCTAATCATCCGCCTCGAGTATAGAGCGAATTCATATGGCGTCTAAAAAATTATTCTTTTGACTTTGGCCTCATTTAAAGCCAAAATCATTTTCAATTTTACATGCTAGCGAGGCATTTGTACATGCTGGTGAGGAAAATTAGCATAAAGGCAAAATAATTTATTAGCCGCCATTTGACGCCATCGATACAGCGACTCTTTTGTGTGCGAATGAAGACTTAAGATTCTCCCTCTCTCCTTTAGAGAGAAGGGCCATTTATTTGTCCAGTCTATTTTATTCGTTTTGAGTCTCCGTTTTTTTTTCACTTTTTTTTCTTGCTTACGACTTCGAGGGGTAACTTGAATCACTAGAAACCAAACTCCTAAACCTACTTATAGTCTTATAGAAAACCCCATGGTAATCCCGTTGCTTAACAATTTTAACCTGCAGGTTAAAACCTATACGGTTATAACAGGTTCAACCTGAGCCGGGTCGGGTGCACTCAATTTCGAAACTGCGCTCTGGCATCGCTCTTCAACATAAGAGCACTCTTCTCATTGTTAACATGATCTCGGCCATTTTTGTTTTCAAATGTTTGTAGCTCTTCGTCATCCTGTTTTTCCCGAGACAGATCTTCAGCAGTGGGTCGGTTGATAGTCTCCGGTAAAGTCATACACACAACCGCAGCAGCCACGGCGAGGCCAGTCATGATTCCATATGGCAGGAAACGGTGAACTGTCAGCTGTGGCAGAGAAGAGCAAATAATCAAGAAGACGTATGAATTCATAGAACTTTGACAGATCTATTTTTATTAAGAATGGCAGTCTAGTTAGACTGTGTTTACACGGACACTGTTTCATTTGTAACCGTGTCGTTTCCGATGCGGTTTCGCCTTCCGTTTACACGATGCCGAACGAGACCGTTACCGAAACCGGGTCATTTTGAAGACGCTGACACAAGTGGAGCGTTTTCACTGAAGATGACACGGTTTCATCCGTCGTGCAAACGGCGAACCCTTGAAACTGTGTCGATTTGAAACGGGTCCGCTGCCTAAGGACACGTTCTGGTTGATACCAGCAAAAACATGATAGAGGACAGCATGAACTAATGAACAAGTGGCAAGTGATTCTGTAAACATGTAAAGACATTTAATTGGCTTGCGGAAAATTATTTAAAGGAGAGTGTTCTATACTCACCAGGAGAGGAGCATAAGCCGAGGCAAATGCGCTCACACGCGCAGAGGCGGTTGATGTTCCCATACCGACGTTCCTGCGCGAAACAGAAGTTAACGGAGATGATTGTATTGTCACACAAGGCTATCATGATCTTCAATGCCTGAAAGGATTTGTGATATTTACCGTAAGGTTGTCGGAAACAGTTCTGCGGAGTAAATGTACACCAAGAGGAACGCACCGTCACTAGCGAACTTGGCCACACACAGGTACATGAAGATTTTGGCAATCCTATAACCTAAGAAAAGGGCAATATATATGGTTATCGATTGTAACGATGTGACTTTATGCAAATTTACACTTTGGTTAATTTGTCATCAGTGAGGATCTGTTAAAATGCGAGATCCCTTTTCAGAGCACAGTTATACACAGAGTCACACTATTAGCTCTCAGTTTTGAATCCCCTCTCGTCCCCTGAGGCCGCGATTCTCTCGGTCAGCACCAACAATAACGACCTCTGGCTGGTTACGAAGTACGCGCAGTCGCAACTGGGGGTTATTTTAATAACCGTTGACAGCAACTATTGTTTTAAATTTCTGAGATTGCGCAGACGAGCCGGAAGTCCGTGATTCGTGGCACTGCTTAAAGTCAAACAGCTTTCAAACGTGACGCCATTAAAAAGCAGATGCTTATTTTTTCGGTAACTGAATTGCTTGTAAGTGCTAGTCATTATTGTAGCACGGCACTTCCTTCAGCCGATTTTGGCGTTGAGGGGACGTTACCTTCACTGTATTCAGCTTTGTCCGAAAGTAGAAGGGCGCCCATAGAACCTACAGCAGCGGCAAGGAATGATACCACAAGCAGTTTCCTTCGACTGACCCTAACAAAATAAATTAGCAAGAAAAGCGTATAGGGAGCGTTCGCTTACGTGATCAACAGCCATATTGGTTTACTGAAACCAAACAAACAATCCGTATTAAAAGAGATTTCTTAAAACATAAAACTATAAAAGTTAGAGATAACAAGTTAAACCGACGTTTCGGAGTAGACATCACTCCATTATCAAGGTAACAATCAAACAAAGAAAAAACAAACAAACAAACAAAAAACCTTATTTGCATGAAAATAAAGTTCAACCCACCCCCTCCCCCCCCCAAAAAAAAATCATTTTCTTCATCTTGGTGTTCTCCTACCAACCTAAAACTCAGGCACTTTCTGTCACGAGACCTCGGTTTCTGCTGTTCAAATAACCACTTGGTTACAGCAATGAAGCAGGGAGGGGTAGCTCTCTCGTCAAAAAGGGAGGACAAGAGAGAGATAAACCCGCCGTGGCGTTAAAGTGAAAACACTCTGATTATTTTTTTAGATCCTTCCTAGTTACAGTCTTCGTTCACGAAGGGGCGGAAAGTATTATATACGGGTTCCCCCAAACCCCAAAAATATTGCAATGGGCTCCTCCAACATTCTTGTGAACGAAATCATCAACACGTTTATAGCCTACCTCAGGTTTAGAAAAGTCAGTATAGGATACGCGGGCAAGGCGGAAGCTCCACTTATCAGCACGTTTAAGTAAATATTTCCACCCAGGAAAGGCGCACTGAAGGATACTCCCCAGCTGATAAAAGAAGCAGCAAACCTGTTGGGCGACGAAATGATTTGTATGTAACAGGAATTTCGTTTTTATTTTGTTTACTTTTTTTATTTTTTATTGTTATTATTTTTTTGGAATGGCTAGTGCCTATTATGGCTCCTTAGGTCCCCTATGTACTTTTTATTTCCCAAATATTCCTCCTCTCTCTATAATAAAGATGGGGCTGAGAAATCGCGCGCTCGCCCCAAAACACGACCTTGCTACAAGGTGCATGGTGAAATAGAGATTGTAATTCACCTCGATCGCATGACCTATGATTGTTATGTAAATTCACTTTTCAGTAAGCTGTAAATGTGCACGTTACCTTTTCATTTCCGCCCGAAATATTTTGCAGTCTCCATCAATAATAATAAATATTAAATAATAAATACTTAGATTGGCCACTCCCCTCGAGGGACTTTTCAAGGCCAATGTAACTAATGATACAAATGAACTAAACAGAGTCACAGCCCATGAGTAGGAGTATCCAAACGTCATAGTTCGGGCTATCAGCACAGGAGTAGACGAAATTATTTCTAGTTTTTTGTTTGTAATTCCCATGAAAAGTGGTTTCCATGGCTGCAAGCGCTCTGCTCCATGCAAAAAACACGTAGCATAAAAAAATGAGCTGTCAATCGTCGTCATGCTAAGCCATTGTCTCTGTTTTTTAGCGCGCGAAATGCCGTTCCAAAAACAGCTCCGTCTACTCCTGTGTTGGCGTGCCATTCCAGTGGTGGAGTTAGGCACTCCAATGTATGGGCTCCTGATAGAGTAACGAATCCCAACCAGCGGGAGACAGACCAGTTGGTTATGTACAAGCGCAGCAGAGGAATTAAACTAGGGACTACCTAGAACCTGAATTCCAGCAAGCGGTCAATCTTGCCCCTAGAGTCCTCAGGCTCTTTGGTCAGTAGGTTGTCGCCAGGAGAGACTCTGGGATAATGGACGCCATTTTCCCACAAAATCTGGGACAGTTTCTGTGCCGGCGCTTGTGCAGTTGTAAAGTAACAGCCAATCAAAAAATTCGAACTTTTTCGATTATCCCAGAGTCTCTCCGGGCGTCCACCCGCTGACCAAAGAGACCGAGGACTCTGGGTACGAGATTGGCAGGACTTGAACCCGGGACTCCGGCGCCCTAACCACTCGGCCAAGGTTCGTGAACTCACCACATAAACCAGGAACCAAGGGTCCTGTGCACCATTTTGAGGGAGGAAAACAGATCAAGATAATCACCAAGCTTTTCTTTTTTGGGCAGTACTAGTGCTTCATCTGGCATTTCTTTTCCATTCAGCTTAGCCACCTTACAAAGAATACTCCTTGCTTCTGATGCTCGACCTTTTTTTAGAAGCCAGCGCACAGACTCTGGGGTGAAACTGTATATAATGAATTATGTATTATCATTAAATACGAGACCAATGGAAAATACTTCTATTTGAGAGTTACATTTGCGTGGGTGTGTGCGTGCGTGGATGTGTGTGTACATGCAGAAAAAAAAATTCAATTGCTCTGCTCTTAGCCCACTGCATCACTTAATAAACCTATTTTATTTGGAGGGACCTCATAATCAATAAGCCTTATGGTTTCCTTATGAACTTCCTCGCCAGTGACATTACTTAAATTTGTCTCATAATGACATTGTTTCTTCTTAAATGTTTGTGACAAAATAAACATGAACTTGAACTTGACCAAAGGCGTGGACAATTCCAGCGATGGAATACTATAGTTACCCTGAAAGGCTTGGGGCCAATTCCGCTCCATTTTTGAGGTAATATAATCTGTTGCGTTTTATAAAAACACAGTCCACAGAAACCCTTTCTGATGACCCCATGATTGTTGCTAGCACATTTTGTTCAGGATTTTAAAATTGCCTAATGAAATAAGTAAGACAGGCGGTGCATGAGACGCGCCAATAGAAGTGTTTGCACTTATGCATGACTGTCGTCCCCGCGGTGAATGTGTTACCGGCCGTTTCTATGTAAAGGACATATCATCAACTGGAAAAGGACGTTGAACCTCTGGAGTTGCTCTTACACCTTCACCTTATTATTATCATCGTCATCGTCATCGTTATCATCCTCGTCATCGTCCTCGACGTCGTCATCATCATTATCGTTGTCGCCGTCATTATTATTATTGTCATTATTATATCTCTCAGATAGTACGCGCGCTATGATTGGCCTATTTAGCGGACTGTATTGTACAGCACGGACCGCTAAATTTTAGAGTGTGCTTTCCTGTTCGATTCGTTACCAAGAGATAAAATAAATATCTTACTGACCTCGTTTTCTCGGGCCGTACTGTAAGTTATGGTCCCTTGTTTTTTCGGCTTTAATTCCCTGGGAATTATTATCCCGTAAATTGAACTGGAAAAAACGCGGGCCGTAACTTGTAGTACGACCCGAGCAAACGAGGTCAGCAAGAGGTATTGTCGTCATCATAATCTCCATTATCGCTAATTCTCCTTTTCATTATCATCGTCATCATTACTTACCACCGGGCAGATACAAGCAGAAAGCCCGGGGCTCAGGTGACCATGACGAGGCGGAGGGAAAAATCGTAGAGTTATGTTATAGAGCGCAACAACGACATTAGAAGATCCCACAATAAAGCAATTGTAATGACACATTTCACCTCTGTACTTTGGTGTAAGGGTTTTGTTCATTTTAGTCCACTTTAATTTACCTTTTCGCACCATGTCATTTTAACTTTGTGTTAGTGTTGATGGTAATATTATATCATCAGCAATAAGTCGTACTTACAACCATCCAGCTACAAGCAGAAAACCCGGTGCTCCAGTAACCATGGTCAGTGTCCTCCAGTCTCTGATGGCGTATGCAAATGCTGGCAAAATCATGTAGAGGAGGACAAATCCGACCCACACCAGTGTTCCTGCCGTGCTTCGGTGGCGTATTCCGGAAAATTCCGTCGCCAGCACAAATAATGGAATACTGTAGGCCCCTAAATGGGAGTGGTGATTGAAAATTAATGAGAGTCGTTGAGTTTTCTTTTTTGTGTTTCAAGACAGAGATTCTAGTTAAAGATAAAAGTCCAAGTTAATAGCCGAAAAGTGCTCAAGGCGAACCAAACAAATTTCTTCTTTATTTGACAATTCTAAAGCGACACACTTACCAATCATGAATCCAACAAGGGCACGAAAAAGCGCAAACACCCAGAACGAGGGAGAAAGGGCAGATACAAAATTAAACAGGCAGGTAAGGAATCCACAAACGAAGAGAGGAATCTTGCGACCAAACTTGTCCGAGATCGTGCTAACGGCAATGCTACCAATAAAAAAACCAGCGAAGATAACAGAGGTCGACACGAATCCCAATGATCCACGGTCACACACGAGGTCAAACTGCGAAATCAAAACAAAACAATTGGAAGAAAAACGATTTTTTTCACAAGCGGAGTGTCAGTTACAACGATGCACTAGTCCCATAAAGACGAGAAATATTAGGTCGTGTAATTGCCAGGAGATAGACAACGTCATTTTAATTTTGAGCCACAGAATCGAAACATTTTCAGTGATCTGGCGGCCATATACTGGATTACATAACGCATTGCGGAGCTTCCCGTGGTCAACCCCTGAGGTAGATGTTGAAGTTTAGGATGGGACCCCGCGGTTTTCTTCGTGCAGAAAATTTAGCCATACAGTGAAATAAAAAAACCCTGTCTTTTCAAACTGACATACGCTCTAGCCGTGGGAACCCTCGTGGCTCGTGTGCGACTTTCTTATGTTGAGGAGCAGCTACAGCTTCAAAACTTGGTGTTGTTTTCTTTTGTGGCCTAAAATATTAATTTGCTATAACTTTTGTTTTCCTTACAATAAGTGAATTTTTCAATTATAGTTCAATTTCTGTTCACGAAAGATTTCACGTCAATTTTCTCAAAAACCTGCAGGCGTTGTTCCCCCAATCTCCACTTAATGCATTGCTACACAAGGTGGCTACCAGCTATTGCCTTCGTATATGAGAGAACCCTTTTTCTTACAGTTTAAGACATAATTGTTCTTTCATATACCATAAATTGTAAACCTTTTCTTTTCTTTTTTTTAAAAATCAATTGCGTTATTAACTAAACATGATTGACTTAAGAACGCATTTACTGCACCTGAGTGACCACCGATGTGAAGTCATCTGCGAACGTCCAGTCCTCCCTGGGAATACCGCATCGGAATGAATACCTTTTGTCGTCGGTGATATAAATAGTCTCATTGAAAGGACACGTGGAGTTATTGGTGCACTTCCACCCGGGCTCCGATGCAATGAACACCATGATCATCACGGTGAATGCCCACCAGAACCCATAGACTATATTGACATATAAGTTGAGAACGATTTGGTAACGCCCAAAGCTTCCAATCTTCTCTAAAACCTCGTCCGTTGTTAACGCCCTCATTGCTGGAAGAAAATCTATGTTAAAAAAAACACCCTTAGAAGGGCTAGGTGGCCGAGAGAGAGAAAGGAAGGAAGGAGGAAGAAAACTTCCTTTGTCATAATTAGATGCAAGGGGTTAATCCAGTGTTTGGACACGTATGATCTTTTGCCACAGCGCGCCAAGACGAACAAGGTAACCGTTTGTGTGTGGCCCCCATGTGGTTTCACTTTTGCAGAGTTGCTTTCCCACTTGTGGTATTTGTGGTAGTTTTATTTCTCCACTTCACTTCATAGTCACATTCATTAAAAAGCTACCTTAGTATAATTTTCAGCGTGAATATAAGAAATGGGTGTTATATTAACTGCGCTGCCCGATTAATATAACAATTTGGAGGCGCGGCTGCTAAGCTAAGCAAGCACTTTCCGTGCCTTTTATCGTGTTTTAGCACATTGTTGCTTGGGCGGAGGAGCTCAAGCTAAGGTTCCAAGAGCGCTATGACTATATACGGTTGAAAAGTAGACCGGGTAAGACGGGGCATGCAGACAAAAGTAGAGCGCACCTGGAGGTGAACGGGACGAAAGTGCGAATTGTGGTTGGTTGGTGTAAGGGTTTTTGACGTCCTATACGTGGGTAAGTAAAGTGAAACTATCTGACAATGCGGCGAGGAATTCTACGAATTGAAAACTATAAACCAAGTAGACATTTGGTAGCAAAGGAACGGAGAAAAATACTACAGGAAGCACAGGTAATTTTGTTCGACTTACTATTTGCCTTTTTCGGTATTTTGTAGAAACTATTTCTGTCCATCTTTTGCTGATTTTCATCAGCCTTTAATTTTCATGACGTTTTGGAACATGTTTACGCTTATATTACGATTCATGAATAACAGTATATATAATTTAATGATAAGTTTGTCCCATTGTTTACTAATTGGTGACTGCTAGACTGCAATCCATAATGTTTCCTATTTCTTATTTTATTTACAGATGAGCTAGCAGTTTTGCGGTCCTCGCATCGGATGGAACAATGAGTGCTTTTTGTTCAATAAAACCGCTTTATGTAGCGGACGTAAAAAAAATGTAAGATAAATAGGGTTTTTGAAGGGATTTTTCGGGAAAAACTGGGAATTTGCGGATAGATTTTTAGAGCATTTTTCGGGATATTTGTGTCTAGGCCAAAGCACACGGTACTACAGCGTCTTGTTTTGCACTTTCTTGATATTCACCGCTGCAAATTATACTCAAACAATTATTCGCCTCAAGCCCAGTGAATGTTGGAATATTTACCTCGACAATGTCTTGGTAAATATTCATCACCATTCACTTCGCCTTCGGTGAATAATCGTTAAATATTACATGAAAAGAGGAGGGACACATGTAGGGTGAATGATTTCGTTTCGGCTTGACTATAATTGCAATTATAATAGAGGAACGTTCAATAATTGTATATTATTCAAAAGCAAGGAAAATTTAGTGAAAATTTAGCCTCCCGCCCAGTTTGTGGCTTCCCCGGTGCGACTTTAACATACCCAGCATGTATCATTTGTGTATGTTTGAAAAAGGCAAAACAGCGACCTGACACAAAATTTGCCAACCCGGTGACGTTTTTTCCGAAAACCCGTTGAGAATATAGATGCCACTGGGTCTGTTACAGAGGGGTGTGATAAAAGCAAAACAATCATTATAAGTAAGATAGTTATTGGTAGAAAGGTATGTATGTTAGCAGAATACATATTGTAAAACCTATAACATTCATATTCATTAATACCAGGAGCCCATGACCCGGAGCGTGCAACTTCAATATACTCGTGCCACGGCGTTTTCAAAGACCGTGCTATTTTTAGGTTGATTTTCCAGCGAATTCAGTTTCCCACCGGAGCCTTGGTGTCCCACAGGAGCCTTTCTAGCCAATTATAAGCCTTGCATAATTAAGTACTTGGACGCGGGCAGACTGGAACTGAACTTTCAACCCATCCTCTACCTCTGAAATGACTATTGTCGACAATTCCTAAATTTCTCTAAATTGACTATTATCGTCAACTTAGGACGCTTAGCGCTTGATAAGGATTATGGGAAATGAATATCTATTTTTAAAATCAGAACCCCAATGCCTAAACTCGCTGGACTCGAACCTGGGAATGTTCGATTAATAACCCTTCCACTTAACCACTAGACTACCGCATCGGTAACTGACAGAACACTTTTTTAAAAATATATTAATATATTTTTTCGTCCGAATGCCGCTGTAAACGTGTATTATCACAGGCTAAGAAACAAGTTTAAAAAGGAGAAAATGTCGCTTACCAAATTTTAAGAGAAAGCTGATGATTTTAAAATCAAGTACTAGACTTAACCACTATTCAGCAATGATTTTATATATACGAATTCGATTTGATAAATAATCGGTGCAATTGTTAGCCAGTTGATCTTTAGTGGTCAAGTGAGTAAAAACAGTTCCGTCACATTGGGAGCTCCGGGTTCAAATCCCGTCCAGAGATGCCACTTTTCCTTTTTTCTTTTCATCTCCTACCACAGGCCCTGGGACAGAGTAATCCTAAAATGACGATGACAGTCATTCCAGGGAAAATTACGAATTGTCGATAATAGTCATTTCAGAGGTAGAGGATATGTTGGAACTTTTCGCGGGAAAAACGTGTCTATAAATAGCTTGGTCTGTAAAAATGCCGTGACATAGCCCTGGTATTGGAGTTGTACGCTCCTGGTTATGGGCTCCCGTTAATACTGAGCACTGAGCACAATGACGTTTCAGTGGACTTTGGAATGGTTTTGGTTTTTAGGTTTTTACAGTTTTTGCACAGAAGTGCAAGGTGATGTACGAACGGGATCCTAAGTCCCATGCGAGGTATATCATCTTCCCCGTACCCGCCCATACACTAACAAAGGACAGCCACAACACCGGGAACTTCATGCCCTACTCATTTCGAATAGTGTGTGGGTTCTTTAACGTCCCACATTGAACTTACAAACATGGAAGGTATTTGTGAGATGGGACCTACGGTTTATGGTCCTTATCCGAGAAGACTTGAAGGTCTAACCACATGCGAATGTAATTACAAAGGTAGCACTTTCTCCTCAGTTATTTTAAGACCCTGAGTGATGGTCCGGCCAGAGTCGAACTCGCGACCTCCCGCGTAGCAGCCCGATGCTCAACCGACTGAGCCACCAGTGCGCGGTTGAAGGTATAATACTCTTTTCTAGGATTTACTTTTGCGTATGAACGACTGCATGTTATTCCAAAAACATTTACCACTAATACTTGAAAAAAATCTCCTAATATTTGTTCGAAAAGGTTCAATGACTAATTGGTCGGATGATGCACTGCGAGTATTTGACCCTGTGCAAAACACAGGATGAAAGTATTGAAAAGAAGAGGGGTTAAGATATAAGAGCTGTAACGTTGCTGTGATGACTCAACCTGTCCCTTCGAAAACGGGAGGAATGTATGTACGGATTGATGTTGTGTTCCGAAGATAGTCTTATAATCGTTGAGTTAGAATTGAACGGAGCATTAAAGACACATTGTTAACGAGCCAAGCGGCGCAGGCAGTCGACAAGGCCGGCACAACCCAAACTTGGTACTTGGCCATGTTATTGCTTGATATCTTTAAGTTGTTAACAAAAGGCCACATTCGGCCGTGACATGTAAAAGTTTCATTCTGTACGAGTAAACTCGAGTTGTGTGTCGATCTTTGTTTGCCTTATTCACCGAACAACATGTCCAAGCTCGCAAGGGCTTTCCAAAGGAACACCAGGACAACCTAGCTTGCCGGCGTAGCAAGCGATTCCGTGGGATTTCACGCAAAGAAAGACCGAGGAACGAGATATTCAATGTTTTGGACAAGATTTTCAATGTATTTTTTCCTCTCGCTCCAATTTTCGCGCGGCCAAAACATCGAAAATCTCGTTCCTCTGTGTTTCTTTTCATGAAGTATCACGGAAACGCTTGCTACGCAGGCTAAGGACAACCGAGAATCCGTGACCTTGACAGGTCAAATGTCCGGTGCTACGCTAACCACTTCACCCTCTCCAAGAACTCAGTCGGGAGAAGAAGAGACGCTTTTTCACTAGCACCAACATATAGATCGTTTTCACTCACGTGACCAGAGTAAAAGAGTATTGTGGCACCTGTACATCTTTTCACGTGTTCGCGTCGATAAGCGGAATGAAAGGGCATCATTAACAATTATTCGCGAAGGCGAAGTGAATATTAGGGAATATTTCCCAGTATTCAATGAGAACGAGGCGAATAATTGTTTTAGTATAATTTTTAGCGGTGAATATCAAGAAAGTGCAAAACAATGTGCTACTGAAACACGATAAAAAGCCACGAAAAGTGCCAGGTAGCGCTATGTCAGCTAGCGCGGTTAATATAACACCGAAATAGGTCGTTTGCAACCAAGCTCTGGAGACACATATAACAATGATGAAATGTACAGATGCTGGTTGACGAACAAAAGGAGCTAATGAGCGATCTATCGTTTTCGTCAACCAACATGGCGGCCACGACGTAACGTGCAAACTACCTTCTATCCAGGCTAGCACTAGTTTTCATTGCTTAAACTGACAAGACCCTTTCACTTCGACTTACATGACGTAAAATCGACTTCAAACTTACGGTAAAGTTAGAAGAGAAATTCACAAGGGTAAACGTGTCGAACTTCGTCCTCTCGCTTCGTGGTAATGTCGATATCCAATAGACTGACGAGGCAAGCTGCTCATATCACCAATTTTTTTTAAAACAATTAAATAGAAGTACCATTACAATAACTTAAAGCTAACCGTTTTCAAGTCGGTGCTTAGACTTGAATGCTGTAGATTAGCGCGAAGCTAAGAAGCGCGGTTTCTTGTCGAACTAGAGTTTTATTGTACCAGTTTTCTATGCAACTAGAGGCGTTCTCTTGACGACGACACAGATATGAGGAACAGTACATCGTATAATTGTCAGGAAATGTCCAACGCCATCTTGAGCGATGGAAACGAGTACCCGCCCTATAATTATACCAGTGATAACCGAAAGCTTGGTTTGTTGTCGAAACCAAAATTGCGCAGTGGAGCATGAGATATCTCGTGTTCTTGCGTTCGTGCATGGCTGATAACGCAATCTTTCAGTCTCCGAAACTTTTGGAGGCGTTTTTCATTTTGTAACTTTAAAACTTTCAGAAAGTACGAAATTAAAGGATAGTACACTGGTGTGTCCCCGTGGTCAGACTAGGGAGCACTAAAGTTGGAGCTTCCACCCTGCTTCCATCCCTCGAGCCCTTTCAACCCAGCCATGTGTGAATTGTTGTACGTTCAGGATTAGCATAGTTACGTTTACAATCGCTCAAAACTCCCCGTCGCTTTGTTAAGGAACGAATAGTTGAATCAAAGCCAAGCTAGGCGAGCAAAATGTCAAAACCTCATTGTAACGGCATCGATCCACACAACAGACGTTTCAACTCCTTTTATTCGTAGAGAACTAGTAGTAGTAGCAGTTAAAACGTTGTTGTTTGTTGTCTGCCGTTCTGAACATCGACACCGTCTTTCGTAAACTAAAATAAACCTGAACGAAAATCTCGGACGAAAATACAGGCACCATAACACAACGACGCCATCTTACAAAAGCACATGGTCCTCCCCCGCGCGCAAGGGACGATGGGTGAGAAATGGCAAAACCGCTGGCTCAAAACAGTACTGAAGGCGCAACAACCTTGAATCGCAGCGAATTAATTACTAATACAATTAATTACATAACAGTTCCTGACACACTCATTGTCAAACTCGATGATGGAAAGCGAGGAAAATATAGAGCCAAAACGATAAACTAAAGCAAACAATAGCTACGACTGATCAGACAGAGAACTTTTCAGGTCCTCGCACGGAGGTCAGAATTGATCAGCCGGTGGGTTCCTAGAGCAATTATTTAATGATTCAATAAACATTGGGGAGCCAAATTAGTTTAAATCTTGGTTGGGGACTGTGCACATTTCACCTCTGTGCAAGTTATGACCGACTGACACTGAGTTATCACTGAAGCCAATGATAACGACGTGACATGAAGAGATCATGAACAAGAACTCACGTCATGAAAGATATTTAGAATCAACATCGACATCTCATGAATAACTCACCGGTTGAAATGTATAGAATTGACGTTGAATTCAAACAGAGCTCTTATTCTCGTTAATAGTCTTGACTTTACTCAGCGATTCACTCACCGAATAGTCTCGATACGTAGCGTCTTTCAGGTGCGGTTACGGCTGTTAGCTGCTGATGCACCGGTTTGTTTCCAACAAAAATAACTGACCGGAATGCAAGACAATGCCACATTCAGTGATGACCTCTTTCGCCATTCATATGCTAAAAAACCGTGTGGTATTGATTTCTAAATTAACAAGGATATGGTTGGGTGAAATGGTGCGAATTGAGTCATATGCGTAATATTTTCTTTTCCGGATACCGGCCGTGGCACCTCGCCAGACCAAACTAACGAACCTTGATTTCTGCTGTGGGAACCCGTAGGGATTGTCGCTACCTCTCGCGCCAAATTAAACCGCATTGGTTCTTAAAAATGGACGAATGTCACTGGTTGAAAAACATGACAAGCATCATCTCACTTTTGCCTGGGGGAAAATGTTAAGCAGTGCTATCATTATGCCTGTTTTAATGAAATATTTTCTCAGATTATAAGGTTAGAGAAAGTATCCCTACAATCTGGATCTCGGTTAGAACTTCGCTTTAAAGCACTTAAGTATTTATACGAACAAGAAGTGGTTTTGAAAAGCATTTAACTATAAAAAATTGCGATAAGACATTTCTTAAAAACATTTTAAGATTTAAAAAATTTGCTAAAAAGGGACGACGTTTCGACGTTAGCTAAACGTCATTATCAAGTCAAAATATGTTAGTGGATTTAGGTCTATAAATACTAAAAAGAAACAATAGCTAATCTAAAACAAAGAATTGTAACGTGAGAAAAAAGAATGATTAAAAATATTAAACAAACAGTTTCGCACGTATGGAGTCCGTCTGGATATTTAAATTGGGCTTAAGATTCTTAATGAAGAGCATTTCAAATACCAAACAATCAAATTTGCCCTGGCACTTTCTTAAAACTGTGAATTGGTTTTCTTTCAAAAGGTTTTTGTTACCGTGAGCTTCCAAGAAGTGTCTACCGATTGCCGAATTTTTGTGCTCAGCAATGCGCTGATGAAGGTGTTGGGCTGTGTACCCGACATAATCTGCATCACACAGATCACATGAAAAGTGGTAAACAACACACTGCTTATTCACAATTGACGGCTTAATTTCTTTGGGTTTAAGATCTTGCCCCAATTTCTTGCTCACGAAAACTGGCTCCAAAGTAGGGCCAGTCTTATGGCTAAGATCGCGTAACTGCTTCCGAACCGTATTAGCGGCCACTTGATCTTTAAAAGGAAGACTAATTCTTATTGTGCTACTATCATCATTGTTTCTTTCTGCTTTGTTTGCTGAAGAATTTCGAAAAAGAAAATTGTTGAAAGTAGAATCAATAAGACTCGTTGGATAGTCAAGGCGACTAAATGTAGAGCGCAATTTAGCACATTCTGTATTGAAAGCCTCTGCTGTAGACGACAAGGCATAGGCACGATGTATCATTGTCTTTAATAAAGAGTCTTTATAGCGTTTATCCGTGTGACTTTGGAAGTGTAGGAGCAATCCAGTGTTTGTTGGTTTTCTATAAACTTGAGTTTCAAGTTTAGTTCCGTTCTTGACGATTTCAACGCCGATAAAA
>BLFK01000104.1:1597992-1614927 GCA_014634185.1 Astreopora myriophthalma | reverse complement strand
CCCCCCCCCCCCCCCACGGTCGTTTATTGCTTCTTACCAGGAGCCTCTTTCTTAAAAGTGCCGAACGGTTTTCAGGCCCGAAAAGCAAATTTCTCTCTACGACCCGCTGTCTCGGGTCGTTTTAAATGTTTTCAAGACCAGGTCGTTTTAAATGTTTTCAAGACCAGGAAGAAAACAACAACAACAACAACAGCAACAACAACAAAACACTCACTCACACACACACACACACACACACACACACACACACACACACACACACACACAAGGACAACAACAAAATATTGCAAGTTTTAATGCCTCGAAACATTTTCGTTTTGAAGATACAGAGGCATTCAATTTCATTTCACTCGAAATACGCCCGAAAAGTTTCGGGAATTTCGAGAAATGGGCCCTAATTGCCAGAATACATTTCGAACGATATAAAAGTAAAGCGACCAACTTAAGAGATCTTTTTTTATTCCGCCAAAAATGTGTTAATAAAATGGAGCAGTCAATCAAAGTTATGTTTTAGTATCTAGTTATTTTCTAATATATTGATTTAAGAAGAAATTGAAGCTGGCGATGGTTTTTTCTTGTTTATCCAGAAGCCTATTTATTACATTTGCAAAAGAATGCAGAGTTACGAAGGAAGGTAGGTTGAATGTTGATGAAGGGACTAAAACGAATATAAAAAAATCGATTGGAAAATTATAGCCTGAAACCCGAAAGGAACCAAATTTTAGTGCATTTCTTCAAACGCATAGATGTCTGCAATTTAAGAGAAATTCAGCGTATGGTTGGAGGGACAGGTGTTCCTTGAATCCGCATTTGAACGATTTCACAAGGTCCCCTTTTTAGTCAGTCGTGCTTAAATTTTCATAATCTAATGCTTGGAGGCTATTTCAGGGGGTTGACTTCACTATTAACACTGATTGAATTGATTTTCAACATTGGTACCCAGTACCCTGCTTGTTAAGATTATGGCTAAAATGAACTTCAAAGAATGAACGTGACTTCAAGGGTCTGGGGAACAAAGTATGGGTTTGTAAGAGTTTTTACCCTGGGCCTCGAGATGATGCCTTTTTGCCTAAGAGTGAATTTTAATATATCGAACTTGGCTTGTGTTCCGCAAGTGCGTTTCATTGATTTGTTGTTTATGGCATGACGTCATGTGCTTACCCTTTATAACGATGACGCCATATCGATCTGTTCTCTCTATATCGATGTAATTTACAGGCCATTGGTTTGAGCATTGAAGCGCTTGAAGAATCCGAGGAAAAACTGCGCGAGGGAGCTTGCGTGGCGCTCACAGTTTTACAGGTAAATTGAATAGCCTTTCTTTATACACGGTGATATATAAAGCTTCAAGCTCGTGGGGCCGTGTATAGAAAGTAACAGTTCGAATGAACAGAACGACGTTAAAAAAACCCAACTGGAAAGAGGCAACCATTTGGTTATTAACAAAGCGTAGTGGAGTTGAATTCGGGTCCAACAAAGGCAAAGCGCAGTTGGTAGTCAGAGCCGGATTTGATCCCGGAAACAGCCGCATACACTTCTTTCCCCAACCACTGGGCCGCAATTTCAGAATACCCGGCCACTTAGTTAGGAGCAGTATGAAAAACTACTGCTCCCGCGGTGCCGCACTCCCGTAGTCGGAGAATGAAAGTTCGCAGGGCTAATAAAATGACTGCTCCCGCACTGCCGCACTCCCGCACTGCCGCACTGCCGCACTGCCGCACTCCCGCACTGCCGCACTCCCGCACTGCCGCACTCCCGCACTCCCGCACTCCCGCACTCCCGCACTCCCGCACTCCCGCACTCCCGCACTGCCGCACTCCCGCACTCCCGCACTCCCGCACTCCCGCACTCCCGCACTCGGGGAGTTGGATCTAAAATATAGTGCGTTTCTTGTTTTGCATTGGTTCTTAGAAGTAGTCTTGAAATTACTTTGGCTTCGCAGACTCTCGCGCTACCAAAAACAAAGAAGCAAAAGCAAACAGCAGGTGTGATTGTTTTGTTGTTTTCGCGCTTGTTGTAGGCGAGAGACGCGGTCCCTCAGTTGCTGTACCTCAGTCGATGCGATCTGCAGTCTGTTAAATTTGCAGCTAGAAAGGCACTGTCGTCTTTGGGTAAGGCTTCTCGCATGTTTTGTTTCCTGGAAAACAAATGCTGTGTTACAATCAATTTTCTAGATTCGTAAACTTTTTTGAGCGGTCCCATTAGTGTGCGGTCGTTTATTTCTAAAACAGCTTTTTAATTGTAGCGTGTGTGTAATTGTTCTGAATCATCGTATTTTTTCCATCATTTGACTTTTCTGAACTAATCTCATTTAATTGAGCACCTTTCCCATGACATTGTTTGAGGACGGAAATTGATTTTCTGCATGAAGCACTGGATTGATCTTCGAAATGAAAACTAAGTTGCGATGTAATTCTTTTAGCTTTAAAACTTCTATTCACCTTTTTGCAGGCGAAGAAGGTGAAGATGCCTTAAGAAAATCAACCATGTCGTCAAGTGAAATAGCGGGACTCACGTTTTGAAGGACATCCGAGCTTAGTTCTCTCTGGCAATGCGCGTTGCAGGAAGAATAGGTGCATGGGGTTCTACTGATGCAGCAACTGCAGAAGGACGGTGAGGAAGACGAGAAAAATGTCTGTGTTGCAATGCAAGCACATGTGTATGTCAACAATGATACCGATATCTGTCCTTTTCATTCTGCACTGAGGAACAAGATGAGCCGGGGACGCGACATCCGGATACATTTGGTTAATTTCGACACGCTGTGATCTAAGAGGACAGCTGTTGACACATTCTTTCCGGCTCTAACTTTTGAGGTAGAAATAATCGTTTACTTGTGCCTAACTTGAGAGAAGTAACGTCACCAATTCGGTTGACTTGCGGTCTAAAGGTGTAGCTATTGCTGCATTGTTTCTGTTAACGCTGTTTATTTCTGGTTACCACACGGTTCTAACTGATGAGTTTGGATGTACTGATGTGGGCGACCTTTGAAAGGAGAGGAAATCAGCGATGCTTTTAGCCTTGTGGTTTCAATTCCCCATTTATTCTTCATTTTGATGTGGCTATCCGGCTCAGATTGATTTTGGAGAACTATTATCTTGCAATGGTCATTCTTCCATAATGTTTTTGAGGAAAGTGGGGCACCCAACTCGTTTGATAAGTAGTCGCTTGTCGTGATGGAGGTAGGAAGTGTTATACTGTCTGAACAACCAAGTCGATGAGTGATCCAATCGGATTGAAGTTTGTAACCCATATCCTGCGAATTCCATCCAGTTTTTACTGGTGAGCGTCGATTAGTTGGTACATTACTACGTTTAACTTGCTAACGTTAAAGGAATGTTTCCTGTTTATAAGGCATCGCCAGCTGATGCGGATGACGTTCTGGAGAACGTAAAGATTTGAATTCCAAAGAAATCTATACTCGTGTGACATACTATTCTCCCTTTCTTCATTCGAGAAGCAAAAGAATAAGCTTTGAGAACTTGTCCATCCTTTGAGACAAATGTCACCGATGAATTTTTTTGGTCTGGAAATTGCCGAAAAGACACGAGGAAAGTTATTTGGGGTAAAACACTCAAATGATTTCGGTTCAAAACGAAATTCTGTTATCTTCCAGATTGGGTTCTCAGTTGAGTAGGAGGAGAGAAAGTGTCAAAAAGATACACTCGAGTATTTCGTGACCATTTTGCTTCATTCTTTACAGTTTTCATCATGTCTCATTCAGTGATTAATTCAAAGACTGGGGGCAGATCTGGTGGAACTAGAGGGAGATCAAATTTTCATTTTCAAATCCATAGTGAAGCACCTTTTTTTTGCTGATCCTCTGCCCCAAAATGCGTTCTTCTGTTACAGAGCATAAATTTATGTGCCCCCGTTTTTTCCCTGCATAGAAACCATTGGCCCCTCCCCCCTTTTTTATTTGCACCGGCACCCTCCCCCTTAAATATTGACCAGTCCCTTATTTGGTGTTATTATTGCTTTGTGCTTCTGTTATACTAAGTCAGTAAGTGGAGGCAAGCAAAGTTTGAGAAAATACGTATGGTGGAAATTCCAACAACGCAGTGTTGAACGTTGTTTTTTTTTCCCTTGGGTATGAAGCCCCAAGTTTAATTAATGCTTAATGAAGCTTTAACAACAGAGTATTTATATTGTCTAATAATAATTATATTGTTCATAATATAAATCAATTTTTTTGTACACGATTAATTAATGTTGGCCAGAATTTGGAAGACTGAGATTTCAGGGACGAATTTTTAGAGAAAACTGAGGGAGTTTAATAACTTATTGCGTTAAGTTACAAATTAGTTGTCGTTCGACTGTGGCGCGATGAGTAAAGCGATCTTTCCCCTTCTGTGTATCGGACAGCGCCGCCGGATGCAACTGCCATCTCTTTGGACGTTTTGAGGAGTACAATCGTCCTCTCGCAAGGCGTATAATTTTTGCAGTGTTTGTTTACAGTGGTTTGTAATTGGGTGACGTAAAACCAAAACCACACGCGCTTCAGCCAACCACAAGTCGAGGAAATTCAGTCTCGACTTGGTGTTACAAGAGCATCAGAACACAGAGCAAGTCAAGGCGGCTGGTGCCAAGGGCGCGGGAAAACGAGGGTTACTAAGTCGAAATTGTTTTTAGTTTTGAATCTGATTGGTTCAGAAGTTCGCGTAACGTTTCTGATCCAATGATAGAGCAAATAAAACCAAAGCAATTGCGCGATTACTTTCGACACTAAATTAAAAACTGCTCTATGTGAATACAAACCACTGTATTAAAATACTGAGAGTTATTGAAAGCTACCGGGCAATATTACTCAGGGGCACCCAACGGCAAATTGTTCTTATTTACAAAATAAACTAGTTTTCATACCTCTTTTATGAATGTTATGCAATGTTTGGATGTATTTAATAAGCTACGGAGAATGGTTATCTGTTTGGATTCTTCAGCTGAAGGAGAAAACTTTAAGGACTGGAAATTCGTATGCCGAATTTACTAGCCGACTTTGTTTCTCCGAAAATGCTATCTGATCTTTTTTTCATCCAAAATGTGACCACGTTTAGCTTTTCGTAAACCCAAGAGATTAAATTTCTTTGCAAAACGAAAGTTGCCCATGACATTTTTACTCGAGAATACTCCAGCTGTTCTAGGGCCTCCCGAACGGATACCTCATCGAAATGACCGGTTGGGTGCCCTAATTATTGAATATTTGAACTTTTTAAGACTGTCTGCCTGAAATGCTTCGGCGTTCAGTACTTTTCAAATGACCGCTATTGGTCAGTGCTTCCATGTGGTGCTGTTGAGTTTATCATGCAAGGCGCCTCTAACGAGTCATTTTGAGTTTGGGGATGAATTCCTAAACTGTGACCACTCAAATGGTGGCTAAACGATATTTTCGTTTGGTTTTGTTGCACATAAACAAGGCGGTTTTAGTTTTGGATTCCGTGGACAAATTCCAAGAGTTTGTACCGCAAATAGGAGCTACTGTCTGGGCGTCGCCTTTTCGAGTGGGACCTTTTCTCAAAGGTTTGACTTGGGAAAGCTTTTAATGTTAAAGAAAACGCATTATTTAATAGCCGCCATTAGAGTTTTAAAATTCTTATTCAAATTCAAAACAGCGGCTTTTCATAATATTAAAGTAGCCTTGACGGAAAATCATTTAGGCATTTAAAAACTTAATATATTTTTTCAAAATTACTTTGACTTGTAGTGACTTTAATTTTAATGCGTTATCTGTGCATTGTTCGATACCAAAAAAGGGGAGTAATTCGTGTAGTAGTTGTGTTTTACTGCTGAGGCTGTAATGTTAAGGAAGGTGAAAAAAATTCATCTGTAAAAAGTACCTGTTAGAATCTATTGACGTTATGTTTCCCTCCACCTCCTCCCTCCTTCCCCGCTGACATTTGCATAGTTAATTAGCTTGTTAATGGTGCAGCGGTTGTTTGTTACTCATCTTTATCATTATAAGCATCAGCGAGAAAATGTCACTCGACTCGCGCGCAACAGTCGGAAAAAAGAAGTGTTCTCTAATTAAGTTCTAGGACTAACTGAAATTTTCATATGTTTCCATGTTTCCAAGGGAAATTGGTGATCAACACATTCGAATTTGTAACGGAAGATAAATGGATGACGTGATAAAGGAGAAGAGAAAATCTTAAAAATATATATGCATGACTGAGTATTTAGCACAAGAGCGCTTGAACTTGACATGTATGTAAATCAGTGCTCAAAGGAAATAAAACGTTAAACACCACGTTCTGCATACTTCTATCGCTTGAAAACATTAGTCAACGAAGAGAAAATAGGCCATTCATAAAGGACTGGACACTAGTTTAACTCTTGTTCAAATTATATCATTACTAGAAATACGTGACTCGCAAAACCTCGCGAAGCTAGGGCTGGGTGCGCAGTTAATTTGGAGTGACAGAATGTGCTGTCTTTGCTGAGCCAAGCGATGTTGTCTTTGCTCTGTGTTTTCCATATTTCTTGTCCCTTGTGCATGCTCCTGTGGTTCATTTGCATGAGAATTTGGTCGTGTTTGACCGATACTAAACAATTTTCACTCCTTGATGAAATTACACCTTCGGCCTCAATGAATAAACATGAGAGTGCGCCATTGTGAGGCAGCGGTTGCTGCCTAGCAACCTTCCCTTTGTCTGACGTCATTCATACTTTGTTTGCGCACTGTTGCCAGGCAACAGCACGGACACCTTCAGCGAAATATATATATATATAAATTATATTTTCCGCTCGAATTCGCGCGGCTTAGCTCCCGAGCGCGGGCCTTTGGCCCGACAAATTTATTAACCTCGCTTCGCGAGGAAAAAAAAGTCAACCCAGCACCAGATAGCATGAAAATGAGTAAATTAGTGAAGCTTGGTCAGGTTTCGTTGCATTGTATGGACACTGTGAGCTGTTAATACTCACTAAAATTCAGTACGAATGTCTTTAATTCGGAATTGGGGTTCCGTATATCCAGCCTCTAATTTTTTCTGATTTTAAAAATCCTAGTACATCTAGCTAAACAACCTTAAAGTTGGTAAGCGAACCAATTTTGAAGTGATCAGTCTTGTCTCGATGTTTAGTTAAGGCCGGAACATTGTTTTTCTAGTGGGTTGGGGAGGGGGTACGAAATTTTCCCCTACAACATTTTTTTAGATTTATTCGCCCCTGCAATCTTTTATTTGTCTGTTTGTTTTTTCCTGCAAACATTTTTTTATTACTTTTTTTTTTCACAGTGCTTTCTTTTCTGTTACAAAAAATAAACTACTAGATCTAATCATCCGCCTCGAGTATAGAGCGAATTCATATGGCGTCTAAAAAATTATTCTTTTGACTTTGGCCTCATTTAAAGCCAAAATCATTTTCAATTTTACATGCTAGCGAGGCATTTGTACATGCTGGTGAGGAAAATTAGCATAAAGGCAAAAGAATTTATTAGCCGCCATTTGACGCCATCGATACAGCGACTCTTTTGTGTGCGAATGAAGACTTAAGATTCTCCCTCTCTCCTTTAGAGAGAAGGGCCATTTATTTGTCCAGTCTATTTTATTCGTTTTGAGTCTCCGTTTTTTTTTCACTTTTTTTTCTTGCTTACGACTTCGAGGGGTAACTTGAATCACTAGAAACCAAACTCCTAAACCTACTTATAGTCTTATAGAAAACCCCATGGTAATCCCGTTGCTTAACAATTTTAACCTGCAGGTTAAAACCTATACGGTTATAACAGGTTCAACCTGAGCCGGGTCGGGTGCACTCAATTTCGAAACTGCGCTCTGGCATCGCTCTTCAACATAAGAGCACTCTTCTCATTGTTAACATGATCTCGGCCATTTTTGTTTTCAAATGTTTGTAGCTCTTCGTCATCCTGTTTTTCCCGAGACAGATCTTCAGCAGTGGGTCGGTTGATAGTCTCCGGTAAAGTCATACACACAACCGCAGCAGCCACGGCGAGGCCAGTCATGATTCCATATGGCAGGAAACGGTGAACTGTCAGCTGTGGCAGAGAAGAGCAAATAATCAAGAAGACGTATGAATTCATAGAACTTTGACAGATCTATTTTTAGTAAGAATGGCAGTCTAGTTAGACTGTGTTTACACGGACACTGTTTCATTTGTAACCGTGTCGTTTCCGATGCGGTTTCGCCTTCCGTTTACACGATGCCGAGCGAGACCGTTACCGAAACCGGGTCATTTTGAAGACGCTGACACAAGTAGAGCGTTTTGACTGAAGACGACACGGTTGCATCCGTCGTGCAAACGGCGAACCCTTGAAACTGTGTCGATTTGAATCGGGTCCGTTGCCTAAGGACACGTTCTAGTTGATACCAGCAAAAACATGATAGAGGACAGCATGAACTAATGAGCAAGTGGCAAGTGAAGGCAGATGATCGCAACATTTGGCTTGTCAATGATTCTGTAAACATGGAAAGACATTTAATTGGCTTGCGGAAAATTATTTAAAGGAGAGTGTTCTATACTGACCAGGAGAGGAGCATAAGCCGAGGCAAATGCGCTCACACGCGCAGAAGCGGTTGATGTCCCCATACCAACGTTCCTGCGCGAAACAGAAGTTAACGGAGTTGATTGTATTGTCACACAAGGCTATCATGATCTTCAATGCCTGAAAGGATTTGTGATATTTACCGTAAGGTTGTCGGAAACAGTTCCGCGGAGTAAATGTACACCAAGATGAACGCACCCTCACCAGTGAACTTGGCCACACACAGGTACATGAAGATTTTGGCAATCCTATAACCTAAGAAAAGGGCAATATATATGGTCATCGATTGTAACGATGTGACTTTATGCAAATTTACACTTTGGTTAATGTGTCATAAGTGAGGATCAGTTAAAATGCGAGATCCCTTTTCAGAGCACAGTTATACACAGAGTCACACTATTAGCTATCAGTTTTGAATCTCCTCTCGTCCCTTGAGGCCGCGATTCTCTCGGTCAGCACCAACAATAACGACCTCTGGCTGGTTACGAAGTACGCGCAGTTGCAACTGGGGGCTATTTTAGTAACCGTTGACAGCAACTATTGTTTTAAATTTCTGAGATTGCGCAGACGAGCCGGAAGTCCGTGATTCGTGGCACTGCTTAAAGTCAAACAGCTTTCAAACGTGACGCCATTAAAAAGCAGATGCTTATTTTTTCGGTAACTGAATTGCTTGTAAGTGCTAGTCATTATTGTAGCACGGCACTTGCTTCTGCCGATTTTGGCGTTGAGGGGACGTTACCTTCACTGTATTCAGCTTTGTCCGAAAGTAGAAGGGCGCCCATAGAACCTACAGCAGCGGCAAGGAATGATACCACAAGCAGTTTCCTTCGACTGACCCTAACAAAATAAATTAGACGAGAAAAGCGTATAGGGAGCGTTCGCTTACGTGATCAACAGCCATATTGGTTTAGTGAAACCAAACAAACAATCAAACAAAGAAAAAACAAACAAACAAACAAAAAACCTTATTTGCATGAAAATAAAGTTCAACCCACCCCCCTTCCCCCCCCCTAAAAAAAATCATTTTCTTCATCTTGGTGTTCTCCTACCAACCTAAAACTCAGGCACTTTCTGTCACAAGACCTCGGTTTCTGCTGTTCAAATAACCACTTGGTTACAGCAATGAAGCAGGGAGGGGTAGCTCTCTCGTCAAAAAGGGAGGACAAGAGAGAGATAAACCCGCCGTGGCGTTAAACTGAAAACACTCTGATTATTTTTTTAAACCTAGGTCCTTCCTAGTTACAGTCTTCGTTCACGAAGGGGCGGAAAGTATTATATACGGGTTCCCCCAAACCCCAAAAATATTGCAATGGGCTCCTCCAACATTCTTGTGAACGAAATCATCAACACGTTTATAGCCTACCTCAGGTTTAGAAAAGTCAGTATAGGATACGCGGGCAAGGCGGAAGCTCCACTTATCAGCACGTTTAAGTAAATATTTCCACCTAGGAAAGGCGCACTGAAGGATACTCCCCAGCTGATAAAAGAAGCAGCAAACCTGTTGGACGACGAAATGATTTGTATGTAACAGGAATTTCGTTTTTATTTTGTTTACTTTTTTTATTTTTTATTGTTATTATTTTTTTGGAATGGCTAGTGCCTATTATGGCTCCTTAGGTCCCCTATGTACTTTTTATTTCCCAAATATTCCTCCTCTCTCTACAATAAAGATGGGGCTGAGAAATCGCGCGCTCGCCCCAAAACACGACCTTGCTACAAGGTGCATGGTGAACTAGAGATTGTAATTCACCTCGATCGCATAACCTATGATTGTTATGTAAATTCACTTTTCAGTAAGCTGTAAATGTGCACGTCACCTTTTCATTTCCGCCCGAAATATTTTTCAGTTTCCATCAATAATAATAAATATTAAATAATAAATACTTAGATTGGCCACCCCGTGGAGGGACTTTTCAAGGCCAATGTAACAAATGATACAAAATGAACTAAACAGAGTCACAGCCCATGAGTAGGAGTATCCAAACGTCATAGTTCGGGCTATCAGCACAGGAGTAGACGAAATTATTTCTAGTTTTTTGTTTGTAATTCCCATGAAAAGTGGTTTCCATGGCTGCAAGCGCTCTGCTCCATGCAAAAAACACGTAGCATAAAAAAATGAGCTGTCAATCGTCGTCATGCTAAGCCATTGTCTCTGTTTTTTAGCGCGCGAAATGTCGTTCCAAAAACAGCTCCGTCTACTCCTGTGTTCGTTGGCGTGCCATTCCAGTGGTGGAGTTAGGTACTCTAATGTATGGGCTCCTGAAAGAGTAAGGAATCCCAACCAGCGGGAGACAGACCAGTTGGCTATGTACAAGCGCAGCAGAGGAATTAAACTAGGGACTACCTAGAACCTGAATTCCAGCAAGCGGTCAATCTTGCCCCTAGAGTCCTCAGGCTCTTTGGTCAGTAGGTTGTCGCCAGGAGAGACTCTGGGATAATGGACGCCATTTTCCCACAAAATCTGGGACAGTTTCTGTGCCGGCGCTTGTGCAGTTGTAAAGTAACAGCCAATCAAAAAATTCGAACTTTTTCGATTATCCCAGAGTCTCTCCGGGCGTCCACCCGCTGACCAAAGAGACCGAGGACTCTGGGTACGAGATTGACAGGACTTGAACCCGGGACTCCGGCGCCCTAACCACTCGGCCAAGGTTCGTGCACTCACCACATAAACCAGGAACCAAGGGTCCTGTGCACCATTTTGAGGGAGGAAAACAGATCAAGATAATCACCAAGCTTTTCTTTTTTGGGCAGTACTAGTGCTTCATCTGGCATTTCTTTTCCATTCAGCTTAGCCACCTTACAAAGAATACTCCTTGCTTCTGATGCTCGACCTTTTTTTAGAAGCCAGCGCACAGACTCTGGGGTGAAACTGTATATAATGAATCATGTATTATTATTAAATACGAGACCAATGGAAAATACTGTGTGTGTGTACATGCAGAAAAAAAAAATTAATTGCTCTGCTCTTAGCCCACTGCATTACTTAATAAACCAATTTTATTTGGAGGGACCTCATAATCAATAAGCCATATGGTTTCCTTATGAACTTCCTCGCCAGTGACATTACTTAAATTTGTCTCATAATGACATTGTTTCTTCTTAAATGTTTGTGACAAAATAAACATGAACTTGAACTTGATCAAAGGCGTGGACAATTCCAGCGATGGAATACTATAGTTACCCTGAACGGCTTGGGGCCAATTCCACTCCATTTTTGAGGTAATATAATCTGTTGCGTTTTATAAAAACACAGTCCACAGAAACCCTTTCTGATGACCCCATGATTGTTGCTAGCACATTTTGTTGGATAATTTCGCAATCAGGATTTTAAAATTGCCTAATCAAATAAGTAAGACAGGCGGTGCATGAGACGCGCCAATAGAAGTGTTTGCACTTATGCATGACAGTCGTCCCCGCGGTGAATGTCTTACCGGCCGTTTCTATGTAAAGGAGATATCATCAACTGGAAAAGGACGTTGAACCTCTGGAGTTGCTCTTACACCTTCACCTTATTATTATCATCGTCATCGTCATCGCTATCATCCTCGTCATCGTTATCATCCTCGTCATCGTCCTCGACGTCGTCATCATCATTATCGTTGTCGCCGTCATTGTTATTATTGTCATAATTATATCTCTGAGATAGTACGCGCGCTATGATTGGCCTATTTAGCGGACCGTATTGTACAGCACGGACCGCTAAATTTCAGAGTGTGCTTTCCTGTTCGATTCGTTACCAAGAGATAAAATAAATATCTTACTGACCTCGTTTTCTCGGGCCGTACTGTAAGTTATGGTCCCTTGTTTTTTCGGCTTTAATTCCCTGGGAATTATTATCCCGTAAATTGAACTGGTAAAAACGCGGGCCGTAACTTGTAGTACGACCCGAGCAAACGAGGTCAGCAAGAGGTATTGTCGTCATCATAATCTCCATTATCGTTAATTCTCCTTTTCATTATCATCGTCATCATTACTTACCACCGGGCAGATACAAGGCGAAAGCCCGGGGCTCAGGTGACCATGACGAGGCGGAGGGAAAAATCGTAGAGTTATGTTATAGAGCGCAACAACGACATTAGAAGATCCCACAATAAAGCAATTGTAATGACACATTTCACCTCTGTACTTTGGTGTAAGGGTTTTGTTCATTTTAGTCCACTTTAATTTACCTTTTCGCACCATGTCATTTTAACTTTGTATTAGTGTTGATGGTAATATTATATCATCAGCAATAAGTCGTACTTACAACCATCCAGCTACAAGCAGAAAACCCGGTGCTCCAGTAACCATGGTCAGTGTTCTCCAGTCTCTGATGGCGTACGCAAATGCTGGCAAAGTCATGTAGAGGAGGACATATCCGACCCACACCAGTGTTCCTGCCGTGCTTCGGTGGCGTATTCCGGAAAATTCCGTCGCCAGCACAAATAATGGAATACTGTAGCCCCCTAAATGGGAGTGGTGATTGAAAATTAATGAGAGTAGTTGAGTTTTCTTTTTTGTGTTTCAAGACAGAGATTCTAGTTAAAGATAAAAGTCCAAGTTAATAGCCGAAAAGTGCTCAAGGCGAACTAAACAAATTTCTTCTTTATTTGACATCTCTAAAGCGACACACTTACCAATCATGAATCCAACAAGGGCACGAAAAAGCGCAAACACCCAGAACGAGGGAGAAAGGGCAGATACAAAATTAAACAGGCAGGTAAGGAATCCACAAACGAAGAGAGGAATCTTGCGACCAAACTTGTCCGAGATCGTACTAACGGCAATGCTACCAATAAAAAAACCAGCGAAGATAACAGAGGTCGACACGAATCCCAATGATCCACGGTCACACACGAGGTCAAACTGCGAAATCAAAACAAAACAATTGGAAGAAAAACGATTTTTTTTCACAAGCGAGTGTCAGTCACAACGATGTACTAGTCCCATAAAGACGAGAAATATTAGGGCGTGTAATTGCCAGGAGACGTTTTAATTTTGAGCCACAGAATCGAAACATTTTCAGTGATCTAGCGGCCATATACTGGATTACATAACGCATTGCGGAGCTTCCCGTGGTCAACGGCTGAGGTAGATGTTGAAGTTTAAGATGGGATCCCTTGGTTTTCTTCGTGCAGAAAATTTAGCCATACAGTGAAATAAAAAAAACCTGTCTTTTCAAACTGACATACGCTCTAGCCGTGGGAACCCTCGTGGCTCGTGTGCGACTTTCTTATGTTGAGGAGCGGCTACAGCTTTAAAACTTGGTGTTGTTTTCTTTTGTGGCCCAAAATATTCATTTGCTATGACTTTTGTTTTTCTTACGATAAGTGAATTTTTCAATTATAGTTCAATTTCTCTTCAAGAAAGATATCACGTCAATTTTCTCAAAAACCTGCAGGCGTTGTTCCCCCAATCTCCACTTAATGCATTGCTACACAAGGTGGCTACCAGCTATTGCCTTCGTATCTGAAAGAACCCTTGTTTCTTACAGTTTAAGACATAATTGTTCTTTCATATACCATAAATTGTAAGCCTTTTCTTTTCTTTTTTTTAAAAATCAATTGCGTTATTAACTAAACATGATTGACTTAAGAACGCATTTACTGCACCTGAGTGACCACCGATGTGAAGTCATCTGCGAACGTCCAGTCGTCCCTGGGAATACGGCATCTGAATGAATACCTTTTGTCGTCGGTGATATAAATAGTCTCATTGAAAGGACACGTGGAGTTATTGGTGCACTTCCACCCGGGCTCCGATGCAATGAACACCATGATCATCACGGTGAATGCCCACCAGAACCCATAGACTACATTGACATATAAGTTGAGAACGATTTGGTAACGCCCAAAGCTTCCAATCTTCTCTAAAACCTCGTCCGTTGTTAACGCCCTCATTGCTGGAAGAAAATCTATGTTAAAAAAACACCCTTAGAAGGGCTAAGTGGCCGAGAGAGAGGAAGGATGGAAGGAGGAAGAAAACTTCCTTTGTCATAATTAGATGCAAGCGGTTAATCCAGTGTTTGGACACGTATGATCTTTTGCCACAGCGCGCCAAGACGAACAAGGTAACCGTTTGTGCGTGGCCCCCATGTGGTTTCACTTTTGCAGAGTTGCTTTCCCACTTGTGGTATTTGTGGTAGTTTTATTTCTCCACTCCACTTCATAGTCACATTCATTAAAAAGCTACCTTAGTATAATTTTCAGCGTGAATAGAAGAAATCGGTGTTATATTAACTGCGCTGCCCGATTAATATAACAATTTTGAGGCGCGGCTGCTAAGCTAAGCAAGCACTTTCCGTGCCTTTTATCGTGTTTTAGCACATTGTTGCTTGGGCGGAGGAGCTCAAGCTAAGGTTCCAAGAGCGCTATGACTATATACGGTTGAAAAGTAGACCGGGTAAGACGGGGCATGCAGACAAAAGTAGAGCGCACCTGGAGGTGAACGGGACGAAAGTGCGAATTGTGGTTGGTTGGTGTAAGGGTTTTTGACGTCCTATACGTGGGTAAGTAAAGTGAAACTATCTGACAATGCGGCGAGGAATTCTACGAATTGAAAACTATAAACCAAGTAGACATTTGGTAGCAAAGGAACGGAGAAAAATACTACAGGAAGCACAGGTAATTTTGTTCGACTTACTATTTGCCTTTTTCGGTATTTTGTAGAAACTATTTCTGTCCATCTTTTGCTGATTTTCATCAGCCTTTAATTTTCATGACGTTTTGGAACATGTTTACGCTTATATTACGATTCATGAATAACAGTATATATAATTTAATGATAAGTTTGTCCCATTGTTTACTAATTGGTGACTGCTAGACTGCAATCCATAATGTTTCCTATTTCTTATTTTATTTACAGATGAGCTAGCAGTTTTGCGGTCCTCGCATCGGATGGAACAATGAGTGCTTTTTGTTCAATAAAACCGCTTTATGTAGCGGACGTAAAAAAAATGTAAGATAAATAGGGTTTTTGAAGGGATTTTTCGGGAAAAACTGGGAATTTGCGGATAGATTTTTAGAGCATTTTTCGGGATATTTGTGCCTAGGCCAAAGCATACGGTACTACAGCGTCTTGTTTAGCACTTTCTTGATATTCACCGCTGCAAATTATACTCAAGCAATTATTCGCCTCAAGCTCAGTGAATATTGGAATATTTACCACGACAATGTCTTGGTAAATATTCATCACCATTCACTTCGCCTTCGGCGAATAATCGTTAAATATTACATGAAAAGAGGAGGGACACATCTAGGGTGAATGATTTCGTTTCGGCTTGACTATAATTGCTATTATAATAAAGGAACGTATAAATAATTGTATATTATTCAAAAGCAAGGAAGGGATAAAACACCCCTCTGTAACAGACCCAGTGAAACCCGACCTAGTGGATTTCTTCCCTTCACTCAGTGAAAATTTAGCCTCCCGCCCAGTTTGTGGCTCCCCCGGTGCGACTTTAACATACCCAGCATATATCATTTGTGTATGTTTGAAAAAGGCAAAACAGCGACCTGACACAAAATTTGCCAACCCGGTGACGTTTTTTCCGAAAACCCGTTGAGAATATAAATGCCACTGGGTCTGTTACAGAGGGGTGTGATAAAAGCAAAACAATCATTATAAGTAAGTTAGTTATTGGTATAAAGGTATGTATGTTAGCAGAATACGTATTGTAAAACCTATATACATTAATATTCATTAATACCAGGAGCCCATGACCCGGAGCGTGCAACTTCAATATACTCGTGCCACGGCGTTTTCAAAGACCGTGCTATTTTTAGGTTGATTTTCCAGCGAATTCAGTTTCCCACCGGAGCCTTGGTGTCCCACAGGAGCCTTGCTAGCCAATTATAAGCCTTGCATAATTAAGTACTTGGACGCGGGCAGACTGGAACTGAACTTTCAACCCATCCTCTACCTCTGAAATGACTACTGTCGACAATTCCTAAGTTTCTCTAAATTGACTATTATCGTCAATTTCGGACGCTTAGCACTTGATAAGGATTATGGGAAATGAATATCTATTTTTAAAATCAGAACCCCAATGCTTAAACTCGCTGGACTCGAACCTGGGAATGTTCGATTAATAACCCTTCCACTTAACCACTAGACTACCGCATCGCTAACTGGCAGAACACTTTTTAAAAATATATTAATATATTTTTTCGTCCGAATGCCGCTGTAAACGTGTATTATCACTGGCTAAGAAACAAGTTTAAAAAGGAGAAAATGTCGGTTACCAAATTTTAAGAGAAAGCAAATCATTTTAAAATCAAGTACTAGACTTAACCACTATTCAGCAATGATTTTATATATACGAATTCGATTTGATAAATAATCGGTGCAATTGTTAGCCAGTTGATCTTTAGTGGTCAAGTGAGTAAAAACAGTTCCGTCACATTGGGAGCTCCGGGTTCAAATCCCGTCCAGAGATGCCACTTTTCCTTTTTTCTTTTCAT
>BLFK01000104.1:1512384-1592943 GCA_014634185.1 Astreopora myriophthalma | reverse complement strand
TTATCAAATAAAATCTCGACCATAAAAATATTTGATTGCAGTAATGACTTTTTTAGATGTCTGGATCAACAAAATAATCGAAAAGAACATGCAGGCTGTTTATGCGCCCGTAAGCGATGCGTGAGGTTTTCAGCGGTTATTCATAAATGATCTCGCAACTCGCGTGACTAAGCAAGTATTATTTTTCTTAAGCCGCCATGTTGTTTGGTTTCTTTGTTCAACAATGTTTATGTAAATGACTCATGCTATGCTCCGTTTTTAGTATGTTTTTTTGTATGAATATCCGTGAAATATGCTAGCAATTAATAGCAACTTTTTCAAATTTAAGAGCAACTTTTCCAATTTTCTGGCAACTTTTGAGCAACTTTTTAGCAGTTTTTGGAGCAACTTTTTTGAAATTTACTAGCACAATCTGTAGAGGCTTAGCCGTGCCCGCCTACTAAAGGCCCGGTTAAACGATCAAACATTTTCGTCCAACATGAGGGTGTTGGATAACCATGTTCAAGCCGCATGTATGAACTCACATTACATTTATAAGATTTCACCTGTTTGTGTTGCGAACAAATGTTTGATCGTTTTTGACCGTTAATTAATTCTTCAGAATTAATTATTCGAGTTTTTAAGCAATAGAGGACTTATTCCGCGTGCATTTACATAGCCTTACCTAAACACGAGGGGAAATGTGATTGTGGAGAATTCTCACAACAGTTCCCCCCCCCCCCCCGCCCAAGTGTTTAGATTTTTTTCTTTTTGCAATTTTATTTACAACTTCAAAACAATTACACTACTTACAGCACTTACATTTACACTTACAAAATTACTTGCCAGTTACACTACTTATACTTACAACACTTATACATGCACTACTTTACAATACGATACTAAAAATGATTTGAAGAAATACGAAAATACTCACAATATTGCTTTTATAAAATATTTCTCAAAACTAATTTGACAAATGAAGAAAAATGTTCTTGATTCCTTGATTGAAATGGAATTTCTTCCTATAATCTATCAAAAGGCGCATCTAACAACATGAACCAATCAAAATTCACGTGATGTCACAACCGTGTTTACATATTCCCACCTAAACACACCTAGTGACCAATGAGAGGGTGCTTACTATCCGAAATATTCTATAATTTAAGTTTTATTTTTGGCTCATACTATTCTTTTTCGTTTCACTTTGTTGCTTTGTTTGTTTGTTTGTTTTCGATTCTGACGAGTGACATGTAAGCACGACCCTACTCGATTAGCTTTTGCTACCTGCGGCTTCTGGAGGATTATAAACTCAGGATAAACTGAAAGAAAATAGAATTGAAGATCGAATTGAATTGAACGTAACTTGTGGAATCTCGACGAGAAAAGGCAAAAGATAAGCTTTTAAATTATGGTGCTGAAATTTAACTTGTACGAAAGAGAATGTCTTGAGGTTAGCTGCTCCTTAAGTAAATAAGGGACCATTATCATATCTTGCCATAGCTCATCTTGTTTATTAACTAAATTAAAAATTCTGTATCGTGCGTTGCTTTCCGCCTCACACCAGAAATCAGAAAGCTTTTGTCGTCGTTATCGTCTTCGGAATTGACGCTCTTTAGGTCTTCGTCGTCCTTTGGTTCCGGAGCCATATCTTCCATAGTGGGTTGGTTGAAAGTCTCTGGCAAAGTCATGCACACAATGGCGGCAAGCGCAGCGAGGCCAGTCATGATCCAAAACGGCAAGAAACGATGAATTGTCAGCTGTTATGACGAGGAGAGAGTGATTAGGGAGTTCGACGGTACCCTTTAAATTAAGAGGCGCTGTTTCAATGTGCAACGTTTCGTGCAACTTCGTGTCGCAAATAGGCCATTTTCAAGCCGTTCACTTCAGCCTCTTTTTCTAAGCGAGTCTAAGTGTGAAGTCCTTCTTGCGAAAATGAGTTTCAATTTATATGCAATGTAAAACTGATTACCATCACAAAACTTTCGCGCTTAGCGCGCAACTGACCGGACATTTAGGTCGTGTCCTATTGGGATCAACCGTTTCAACTGAAACCGGTTTAGGTTAAAGCGGTTGACGTTTTGCAGTAGAATACTTTTCCAACCATTTTCGGTTGAAACGCGGTCGCTCCTGGGAAGAGTCATTACCAGACTTCCGTGTAACCTTATTGTCCGCGGATCCGCGGGATAAACATGGCGGCTGCTGACCGTGCTCGTGCTCTTGTGATTTTTCTTACAAAAAGCGTCACGCGAGCAGTACGAATTGTGCAACTAATCACGCAAGTAGCAGCTTTAGAGCCCGCGAAAACAGCACCAGTTGCTACCAATACTTTTTCAACCGTTTCAACCCAGTTCGATGCGGGTTGAAAAAGTTGAGCAACCAAACCAACCGAAAACGGTTTTTTGCCAACTCAACCAACCTGAAACGGTTGATTCCAATAGAACACGACCTTAGAAAGGCTAACTCTACAACACCTTCACTGAAAATAACACACTACGAGGATGATGCACACTCCTCCACAAAGAATGTGAGGGATTATCATGCAACTATTCCTTCAAACTCTTGCATTTTCCTGGCAAACTGACCAGTCTGGCCGGCCAGTTCTGACAAAAGGAAACAATCGCTTTGAAAAAGAGGCTGACCTGAACCGGTCCGGAAATGGCCTATTGCACGAAACATTGCAAGGGCTACAAAATCGTAGGTTGCGAGACCAGGTGCAGAAACCATTTCAGAACATAGAATCGAGGTCAACTTTTCGTGCAATCTGTCCGCGGCTCGCAACGATTTCACCCGTTGCAATGGAAAACTTTGCGAGATGCGTTGCACGAGACATTGAAGAGTGTAGCAGTGCCTTTTACGATGCAGTGGTAGGCTACCTTAGGGCCTTCACAGCCGGACTGAGACATTAAAGTTGTCCAACGACTTGTCGACAACTTAAGGGCCTCCACAGACTATCAATTATGAATTGTCGACAAGTAAAGCAATTTCCCTCTTCAATACTTAGACCACCCTAGCGCGTCATTATTTGTGCATCACGTGACGAGCAATAAAGTGCTTTTTCAACCGGTCAGCCATTTTGACTGCGTGCTTATCTAACAAACTCGTTTCCCATACGACGTTTTGAATTGTCGATAACAGTTAGTAGCCGATAACAAAGGGATTATAGTTGTCGACAAGTTTAATGTACAGTCTGTGGAGGCCCTAAAAATTAAAGCTTTACTTTAAAGAATGACAGCGCAAAAAATATTGATCTCCTTCCTTTATCAAAGACCAGTATAATATTTACCCAAGATAAAACAGGGCGAGTGACTCCTCTGGACCAGTCTTTCCTATTTTAAGTTCGAAAACTTCAAGAATCATTTTAACAGCGGCAGCAAAGCTCCGGGAAGCTCCATTTTGATTGAATTATTTTTAGAAGCCCCGAATATGAATTGAAATTGCTCAGCGTAAAACTTGATTTAAAACAGTGTTTACTTACCAACAAAGGGGCGTATGACGACAAGAACGCACTCACTCGAGCAATGGCTGTTGACGTACCCATACCAAGGCTCCTGGGACAAGATTGCAAATTAATCCGGAAAAAGGGAAAATTAAATCAAAAAAGGGATTTCTCAAAAAGCCACAGAAACTCTTTCGGATATTTACCTTAAGGGTGTTGGAAACAGCTCCGCGGAGTAAATATACACCATCGCAAAGGCCATGTCACCACTCAACCTTGCAACGCACAGATACAGAAAGATTTCTCCGGCCATGTAACCTAAAAAAAAAGAGTGCTTGCTTAATACAAGTTACTCACTTGCAACTCGGCGATTCCCAGGGGCCAGACTATAATTGATAGTTCCCATAACAAATACATATCTAACGGCTGTAACTGTTCATCAGTAGGATGCCTCAGCTAAATGTGTGCAATTCCACAATTGGTTTCTGCTCCATTAAATCCCATACCAATTGTAGAGCATTTCAGGAGGAGCCACCCACAACAACGCTAAAAACGTAGATCGTAAAAAAACCACCACCACCACCAACAAAAGAAAAAAAAACCAAACAAACGAGCAAACAAACGAGATGTCATGTATGCCTCAACCAAAGACGTCAAGCACACATACGCAACATTGAGACGGCTGAAAGGGGTTCTCTTCTAATGAAACAACCGACAGAAAAAAAAAGGCTGACCTAAATCTCATATGGCAGCATCTAGTCAACAACAGCAACAACAGCAGCAACAATACAATATATTGGATTTATCCGTGAATCCTCACAAAATTACCCAAAATGACTCGAAAATGATCGAAACCATAAAAAGGCATTCTGGAATTTAACACAGAAATTACAATTGATGCAGAAAACCAAACAATAGACTTTTTTACCGATACGGTGACCATCTTGGATTCTGTTGTTCTGCGAAAGATATTATGGGATGCCCAGGGGGCAAATTCATATATGTTGCGGGTATAAATTTGGTTTTCCTTAAAAAAATTTCAAGCCACTTTGAAAAAATCAATTTCATCCTTTGTTTCACACCATAATTAATCTGAGACAAAGTAAACACAAAAATTGATCTGGTTTGAAAATTATTGAACCCAAACCAAATTTACTCCCACGCTGTGTGCGAATTTGCCCACTGGGCATCCCGTGATATCTTTTTCAGAACAATAAATCGGTAAAAGGGTCTATTCCAACACAAGATTGCATGGATGTATGTGAGAGTCGTCCAGTGTAGTTCCGACCCAACGACAAAGCTCAGTAATTAAAACTCTCAAGCCGACTTTAATTATCACAGACCGTATTCATAAATATGATGAGCAATAAATTACTCGTTTGTTTTATACAAATTAGTCTACCAAGCCTCGTTAGCAGGTGCTCAATTGAAAAGAATTTTTTCTCTAACACGAGGCTAAGGGTTATTTTTTTTTCATGAACACAAAAGAAAATAAATGGCGCGCCATTTTTGAATGAGATCTGTTGCGGCAATGTTCTACATACCTTTATCAAATTTGGCCTTGTCTGAAAGCAGAAGGGCACCGATCGCGCCTGCAGCAGCTACCAGAAATGAACACAGAAGTATTTTTCTGCGACTAAACCTGATAAAGGAGTGGAGACAAAAAGCAATATAACAATCCCTTAATGCAGACACTATCAGTTCTTCTGTGAGAAGAAAAACATTTGAAGTAACTGCCCAAGCCTTCGTTGTTATTAGCGTTGTTAGTTGGTAGGGCGAAGCAGCGCATGCCGCACAATCGTGTGGCCATGTCCGGTCATGGTCTCAAGTTCCTTTCTAGCGTGGAGTATTTTTTCCGGTTTCTTTGCTTGATCACTGAAACACTTAAAACATTTGAAAACAGCTCCCTTCAACCGAAACTGCAGAAAGTTAGTTAATGAGGTAAATAACCACAGCGAAGTGTTCCGGCAAAACATGACTGTGGTGCGGGAGGTCGAGGGTTCGACTGGCCCCGGCCGCACCAACGCTCAGGGCTAGTGTCTTAAAATAACCGAGGAGAAGGTAGTTTTGCATTGGCAGCGGCAAATGGTCAGACATTGGAGTCTTTTCGAATAAGAACGACCAAACGTAGGCCACATCTCTGAACCCTTATTCGTAAACGTATACGTTAAAGAACCCACACACAGTTCGCAAAGAGAAGGGGATGACCTAGTTCCTGGTGCAGTGGTCTGGCCTTTGTGTGTGTAATCTCATTGTTGGTAGGGTCAATGCTTAGAGAAACTAGCTGCATAGGCTACTCTAAAATCCGAGGGTAAACAAAACAATGATATCTATGATCTATATGATCTATGATCTATGATATCGATTATCTTTGGTATATGATCTTTGATATATGATATTTGATATGTGATTAACTTTTCGCCAGAGTTCATATTTACTGCCTACCTGAGTGTCAGAAACCATGTTATAGGATATATTGGTAGGGCGGCTGCACCACTTATCAGCACGTTCAAGTAGATATTTCCACCCAGAAAAGGGGCACTAAAGGATATGCCCCAGCTGATGAAAGAAGTGGCAAACCTGTTCGGGGATAAAAGAGATGAGATGTCAAAAGTAGGAGACAAAATTTTATGAAGAACGCGAATCAGTAAAGCTACATTTGTTCTTCTATCGCGTTCCTGCAAAATGCATGATGGTTTTGTGCTTTTTCAGATCTGATGATGGTGTTTTCAGCTAAGAAAGAGGTACCTGATTGTTTCGTCGAGAAATTCTATAATCTATCACTAAGTTAATTTATCCGCTAATGAGACGTTATAGTGATGTCATAACACTAATGTAAGTCATTTTGTCAGCTGTGGACCTAGCCGACTCACTGGGTAAATATCAAATCGTTTCATATACTTTATTATCTGAGCATTTCATAATGACGAAACTGTATGATCTTACTTCATTTATAAAAATAGATAACGTGTCATTTATATCAGCGCATGTTCTTTATGGCACTCAAATGTGCTTTAAAACAAGAGCACAGCAAACAGTGAGTCAAATCAAACATAACATGTAACCCCAACTGCTAGGAGGCAACCGTGGGCTATTTACAAAGTGTGGTGGAGTTGAGCTCGGGACTATCGAAAGCAAATCCAATTGGTAATCAGACCCGGATCAACCCGGAACAGCTCCATGCAAATCAAATTCGGCGCCCTATAGCCACTGGGCCAAGCAACCTCCTCACAAACTGGGTCAGTACGCAGCTATTACAACAGCCCACGCAATTGGCTCAGAAAACAATAGAGCCATTCAAACAAACAACAGAAACAATGAACCCTAACCCTAAAAACAATAGAGCTGCGTCCTAACCAGAACCAATGAAATTAGAGGTTGTTAACAGCTGCGTTGTATCTGCACAAATTCATTGATTTATGACCAGAATGCAAGTAACGAGATGCACACAAATTCTGATGAACACGTGTTTGATTATTAATAAAGTATTGTGATTGTCATTGTGATTGTCATTTCCATTGCCACTGTCGTTATTGTTGTTGTCGCTGTGATTATGATTGTGGGTATTATGCTTCTTAACCTTTCTATTTGCTACGATTTACTCTAATTGCATTATATATACTGGCAGTGCACTTACCACAACAACCAACTACCGAGGGTCTTGTGCACCATTTTTACGGAGGAAAACAGATCGCAGAAGTCACCAAGCTTTTCTTGCTTGGGCAGAGCTAGTGCTTCATCTGGCATTTCTTTGCCATTGATCCTGGCCACTTCACAAAGAATTTTCCTGGCCTCTAACTTTCGGCCTTTCTTGAGAAGCCAACGCACCGATTCTGGGGTGAAACTGTAGCGTAGGTAAGGAACAGTTAATGACTGGTCGAAAGGGAAATAGTTAATTTTGTTTCCCGAGAATCTCAATGCCTCCGGAGGCGGAGCGAAAGATTATAGAGTTATGTTATAGAGCGCAACAACGACATGAGAAGATCCCACAATAAAACAATTTTAATGACACATTTCATCGCTGTACTTTGGTGTGAGGGTTTTGTTCATTTTAGTCCGCTTTAATTTACCTTTTCACACCATGTCATTTTAACTTTGTGTTAGTGTTGATGGTAATATTATATTAGCAGTAATAAGTGGTACTTACAACCATCCAGCCATAAGAAGAAAACCCGGTGCTCCAGTAACCATGGTCAGTGTCCTCCAGTCTCTAATGGCATATGCAGCTGCTGGCAAAATCATGAAGAAGATGACAAACCCAAGCCATACCAAACTTCCGGCGGTACTTCGATGACGTATTCCAGAGAACTCTGTCGCCAACACGAACAATGGGATGCTGTAAGCACCTTAATAGGAAGGAGAATCTGGTGATTCAAGATTTAAAGGCCCACCTTCGCCCAAAATGCGTTGCGGTCCTTTGTTTTTGTTTTCGAATGCTGTATAGTCAAAAGACGAAACGTGATTGGCTGTAAGCAGTCAAGCATAAACGCTTTCCTAGTTTCGTGCAACACGAAATTCAGGATTGGCGATCACGGTGCGCAATGCATTTTGAGTGAATGTGGGCCCTTAATACTTTTATTCAGGGTTGCCACAAAGGTAATAGTAATAAGTCTCGAGCTTCCATGGCCGAGCTCAAGTGTTTACTAATTGTGGAGACTACAAATCAAATCAAAGCAAAGCAAAGCAAAGCAAATCAAATCCATCAAAGCAAATCATATCCGATCTACAGATACCACGCATACAACCTCTAATTTCATTGGTTCTGGTTAGGACGCAGCCCCATTGTTTTTAGGGTCAGGGTTCCTTGTTTCTGTTGTTTGTTTGAATGCCTCTATTGTTTTCTGAGCCAATCGCGTGGGTTGTTGTAATAGCTGCGTACTGACCCTAGATCTAATCAAATCTTGGTTTTTGAGGAGAGGGAAAAACCAGGGTACTAGGAAATAAACTCCTCGGAACAGAGGAGACAACCAACCAACTCAACCCACGTATGACGCCGAGTCACACTGGTGGAAGGCGAGTTCTCTTACCAATGGCGATCTTGGTCATTTTGGTGATGGTCGCTTGGGTCATTTCGATTCTTTGATTGGTTGATTGATTAATTGTTAATGATTGAAATTGAGGAACAAAGCGCATGGAGGAAAAACACTGGGACAAGGAGTCCATTACAAAGATGCTCCATTAAATATCAGTAGGCCAGACCAAGACACATACACAGTAGTCCAGAGTTGTACGAACGAAGGCGACTGGTCGGCATTGTTACCGCGAACAAACCAACAAATTGGAGTTAAAAGTTTATAACCCTATTCCTTTTTCGGACCAGTCGTTGGAGGAAAAAAATACTGGGGGCTATTTGCTTGATTCATCACATCAACATATTTAGTCCTGGAGCCGGCATCCACCTGGTGCATACCGCATGCACTGACGCTGTCAAATGATTCCCGGATCCCCTTCTCGATTCAGAAAGAATCAACTTTAGCAAATCCAGTATAGCGAGGTCGGACAGGATAGAGCTTGAAAAGTCCAGTTTCAAATTGTGAAACAGACGCGAACTATCGTTCGGTTATCAGTGCCAATATTCTAGGCAACTCGTAGTTGCCATGACAGCCTAAGCCGAATATTTTGTTCTCTTAAGTGATATTTCGGGGTGATAGTGGATCTGACGTTGCTTTATATACTACCCAGCGACAGAGTTTCAACACTGAGTTGTGTTCCCAAACTGTCGAAGTTTCAAAATTTGTTATTATATGTAATGCGTTTTGAATGACAGCATTTCTTCATCAAGAAGAAAAAGAGGTTTTTCTTGCTTTGTCACTTACCAATCGTGAAGCCAACAAGGGCACGTAAAAGCGCAAACACCCAGAAAGCGGGTGAAAATGCCGAGACGAAATTAAACAGGCAACACAAGAATCCACACGCGAAGAGAGGAATCTTGCGACCAAACTTGTCAGAGATGGTGCTCACAATAAGGCTGCCAAGGAAAAATCCGACAAAGATAACAGACGTTGAGACAAATCCCAAGGAACCACGCTTACACACGAGGTCAAACTGCGAAAGAAATACGAACAAAATTTATTTGTAAAGAACGAACTTCAACTAGAAATTTAACTTTGTCTCAGGGGTCGGGGGGAGGGGGGTATTAAGACGGAATTTACCAGGATTACGTGGTCCTTGAATAGACTCGCCATATTGAAAGGCGCGCCTGGATTTTCAATGATTTTTTTGTAATTTTGTTGACGCTGCTGGAACAGATCCATCAACTCAAAGCTTCTCATCAGTAATTAGAAGCCGTATTTTAGACGCACGAGAGCGACTTGCTCTTGTTTTACACAGATGATCATTGCTGCCATAAACGCTAACATAACACGGCAACGTCCAAACGTGAAAAACAAAGTAGTCGCGGTTTGCGCTATTATATTCGGGTTGCGTTTTTGCAAACTTTCGAGAATGCATTTAAAAATCGTACTTGGTAGTTAACCATAGGTATCAAAGCTTCAAAATTAGAGCTTGGAACCTGTGAAGAACATATTTAGACCGTATAACGAAACTCGTTGATCAGAATTCAAACTGGAACTGCTCTCATAAATACTCTATTTACTGACGTCTGCATTTAGTTCATTACAATAGGGTTGTGGCGCTTATTGTTTCCTTTTTTTCTTTTTAAGACAAAGACTTGGACAAGACTCTGCGCTGAATTTTAATGCCGTCTTAAGCCATAACAGGAAATATCGAAAAAGCACGGAGACTAAAAGTTTCCTTCATTCTGTTTTTGCATAACCTTGTAGAGTACGCCTTAGTCAGCTTTCTGTTCTAAAAAAAAGTGCATATGAGTATTTTGAAATCAGTGGCGATAATATAAAGCTAAATCCCCTAAATCTATGCTTCAGTTCTTCTCTTTTCTTTCTTATTGTGACGCTTTTATAAGGAGTTAATGTTTGAATGGCCTGCCGCGGTAGCTCATTATGCGTAACTGTCGCTTAATGCACTTGACTGTTCTCCATTTTTAAATTGATCTCTGTCACCACTTGACTCAACACTTAGAAAGTTTGTACGGAAGAGGCTTGTTCTTTTGCCCTTCCTGCATTTTTTTGTTCGTCATGAATTAGATAAAACTTAACTGAAAATGCACCTGAGTTACTACCGATGTGAAGTCATCTGCGAATGTCCAGTCTTCCCTGGGAATATCGCATCTGAATGAATATTTTTCATCTCCAAGATGAAGAGTCTCATTGAAAGGACACGTAGAGTTATTTGCACACTTCCATCCAGGATCCGACGCTATGAATATCATAATCATCACTGTAGTGGCCCACCAGAGCCCATAGACTAAATTGGCAAATACGTTGAGAAAGATTTGGTAACGGCCGAAGCCGCCAATTCTCTCCAAAACCTCGTCAACGGTCAACGATGTCATCGCTGCAAGAAAAGCGTTATTGAACGGTTAGTCCTGAACGGTTTGAGGACAATAAATTAAATTTCCCTCTGTATGGCTCGCCCCAAAGCCACTCTCGAAGGATACTTTTGGTCAGCCGCCTCCATGGGTCTTAATAATGCAAAACCAATCAGAAATACAACTCAGTCTCGTTCCCAGAGCCCACGTATCTCTTAGTCAGCGTCAAGACAAGGAGCTATGGAATAACCAATTTCCAGAACTACGATGATTGGTTACTCGATTTATCAAAGTGCTCATGCGTAACAGTTACCGAAAGTAAATTGCTTGTAAACAAAATCAGAACAGCTAAGCACGAATTTTAAACGAATATGGCACAGAAAACTTCAACTAAAGTGGAAAACAGAAAGATTTGATGTCGCTGCTGTTGTAAACCGTTGAGTTCTAATGAACGTCCCAGTTTACTTCTCAGGAAATCGAAGATGAACCCCAACCTTTCGTACATGAGTGACTTGCCAAAACCCGTCGGTAAAACCGCTGAAACATCTCTTTTGTTCACCACAACCGTTTTCAAATTTTGACATTGCTGTTCTTTCAAAGCCTAACTGGACTTTGTTAGCTTTTCGAGTGCGTATTGTATGCATGCGCCGTGTAACCGGAACTCCTAAAATCTTGGGAGTCTGGAAATCGATTATTCCAGAGCTCCGTGTCTTGGCGCTGACCGAAGGATACGTGGGCTCTGAGAGCGAGATTGAAGTAAAACTGACTGTAAGTTGACTCTAAGCATGCACAGCCCAGCCGAAAGCTGACAGTGAATCCAGCAAAGGTATAGGTACTTAGAATTGCCTTTGGTCGTTAACACTACGTTGGGGAAGGATTTCCACACAGCTCCCTACATTAATTATACAAACATATTCCTAGTGACCATTAGAACGAGCGTGAATGGAGTTTTGTTGGGAATATGCATGTATAATTTATGTTGAGAGCAGCGAGAAAATCTTGTTCACGAACTGACTCTTTTAAGTATCTGAGTGAGGGCGGAAATACACGAAGGAGAATTTTGGCTACAGCGGTGAAAGGAAATATTATTTAAATGTCGTTGCTCCTTGAGTGCACAGATATCTAGTTGAAATAATGTTCAGAAATGTTGCTACTCCGTGTGTTCATTTTGATAAACGACTTTCTCTGTGCGTTACGGACCTGTGCTCACGAGGAAGGGAAGTTTGCATGTCTCCGTGTTTTATACACGCAACAGAGATTCTAAACTCACAATTCTAAACTGGCCGAAGTCAGTGGCTTACAAATTCAAATATCGGAAGTTGCATTTTTAATTAGTCTTGAAGACATTCGGTCAAGTGTGAGTTACAGTGTAGCAGTGGACTTTAGGGAGTCGTGCTTGCGCGCTTCATGTCTGGCTTGATGTATTGCATAACAGCGGGACAATAACCTTAATATTGCTAGTATAAATTTCTTTTCAACTGATATCATAGAGTGGAACATAACTGATGTACCTCGAAGTTAGTTACAAACATTCGAACGCGGCTCGGTTTTTTTAACCCTGTGGCTCTTTTTTGTGTTTGGAGATCTGACGAAACACTTTACTCCTCACTCATTTTTAATATAGCGGTATCAGCGTATTACATAATAATAATAATACTAATAATAACAATAATAATAATACCGATGGTAACTTCTAAGTTTAGCGCAGATGAAGTTGACTGATTTTAACTGATGTCGAAATAGGGCTATGATGCAGTCATCATCGCATTGAGCCTAGCAACCTTTAAATATTAAAGAATGACACAAAACCTCAAAAGGACTCAAACCCATAACCAAGCTAAACGATTCCTTAGCTAAGCATCGTTCTACCAATTGAGTAAGGATCTGATAAATTACTGCTGAACCATCAGGTATAGCACTGGATTTAGTGGCAACTCACTGGGAAGCTACTTACTGACGAACTTTCATTAGTTTGTTCTGTCCGTTGGCTGCCGGTGGAGGCTGATCACTTATGCCTGACCAAATGTAAACTAATTTATTCACAAGAAGGAAATTGTTATGCAACCCACTTTGTGGTAAAAAAACGAAAACAAAACAAAACAAATAAAACAAAAGGAAAAAAACACCATACACGCACACAATACAAATTTGCAAAAAAGAAAAAACAAAGTAGAGGGAAATGCAAATTTGTCTTCTCAACTGCTCGACTCTGTTGTTTTGTTCTTGCACAATTCCAAAATGGCCTATTCCTTAATTTGATATAAAGATTAGCTGAGTATTATATGTAAAAGATTTTCAATAAATCTAGATCATAATTTCTGAAAAAAAAAAAAAGAAAAAAAATTCACGAGAAATTAATGAAATTCGTCATGTCTGGAATCATGAATATATGTCATTCACGGACAGGGTGGTCCGTATATAGATGTTATTGAACCAGTTATTGACCGAACAAGCTAGTTCGATAAGGTTCCTATCATATTGGTTCCCTTGCGCAGGGTGTTCTATTCTTTTTCAGTACTTGCCTCGTCGCAAGCTTCTGTCAGCGGTTCTGGAAAGTGAAATTCGTACTTGAACTGACTTAATAAAAAGACACTTCTCGCATTTTCGCATGTCCGAGAAAATGGAAACAGAAAATGGGAACAATTTGGCAACCTATACGCTGCTTCGTGACTGGTCCATCTTCGAGATACGTATAGCAAAATTCGGACCGCTCAGAGGGCCAATCAGAATTCTCCTTTTCATCTCGGACCAGCTTGCCTATATATAATAAAGGGAATTATTGTGCTCAAGGCCTGCGGCCTCAGTCGGTACTCCAGACCCATAGGGCAAAAATATTTCCGTAGTTCCTTGATTCCACCTTAAATGTGCAAAAGTCTTGCTTCACCGAACATCCCTCTCCCCGCAAAAAAAAAAATCACAACAACATCACAACATCCTTGTGCCAGCGAGCATAAAACAGATGTTTCGCTCTTTTCCCGCTGAACACTGTGTAACCCTCTTCTACACTTTACCTTATTCCTCCCCCTTCCCAAATTTCTGGTGGTTCCCCCTTCTCCGAAAACGGCTTTTCTTGCTTCCACAGTGTCAAGTCCCTTGAACCGCCGTTTTACACTAGGAACGCATAATTCATCTGGAAAAGACTCATACCTTGTGCAACTGTTTAACAGTTCGTCTGGGTGCGTCCTCAACAGTAAACATTTAAGCAGTATAGTAAGCTCAAAGGCTTTGTGTCAGTCTGTTACGTTTTGCACCGGGGGAGGGGGATGGGGGAGAGAGTTAGGACGGAGGGAAAGAGAAAGAGTCAAACAAGTATCACGAAAATGTTCTTATTGTTTACGAAGTGACCCGAGTATGCAGTGATTTCTTTTTTCTGAGTACCCTATAATCAATTATATGCAGCTGCTTTGCCCAAAAGAGGTACCTTTTGGTATCTTTGAGGCCAGACGTATAGCTAAAAGTAGAGAATCCGCGCAACAAGTTGCAGCCTGTCCACCTTTGCAATGTTACGTGCTATGGTGACTTTCAAAAGTCGAATGACAACAGTCTTCTCCTGTTGGACTAATTGGTCAAAAGAGAAAGGAAACTGAAACTAAAGGTAGAAAAGGCACGAAACAGATTTCAACGTCTAGTCTTGCTCAAAGTGGTTCAGCAGGCTAAAGGAATTTGTCCCTGAAGGCAGATAATATCTGGGAAAAACAACTGACGAAAGACGAACACACGTGGTGGGCTTCCCCAAATCTCACAGAGTGTCCTCTGGCACCTCAGAAATTCCGACTCTCGAAATGATGACTTCCGGGCATCGAATATCATGTTACTAAAAATCATCCCAAATCAGACCAAAGACTGAGCCTGTCCTCGGTCAATGATTTGTCATTTTTACACAGCGCTTCACTCAGTGCCTCTCGCAGTGCTCCCACCGTAGTCTAAATTAGACATAAACGGTTGCTGACAGGTGAGAATTCAATTAGTTGGGCACTCATTATCACGTAAAGGAAGAAACAAGCAAACATTAACGAACATTTCAAACACCTTTCAACTGTCGTGACATAAAACTGACGGTAACATTCCTGACTGACGTTGACCTTTGTTTCTTATCCGAACGAAAACAAAGTCACGCATATCACTGAATGCCCCGCACTGAACTGTATTCCCCCGTGCGTGCCCGTGCTCATATGCATATTAAACCATTCCGCGATCTCCACTTAGCATTTCACACACTTTCCATATTTCTGAAAGCTTTGTTTGAAGCCATCGATTTGTAACAGCTCTTTAATTATTTTGCTCCTGGTCAAAATCTTGGATGTCCGCCGTCCTCAGTCCACGTTCACGGGTGTAAAATTCACAATTAATTCGTAACTTGGCCCGAACTGCCGAACCCGAGCAAAAGGATAACGAAGCTCGTCAGGTTGGCGTCCCGGAAAGTTCAAGGTTGTATTACACGCGCCGAGAAGGTGAGTTATAACTGTTTCCACAAGGGTTTTCGTTTTTCAGGATCGACCTTGGATTGCGAGACCAAATCGTTTTTCAGGATTGGCCTTGATTTGCGAGACCACATTGTGAACACCGTCACAATAGTCGGATGAATGCAAACCTCATGTTGTTGACAGTTAAAGCATGCATCAATATGAGCATGTTAAATTACAACGTGGCTTGTTATAATGGTGCACCAACCAAATAAGGTGTTTTAAAGTAAACTAGTCTCTAGTTTATATATATGTTTGAGTGAAAAAAGTTGAAGAAATCCTTCATCGATCGACATTCAGTCGTGACGAATGGTAGACTATGTGGGATTATGTGAGAGAACTTTAAATGAAGAAACTAAAATTTAATAGTCAGAAGCCAAGCAAACCAGGTTGCAAGTCATTTTATCGGTGTTAATGCTTACCATTGGTAATTTTAATTAACATTAACTCAAAGTTTATCGTTGAGTCGGTCAGTATAAAACGCGGACTGCGGACCCGGACTGCGGACCGGGTATAAAACGCGGACTTGGTATAAAACGCGGACTTGGTATAAAACGCGGACTGCGGACCGGGTATAAAACGCGGACCAGGTATAAAACGCGGACTGCAGATTAGGTACTGGCCCAGATACGGATTTAAAAAACAAGGCCTTGGGTCCTCTTACTCCGTGTCAAAATATTCCATTTTAGGCATAAACTTCAACTCTTCGTATATATGAAAGTCCTCTGGCTGTTGATGTCGTAGTTCGAGCCAGGATGGCCGGATGGATTCAACACAATGAAGAGTGTTTTCGCTCGTCACCCAACGCAATCTTTACTCCCAATTGAAAGTATGCTTGGGAGGCGAAAGATGAAGTCGGTAATTTGTACGCGTAAATCAGGACATGTACTATAACAGTTGTTCTCTTGATCGAATGCTGTTTCCAGACAGACCCGAGCGACACTGAGATGAACAAAAAGTTGTATCAATGGCAACAACATCAATCGGCGGGTCTAAGACACAGGTCACATTCCACAGGTCACTCGTTGCAGGTCATTATTTTGCATTAGGAAAGAACGTAAACAACATTGGGGTTTCATATTAAGAACTCAAAATGAACAAAATCTCGCTTCTTGTAAACCAAGAGTTCCTCTTTATTTGTTCTCTGAGCCAAATTGACCGGTAGAAGCAGAATAATGTGACGAGATCTCACTCCCTCATCTTCGAACTCCATTACTCCGCCATGCTGGAATAGACGTCAGCTAACACCTCTCATGTGACAATTATGCACGTGCCAATTATGGCGGGACATTCCCATGTCGAACTTCAATTCATGTCGTCAGTCTATCGCTATTTCGTTGCGCTATTCTTTTTTTCACAGTGTTTTGTATTCAGTCCGCATTTTATACCTGGTCCGCGTTTTATACCCGGTCCGCAGTACGCGTTTTATACCAAGTCCTCGTTTTATACCCGGTCCGCAGTCCGGGTCCGCAGTCCGCAGTCCACGTTTTATACTGACCGTCTTTGAGTGTACCCAACGCTGTCACCATAGTAAGCCCTGGTTCACGCTTCGAGTCACACAAGTGAAATTCGCACGACTCAAGTTCTTTCGGGTTTGGACAAAACGTGAGGTAGGCCATGGTGTAGGCCGTGGCCCACTCCATGGCCTACCCTATGGCCTACTGGTGGTCAAGTGTGAGATAGGTAAAGAAATAAAGGAATACACACACACACGCACCCATTCGTACACATGTGGGCGCGCATCTGGCGTGTATCCCGCATTTCAAACACCTTTCTGGTAATGTCACGGCAAGTAGTGCGTCTCTCAGTCCAAAGTTGAGAAATATTATTGCGTAGAGGGTAAGGGAGAAGGCGAACAGCCGATAGTTCCATCATTCGTGGAGCCGCCATCTTGATTATCCTCCGTGACCACGCAATGGAGTGCGTGTGTATGTGTATTCCTTTGTTTCTTTACTTATCTCACACTTGACCGGTAGGCCATATGGTAGGCTATAGGGTGGGCCATGGCCTACATCATGGCCTACACATTGGCCTAGGCCATGAGCTACCCCACTCTTTGTACGCACCCAGTTCTTTCGTTACATTTCAAGTCTTTCTACATGCCACAGTTGCCAATGCTAAAATTTTTACCCCATTAAAGCAAACTGAAAAACTGCTGACGATCCTGATCAACGTCTAGAAACGCAGTAGAGACAGTTTTTTTTTGCGAGAACGAGAAGTGCGAGATATTAGCCGCTGACAATGGGAAGGAACTGCCTACGTAGGTACCACCTCTGGGACATAACCACTTGCCTTTATTCAACCAATTCATGGACTCGCTGTGGTATGGCAGTGTGGGTTTGTTATCTACACTGCTCAGAGAGGTTTTTCCCCGAGCACTCCGTTTCAGAACTAATTAAAACACTTAAATAAAGGACAGCATCATCATCATCATTATGACGAGTCGGCTCAAATCACATAAACGAATGTAAGCAATTTCCATTCATATTACAGTTTCAACTTTTGCTCATAAATGGCCCTGACAACAGATCAGTACTTAGAGAAGATCGGAAGCTTTGGCCGCTATCAAATCTTACTTCTGGTTTTTCTGAATGGCTTGATATTCTTCTGGTTTGGTTGGCCTGTTATGATAGTGGCCTTCATCACGGCCGAGCCGGCATGGAAGTGTGTGGCGAATAGCAGTGTCTGTCCATTGGAGGGGACAATGAGGCCTCGACAAGAGAACTACAGTTTTAGATGCAATATTTCTAGGCATGAATGGGAGTTTGTCGACGATTTTACATCTGTGGTGACTGAGGTGAGATGCATTAATGATTTATCAGTGAGTTAAAGGTAAACCCCCTAACCATTTATAAAGGAGGAAATCATCACAAGCGTACTTAAGCAGGACTTGCTTGTATTCCCTTCCAAGTAAGCGGAGCGGCCGGCTTCGAGTGAGCCACAAAGCCGAGGAGAGAATGGGGAAGAGGGTCAGTTGGTTGCCCGCTAACAAGGGACTGCCGGTAGTCTAACAAGCCCTGCTCATTCACTAGCTCTTTGAGCCCACAAGAAACTAGCTACGAGAAGCACTTTAAGCATTTTGGGGCTTTACATTGGGCCGTGCTGATATTGTAAGAAGCTTACACTGTTAATCAGGGAAGAGAAGAGAATTGTGGGAGTCCTTAGCTAGTTGCTGCCGGGTTTAATCTGGTAGAACCCCGATCGTGAGTCCTGTCCAAGCTACAATTTTTGACCGATTCTTCCAAAGCTTCTTGAAAAGGAAGAAAACAGTGATGGGAAAACAAAGGGAAGAAAACTTAAATAGCTCAATTGGGATGAAGCCATATCTTAGACCATGTACTGAGGTTTCATTTTTGCCAGTACGTTACCAGTCTGGCAAAACGTCGAAATATGTAGTCATCATCGGAACGATGACTCTCGTTTCTACATAACACACCCATAATGCCACACTCGAACCAGTCTCCCCATGTTTTCTTGGGTGGGGTGTTTACCTTGAGAAAGAACTTTATCTGCTTCCCTTTCATCTTTTGTGTTTTCAACAGTTCGACCTTGTGTGTGACCGTGCCTTGTATGGTACCATTGGATCATCCATGATTTTTGTTGGCTTCTTCGTGGGTGGAATTGCAGTGGGTCCATTCAGTGACAAGTTTGGCAGGAAAATCACCATGTACATCTCTGGTCTCATAGTTGCGGTTTTCAGTCTGATTGCCGCTTTCCCACAGGCTTTTTGGCTCTTTGCATTGCTCCGGTGTCTCATTGGATTCGGGATAGGTCGGTACATTTGACAAAATAAGTATCTTACAAATCAACCAAGCGCGTTTTTGTTGTTGTTGTTGTTTTGTTTTGCTGCACGATACAATTAGATTTTCGGGCATTAGTCAGGCAAGAAATGCTTATGTCATCATTCTTTGGGAGTGCAGTTTCAATTGCCCTTTCTGTCTTTTTTCCACTTCGCTTCGAAAGAACTAGATTTCGGGGAATAATCATTACATGCTTGTGTGATCTTCATAATTAATGCAAAATTCAGGCAAACATTGACTTCGATCTTAATTGTTTTATTTACAATTCCAGGTGGATACAGTATAGCTGCGTATGTTCTCCTAACCGAGCTTGTTGGAATTCGTCACCGAAGCACTGCGGGATGTTCCATCTGGTATTCTTTCAACCTATCTAACATGGCGCTGGCTGGGCTGGCATATCTGGTCAAGGATTGGAGAAAACTGTCCATAATTATGGGAGTACCAGCAATTCCCTTTGTTCTTGGGTGGTTGTGAGTGTTTGTTTTTCTTTTTAAAACAGTTTAAGTACATGCTACCCTTTCCCTGCCCCCCTCAACTCAGTTGTATTTTCTTTCCTTTTAACCCAAAGGTCGCTGACATTGTTTTGCAATGACATGTTGTACAAGTCAGCATTGCAATGGCGAAACGACAACAAGCGATAAAACGATTCTGACTAGCAGTCTACTGCATATTTGAATACCTCGATATGTTTCGGACTGAAAACAAGGAAATTTGCAAGAACCCAACCCAAACCTAACCCAAAGGTCGCTGACATTGTTTTGCAATGACATGTTGTACAAGTCAGCATTGCAATGGCGAAACGACAACAAGCGATAAAACGATTCTGACTAGCAGTCTACTGCATATTTGAATACCTCGATATGTTTCGGACTGAAAACAAGGAAATTTGCAAGAATATGCTCATTGCAGATGTTCGGTCTCCTCTTAACTCAAGGTTATCCTTTCATCCCAAGTTTTCTTTGAATATCGGCCACTGTCGACTTTTAAATGTCACCTAAAGTGGCTGGAAGAGTGGTGTATTGAAATAAGATATAAATTTTTTTCTTTATCAGCCTTCGCAAACCGGCTGTTTTAGGGGCGAGAATGGTATCATCGCGTCTGTCAGGAGTCCATAAGTGCGAGAGCGTCCAACTCCACCACTGGTTTTGTACGCCAGCACAGCAATAGACGGAGCTATATTTTTGGAACGACATTTCGCACGCTAAAAAAGCAGAGCCAGGCACGTTCATCCAGTTCATCTAATCAAATGGCTTAGCATGACAGCGATGGACAGCTCATTTTCTATACCGCGTATTTTTTTGCACAGAGGAGAGCGCTTGCAACCATGGAAACTACTTTTTCACGGGAATTACACATTCTGAAAATAACTTCATCTACTCCTGTGCTGATGCCCCTGAAATGCACGTAATTAGATGCACGCCGATTTTGATATGCATCACGAAGTGTCCCCCTGCTCTTCTCATCAACTTCAACATCACTTGTATCCAGAAATACGGGCAATAAACGTCACAAAGTGTCCCCCAAACTGTTATTTTCAAGTAAGCATAAACAGTTGCATTTACCCACACCTAAAAATGACTTTATTGCTAGGAATAAGCACTAGACACTTAGACTTAACGGGACACTTCGTGATGGATATCAAAATTGAACGTGCACCTAATTACTTCCATTTCTGGACGTAAGTGACTTTATAATATAGATAGGATCCTCCGCGCGCTCTGATTGGTCAAAAACCCATGTTTTATCAGAGTATAAAACATAGAAAAAGCGTGTTTTATTGTTTTTCGCCACACTACCTCTATATCATAAAGCAAATAAAGAAGCCTAAGCCGTGTATTACACTGTGATAAAACACTCCGGACATTTGAGAACACTCGAGAAATGTAGACAACACTCGCCTGCGGCTCGTGTTATCTACATTTCCCTTGTGTTCTCAAATGCCCATCGTGTTTTATCGCAGTGTAATACACGGCTTAGGATTCTTTATTTGTTAAATAACATATGGACGCTCCTGCGTCTGTAAAGCCCAGCTGAGTCTTTTCCTCTTTCAGCTTTTCTCCAGAGTCAGTCCGTTGGTTACTTGTGAAGGGAAGGACCGAAGAAGCAGAACAAGTCCTTCGTAAAGTCGCAAAGTTCAACAAGAAACCAGTACCCGAGGAACCACTACATGACTACGAAAAACAGCGGCTTGGTGACTTGCGTGACCTGTTCAAGTCACGCAGTATGGCGCACAAGACTCTTGTATCTTGGTATTGCTGGTGAGTTACAAGTCAGTGCATGGTACTGCGATTGCTCCGGCCCCTCTCTTCTTCAAAGCTCATTTTGTGCATGACTGAAGCAGAGATCAGATTTGGGGAACCCTGGAATGGATGTGGCTCTGATTGAGTTTCACGTGAAATAACCATGAAAAACGCAGCTGATTGGTTCCCATCGGGGCAAAAGTGTGTAAAAACGACGGAGACAGCGGACCAGCCGTTCATTAATTTTGTCAAGAATTGCGGAATCCAAGGAAAGCAAATTTTATCAAAAGTATGTCGACTTGGTTCAGAAAAAAAGAAACAAGGTGCACTATTACCGCGTTACTCAAACGGACAAGCCTTGACGACAAGGCCAGCTTCCTCCTAGTCTGGACTGAGTTGTTCGAAGAACCTATGGGATTTAAATGAACTTAAGCCAGCGTTATCGCTTACCCTGTTTCGAACAACTCGGCTCTGGTTTCTTAGGATTGTCCAATCTTTCCTTTATATCCTTGTCGACCGGTACAACCACTCGGCTTCGTTTCCTCGCAGCAGTTCTTTAGGGTCAGGTAAACGTAAGGTTTTCAGCCAGGAATCGACTTCCTCTGTGATGGAGGATGACACTCGAGACTGAAGACAATCCGGTTAATGTTTTGTGTCCTTGTGATGGCACCGCTAGATTGATGATTCACGTTATGCTTTGTTCGCAATAGGTTTGTCAATGGCATGGTATATTACGGAGTGTCCTTCAGTTCCCCATCAGTAGGCGGCAATATGTACCTTAACTTCTTCATAACAAGCACAATTGCATTAGTGGCTTACCCCGCACTAGCTTGGGGCTGCAACAGGTATGTGCGTTTACGTGTGAAAAAACCGCCTGGCTAACTGGCCACTGGCAAAGGAGGTTATGAGGAAATGAAGAAAACAAACGTTACCGAAAGAGGGGGGAGGGGAGGGGGGGACTCTTTACGCGGCAACGTCAACATGAACTGTGCCTGGCCAACGACAAGAGCATCCCGCTGCATGTTAGCAAATCTCCTCACTTTTCCCGTCATACAGTTCTAACACACGCGTCACTCTTGCGTTTGCGGGCTCCTCATATCATCTTACCACTCTTTCCTCCTCAGGCCATTGCGTGAAAAAAAAAAAAGGAAACTGCTGTAGTGGCAAGGAATGTGTGTGTATATATATATATATATATATACACGTTGCAATTAGCAAAACCGCACTTCTTAGACAACTCTTTACGTAGTGGGTAAAGTTTGCTAATTGCGTTGCATATGTTGTCAGTACGATAACCGTTACTTCTTAGCAGGCAAACCTATCACATCCAATGGTGCAGTGACGACCTTCCCAGGACTACGAAGTTTCCATATACTTATGGAATTACACGGATAACCTCATTGGAAAGTTCGACGGAATATTGGCAAAATTCTGGGAGTATCGCGAGAGGCCTCAGTCGCTGCACGATCTACGAAAATAATCCTTCATATTTGGTTATTTTAAATGTTCTGTTTGTTTTAATTTTTTTTTGTACAGATTTGGCCGCAAGAAGACCATTTGCTGTGGTCTTTTTTTCTCTGCCTTCGGTGCCTTTGGTTCTGTGTTGTTGACCTCATTTGACGATGGAAAAAACACAGGTAAGGGCCTGGCTTGTTTGCGGATACTTCCGACAAGGTGACTATCAAATGAAAAGATCGAAAGAAAGCCAAACCCGACTCGGACAAGAAACAGACAATCAAAAACTGATAACTTTGGATTTTGTTTACAATTTTCTCTCTTTTTCATCGCCTGCTGCTCTTCATTTTTCGTACGTCCAGAAATGCAAGTAATTAGATGCACGCCGATTTTGATAAGCGTCACGAAGTGTCCCCTTGCTCTTCTTCTCAACTTCATCATCACTTGTGTCCAGGAATACAGGCAATAAACGTCACAAAGTGTCCCCCAAACTGTGCTTTTCGACTAAACATAAACAGTTGCATTTACCCTAACCTAGAAACAACCCTAACGCAAACCCTAACCTTATGGTTAGAAATTGACACTAGACACTTAGACTTAACGGGACACACATCTAGTTATTCCAGAACTTTACAACAGACATTTAAGGAACCGATGAAATGATATATGAAATGAATCATATATTGAACTGCGGATATGAAATCAAATGAAGCTATGATCCTTGCAGTTATGGACGCAATTTTAGCAATTGCGTAGAGATCGTAGCCTGAAAAAATTCAGGACTTCAACGGGGTTTGAACCCGTGACCTCGCGATGCCGCTGCGACGCTCTAACCAACTGAGCTATGAAGCCACTGATGTTGGGAGCTGGTCATTTGTGGATTCAAATGTTCCCGAGATGAATGAATGAACCGATGAAATTATAATGAAATGAATCATATAATATTGAACTGCGGATATGAAATCAAATGAAGCTCTGATCCTCGCAGTTATGGACGCAATTTTAGCAATTGCGTAGAGAAGCCTGAAAAAATTCAGGACTTCAACGGGGTTTGAACCCCATTTAGACATTTAAGGTTTCACCAGTCCTGAACTTAAGAACACAGCAAATGCTTAAGAGCTGAAAACACATCTAGCTATTCCAGAACTTTACAACAGACATTTAAGGTTTCACCAGTCTTGAACTTAAGAACACAGCTATTCCAGAATTTAACAACATCTCAGATTGCAAAAGCTGTGCATTCGTGGTAAAACACACATAAAATTTATTTTATTTAGTAAACTAAATCACCAACAACTCCTTATATGAGTTTACTTGACAGAGAAGGCATCAGAATTGTATGATGCCATGATTCAATTAAAAGGAGTTCAAAAACAAAGTGAGCATAGAGGTCAAACGACTGACCAAGTGGGACTTCGACAACAACAACACCACCACCACCACCTCAAGGAAATAAGGTAGACTTTCAGTAATACTTTGCAATCAACATATCTACTTTCTTAAGTTCATGCTAGTCATATTCCTTTAGAATAACCTATAACTCAACACGATTAACAACATTAGAATTTTATTCAACAGGGAAAAGGCAGAAAAGGCTCTCTGGTTTGCCAAAAGCTATGGGCTGACACCATGATCTGTCAGGTTTGCAGACACAAAAGGAGACATGATCAGCATGAAACTAAACAATGGTAAACTTTTTATTATTTGTGGGTTACTCTGATCAAAGTTAAAGAAACTCTTGCTACAGATGTCATGATACAAATTGACTTGCATGTTAAAAACCTGAGTTGCAAGTTCATAAAGGTTTTATTACAAAACTCAGTCATATTTCCCTTAGGGAGTGCTTAATAAAATTATGTGGGGTATAAAATAAACTAAAACAATATCTTTGTCTTCAGCAGACAACACATCTCCAGTAATGGAGGGAGAGGCTAGAGATGGCACCAAATCAGCATGTCAAAGAGAGAATACTAGTAAGTACAACTGCAAAACAACTATCACTTCCTGCAATAATCACCCACTCCTTTGTTTGATTTTTGGAAATGCAAGATTTCAATAGCCTCTGTTGGTGCCATACAGCAAGTGTACGTTTAACTTCTCCTTGAAGCAGTAGCTCATGATGATCGAGTTTCAGCTTGTAACAAAGTACATTGTATGATGATGAGCTGTTTTATTTTATTCTCTAAAACCAATCAACGATGTCTTATTCCAACCTGGATGATGAGGAAAAGTAGAAAGTAAAGACACTTCTCTTTATCATGGACCGGTTCTCCATTTCACTAGATGGGTACCATGAGCTGACACAAACCAAACCAGAACTACCCAGAACCTACATTGTTGAAAGCTGTGCAAAGACACTGGACAGCAAATGGGCTGTTACCAGAACTCCAGGAGTTGCCCAGGGTGCAGAATTGCCTCTAAAGCTACTGCTTAAGGAAGAAACTCGAAAGCATGTAAGTACTATCACAAATGAATAATCAGCTGAACAAAACCTTCTTGAGATATGACTATTAGATTCACGACATGTACCCATTCTACAGTGTTCACTGTCAAATTTGGTCTTCCTCTGGATGTTTATAAAGGTCTGGCTGGCCATTAACTGGCAAGTGCGTCCAATGCAAAATAATATTCTAAAAACATGTCAAGTTTCTCATACATTGCAATTTATGTTTTTATATTTTAAGAAGAAGGGGACAGAAGTAGTCAACAGAATCAAAGTCAAGATATCAGTGGACGGCACCAGAATGTCACACAGTAGCAATCTATTTGTTTGTTCATTTGCCTTGCTAGAGGAAGGCCAAAACTGTTTGGCTATTTCAGGTGTGTAAGGCGTTCGGTCTTTCAAGTAAGGCACAAATTAATTACATTTGATGGTTAGTTAAACATCCTGTTAAATCAAGATAAGCACAAAGTTCAACAGTTTATGCCAATTATTTACAGTTTTTGATACTGTCCTTGACAACATACATGAATATCAGTAACCCTTAAATTCTTCACAGGTAATCATACCATTGCTGTTGTGAAGGGAAAAGGAGAGCATGATACTCTCAAAGAGTCACTTGGAAATGTCATCTGTGATGTTAACTCGTTGATTCAGGAGGGTAGCATGATGGTAGATGGGCAAAAAGTCACACTAGACTTCTATTTGGGAGGAGACTACAAGGTGAATATCACTTTAAGTCTTTTAAATAAGTTCTGTGTATTAAATGCATTTTGGTTAAAGCTTGACACACGCAACTGTTTTTTCCTTTCATTGCCAAGTTCCTATTGATGGAAAAAATATTGCAGATACCGGTTCTTAGTTAGTTTCAGGTTTTCCTAGGGAAAAACTAACTCTTGTTTCTAAGTTTCACTAGATGTTTAGGGAGCTTCTGGATGGCATGAACAAAATGCACATTACAGAGGATGATATCAAGCCATTTGAAGCAAAGGTTCACTTCAACTTGGTCTTGATTTCTTAATGAAGATCTGAAAATGTGCTTAGAGTTGAATAAAAACATCTAAAAACAGTGAGACAATTAAGTTGTTCTTATTTACCTGATGGTATTTTTACACAGGCATTGAGTTGGGGGGAAGAAATGGTGGCTATGTCGGCAAGTGGACCAGGTTACAGTCAAACTGTAATGATTGCCCCCTGCATGCACAACCTGACTTTCCATGTGCCCATCATGATGCAAAGGCATGGAAGTCTCAGACAATTCAGTGGCCAAGGTATTTTTCTTGACAATAAATAATTATATATTTATAATATTAACTTATAACCTGTCATCACAAAATTAATATTCCTATATGACTACAACAAATGGAAAACAACAATTACATCAAACTCATTTTAGTCACTCATGTTTAAATTCTTGTAGAATCAATATTATTATATATTAGATGTTTAGAATACCGGTAATACTATTGTGGTCTTTATAGCAAAATTACTGTTATATTTTGCAGGTGTTGAGAAGAAGAATGATGATTTGCGGCAGTATTTTCACCGTAAAATAAATCACTGGGATGCTGCCGCAAATGTTCTTTTAGTGGAAAAAAGATAAGAAGTCCTTCATGAAATGCAAGCAAACAAAGCGTCCCTATGAAAAAAAGGACTCTTCATTTTGGTTTGAGGGTAGCAAATGTAGTGTTCGTGTGATTGTGTACATAGGCACGCAAGGGTAGTTGGGAATAAAAAGCACATGGCAACTAAACTCGTATATTGTGTACGTAGACTTTAGTTCAATCTGTTTGCAAATACGACAGCAAAGAAGATTCTGCCAAAATGGTGGCCCATATTTCAATGACCAAACCGCTGGAAGAAACTTCTGAGCCTGTGGAAAACATCACTGTAGCTGAACTAAAAAAGAAAAAGGTTGTTGACCTTATTATAGTTTTGGAAAAGGAAACGGGAAAGTCTGTCAATAAGAAAACAAGGAAACAAGAAATCATTGATGCCTTGTAAAATTTACCCTCAAGACCTGTGTAAGACTGTCATTGAAAGCCTTTTTCAACGAAATGCCAATAAAGCAACCTATTGTTACATTTGCATCATATTTCCAGTCAGACTCCCAAATAAGAAATTTTCCAGAGGTTCAAGTATTATATCCAACAGTTTTGTCCATTGAAGAGAAGTCTATGGCACTGTCACTTTGCTTCTGTGGCTACCAACAAGGTGGCCAAAATTGACAGTTTGTTAAAGGTCCGAGAAATGGACGGGGTATTGAAAACTTTATATAACCGAGGAGAGATATAAACCAAGATTACTTGGCGCACGTACAGTGTCTGATCTAATTTTCAACTGCTTCTTTTGTCGAACTTGAAAAACTCCAACACGTTTCCAGAGCAAGCACTTGTATACAGCAGAGAAGTACAATAAATAAAGGCTTATGATGTATGTGGACACATTTACAAGACAAACATACTTTGCCGAGCGCTGAAACCGTTGTACATGTATTATGTAAACAGGGTAACAAAGCCCACGTTTAGTGCCTCTCTTCTGTTTGACTTTTCGGGCCCGGGAAATGTACGGAGCTTTAAAGAAACTATATACATAAATTCCAGTAACATTTTAAACAACCTACCTGGACAGAGCTCGAAGTTGACCGCCGTCTTGCCTCAAGGCCTTTCAGCAGACTTCCGCATATACCCTAATGAAGACACCGCTTGACAGCCGCTTGGCGGAACTGGCAAAAAACAGACAGAAAAATACACTTCCGGTACGGTTTGTTTTTCATTGCCCGCGGTAACCGTTTCTTGATCGCGCATGATAATGGCTAACCGGTAGAAATCGTATCCTCTGTAATACCGAGTTGAATCAAATAAAATTGACCGTTGTCTGTTCTCCATATCCCTCTCCAAGGGACGCGATGGTTCTTCATGCTGCGAAGTTCCTCTCAGACCAACCAACGATGAGGGACCTAAGGGCCAGAAGTCAATAAACTGTACTTATCCTTCCTGGTCTCTATTCGAAATTTTCTGCCGACTCTGATAAAAAAAGGTCTAGCATGGAAGTCAGAAACTTCTCGCCCTTAGCAATGTGGCCGAGAGGCACAAAACATAACGATTTATCAATCGCACTGACTACTACCGAAACAATGTGGAGAATTTGAGGCCGCAAAAAAGCCCTTACTTCACTTTATTTCAATAGCCATTTTCCTATTGTGTATTTTTTTTAATCTTTTAATGTGGCCCTTACTTTTCCGCACTATCAAATATTCACGATAAGAAAAGCTGGTGAGAAGAGAATTAAAGGGAAATTTGAAACATCGGGGAACACATTGTTGGTCATTGGCTTTTATTGGAGTTGGTGGCTTCTAAAGAAGACGTTTTGTTAAGGCAGTTTGCATCTCACTTCATGTTTCCAGTGAAGCAGGTCTTTGTGAACTGCACTTGGACTTTCTCTACTGGACGAGAAGGTGTGCTGCGGCCTTGCTCATCAATAAAGGCGGGCGACTTGCCCAGGAACAATTTCAACTTCACAGGAGTGTTGACGAGGCAACCACCGGCCGTGACTGTCAAACATTTCTTTATAAAGGGACTAAGCCCTGCTCTCACCAGGTCTTGTTTATGAGCGAGGTATGGAGTTGTCCGCACGCAGGTCGGTGGCATGGGCATCTTAGGAAAGATAGATCGCAGGACATCTTGTCGCATCGTGATGGTATCGCTGAAGCCCAGGGGAGATCTCAAACCCTTCTCAAACACAAGAGCAAGTCTCTCCCTGCACTGATCCACGCGAAGTGGAACGACATCTCGGCAATTGAAGGCGGCGATGAGCTCCTGTGGTAGATCCTCGGCCGGCTCCCATGTGTTTTGTGACGGAGAATAGTTCTTTCCGCTGGATAAAATATTCCGTCTTGCCTTTTTGGATTCTTTTCATTGCCACGATCCGCTTGACCTCGTAAACGCTCATCACCGCAGGCTTTCCCTTTGGTTGGTATTTTGCATGGAAGCTGCCACGATCGCGATCATCACTGAATAATGACATGTAGAAGCCAGGAGGATGCCTGAAACGCTTAGCCATGTTGTCTCGAAAAGAGCGTTGAATTGGACCGCAATTGTAACTTTTTATATGCTTTGTCGAAACAAATCGAAATTTGACTAATTATCCCTATAAAAATGCAAAACATATACCCATAGGACTGAACAACACTGGCAAGAGCCGGCTTTTGCCTCCTACTTGTTGACTGGTTTATTCCATTTCCTTGGCGTTTCATCTTGGTAAATTATCTTGTTATTATTAAATTTTTTGAAGGGTCATGTTTTCTAAAGCGATTTAAGACTTCGATAAGTAGAGAATTACAGGGTCATTTCGGTCCCACTTGTCGGAACGCTTTGGAGAACAAGGCTTATCAGAACGGGTTTTATTGACATGCAAAAACTGGCAGGGTTTAACGGTTAAACCCCCCCATTGCGTGCAGTTGGGTTAGAAAAAGTGTCCTTGAAATTCGGATGTTCTTACAGCTTAATTTCATTTCCGGAAGTTACTTTTTTTTTCAGACGGAGAGTAAATTTTCCTCTGCCCATTTCGTCAAGCGTATTCAACGTTACGAGTCTCTCTTCATTGAAAAAATCCTAATAATAAAACGAAAAGAGAAGTTTAATTAATGAAGTGAGTTCATTATTAAGACCTGGTTTTAAAGTGCTTAGTATGCATGAAGCTATTTCAGTTAACGCTTAGATTTTAATTACCTTTTGTTACCAAAAGTTGTGAAATGTCTTGCAGGAACTTGTAAAAAGTTGTTTTCAATAGCAAGAGTAGCCTAATTAGGGCTCTATTGTTAACTTTAGCACACGTTGCCATTCCCGTATGTCTTCTAAGCAGTTTGATTGACAGCCGTATAATTCACCCAAGAGATGCCGAAAGACCGGCGGACCAATCATAGCGGAATAGTTCTGAATGAGAAATTAATTATGCCGCACATTAGAAAATTATGCACCGCAAGTAGATGTCGCCAAAAACAATAGCATTCTGCGCGATGCTACGTGATGGATATCAAAATCAGCGTGCATCTAATTACTTGCATTTCTGGACATAAGTGACATAAGTGCAGTGCTTGTGATAAAACTGCTCATCTATAATTTCAGGAATACTGGTGGGGAAAATCATCTTTTCTCTATGCATTGCCAAGTTTTTCATCGTTTTTGCTTTTGATGGTTTCTACGTTTACTCCGCTGAGCTCTTTCCCACGGTCATCAGGTATGTGTTGTGTATGTCTTTCCTTCGTTGATTTTCATGTGGCAAAGCGATTACATAATTGTTCAAAAAGCAAATTTCACCTTCTATAATTAAGTTTGGAAATTAATTCATTTAACTCATTAATAATTCATGAAGAAAAAACAAAAGAAATGTTTTGTTAATCAGTGGTTGTATATCTGATACAAAATTTTCCTAACTTACATAAACTGTTCGTTTGACTTTGTTCGTTAAAATTACTCGTACAACAAAAATAATGGCTCAACATCAATACCAAATGCTGACTTTAAATAAGTAGTTTAGTGATACACCACTGTCACTCATATTGTAAACATTACTTGGATTTCTAGCAAATGAACCGTGCAAACTGCTGCATGTTTCACTCGACTTGTTACTTGATTATTGGTACCTCTAACGTCCATATCCTTACCCCCTCCCCTACCCCCTTAGTCGCACGTACCCCTGTCCTGGGAGAGCCTGTAGCTCTTAAGACACGGTCATTCATCGGAGAACGAAACAATAACTGATACAACACGAACTCTCAATGACCTTAGCCCTGATAACAAAAGCAGATACCACGCAGCTGTTTACGACCTCTAATTTCATTGGATCTGGTTAGGATGCAGCTCTATTGCTCTATTGTTTCTGTTGTTTGTTCGAATGGTTCTATTGTTTTCCGAGCCAATGGCGTGGACCGTGGTAATAGCTGCGTACTGACCTATCAAAAGAAGCTACAGGTCTAGGGACCAATGAAAACACAGGCTTGGAAGAGCTACAGGATTACTGCCTGTCATTGGTGTCAACGAGGCATTTGTTGTCGTCATTGATACGGGCTTCATGTTTTTTAACTATTTTCTCCCCGATGGCTGGGGTATCGGTGATGAGTTGTCTACCTTAGGTAATGGTGAAAGCATTCAGTTTCAAGGATGCAGTCTTTTAATTAAGAAGGTCACTAGCCTTGTTCGCAGAAATTCACAGGTGAATAGTGTTTATTAAACAGTGTAAAATTCCCACCGCAGAAACATCGGAATGGGAACATCTACTTCAGCTGCCCGTGTTGGATCCTTTCTTTCTCCCTACATCGTGTTCTCGGTAAGCTTTCCCGTTTCTTTTATTAGCATTAACGAGTGTTCTGGTTGACCACACTGCTATTACTGTCAATCGCAGTTCACTAAAAGGTCTCAAACAATCAGGTTAAAAAGGCTTAACTACAGAATACAGGGCCACTTATTTCCATATCATTGACTAATAATCCTGACAGCAGTAAAAAACCTAACTGGGAGCGGAGATGCGCATGCAAACCCGGCGACCTAACCACCGAGCCACGTCGCCTTCTACGCAGTCGCATAGGAACGTCACGTAACGTTTTCCTTGGAAATGTTACAGCATTAGAGAAAATCGGAAAATTGGAGAAAGGAAAGAAATACGGATGAAAAACCCCTCTCTCGTATACCAGATTGCGGATAAACAGAACAGAACAAAACCCTAACCAACCGTGATTTCCAACGGTGGAAGAACGCCATAACACTTAAAAAGTATCAACAAATGAAGTGCTTCGCGATGGTTTCCCCACGAAAATATTGTCGATCTGATTGTTGGGGTATAAATGACAAACATATCTTTTTGCTCGTGCCAACAGGAACGAGTGCATCCTCTTCTCCCGTTTGGCATCATGGGAATAAATGCTTTGATTGCTGCGCTGCTGTGCATGACGTTACCGGAAACGCGTAATCAGCCAACTTTGGAGACTTTTGACAGACAAGGCACTAACGGAAAGACAAAGCAATTGTTGGTACGGGAGGGGATGCCGGAGGAAAGCCGTTTCTAAAAAGACTAAAGAAGACAAAGTGGTAATACCTTTATCGGAATGCATTATCGGTTGCATTTAAAACGTATTGAGTACCTCACGGGAAAAAAATCTGCATCGGAGTTTTATAAGCAAGCGCCTCTTTAGTTCGACCCCGGACTCGACGTCATCTGTAGACCGACTAAATTTGTTGTCGGTTCTCTTCTCTTCTCTGCTCCAAGAGTTTTTCTCTGGATACTCCGATTTTTCCCTCTCCTCAAAAACCACCATTTCCCAATTCCAATCAAATCTGGAATGCATGGACACTTCTGGACGACTTCTTGTGAGCTCCTTGGCTAAACCAATTACATTTAGCCACTTATTTTTAACCAAAGGTCCTCCGGATCAGAAATTAAATCACCTTACATGCGCAGCAGAGTCAGACCCAGGCCCTTTAAAGACCCCCGCAAAATATCAATAAATCTTTCGGATTCTTTTTCGTGAGTTTACACTCCCGTGAGAAAAAACAAAAACAAAAAAAAAACGGTACAGCAGGCGTACAGTTGTTACAGATCGTTTTCACTCACCAGCTTCCATATTGATTTACTGAAACAAAAGGAAATATGTGCATAAAAATGGTGTTCAATTCCCCGAGGATTGTTTTGCGACACCAAAATGGCCGCCGTTCCTTTGTTTAGGTACACCAATATGGCCGCCATGAGGTCATGTGAAAACCATATATACCACATCTATAAAGCATAGTGTAATCATTATGGCTCATAGACCAGTTTTCGATTGAGTGTCGAAAGTAATAACACATTTGCCTTGATTTTGGTTTGGTCCGTGATTGGATAAAAAGAACTTGAGGGAACATTTCCACCAATCAGATGCGAACCTAAAACCATTTGGGATCGTCACTCTCGTTTTCCCGCGCTTGGCATCCCCTACGTTTAGTTGCTTTGTATTCTGATTGGCTGGTAAAACCAAGTCGTGAATTACTTCGATTTGTGATTGGCTAAAAGTGTGTATTTCCTTCAGAAAGTGATTGGCTCTGAAATGACTATGGTTTTGTTTTTACGACACTCAATTGAAAACCGCTCTATACCCTGATAGCTAAGCGATCAAAACACTAGAATTGCATTATCCGTGCTAGGATTCAGTATTCAATGAACGTGTGATGGTTAAATAGGCCTTTTTCGATATATTAAAATTCAGCTTGATAGCGAGTCAGTGAGGACAAAGACAAAGGAAAGTGGATGATATGTAAATATTTTTCACATTAATTCCCCCGTGTTTCTATTGTCTTTGTCGTCACTGCCTCTCTTTCAAGCTGAATATTTCATATATCGAAAATGGCCTATTTGGTCAGCGTCGGGTAATACATTGAATAATAAGCTCTCCCAGTTCCTGCTCGTTGGTTTAATCCGCCTTTATCACAGGCGGCCATTTTGAATCACGAAGACTGAAAACCCCAAAACTCGTACTCAAACTTATCAACTTGCGGCTCAGTGTACGAGTTCTATTGTTCGTAACCAACAAGGCCGCCGCGTGATAAAAGGCCATCATTATTAATTATGAAAAAAATATATACCGTGTAGCATGAAGATTTTGCGGGAGTTTTATTTTGCGGATTGGCGATTTTTTGTGGTTTGCGGGAACAAATTTTTGCGGTTCGAGATGACTGAAATTTCTGGTGGGAACTAATTTTTGCGATTCTCTGTTCAAGTAGCAGAGTATTTAAGTGGAGGAAACCTTAATATGGTATTTTCAACTTTTATTTTACGGTATGTTGAGTCAAAGTTCACTTACTTACATATTTAATGGCGAATAATATGGTAATCACCGTAATATCGTACTGCACAAAGGGACTGAACAACAGCAAAACAAAACAAAAGCCTATCGGCTACCACATAAAACAAGACTCTTTCGTTGACACGGTAATGAGGTTTTCCACGACCGATATTATCAATTATTGTTTTACAAGAAAGCAGTATGAATGTAAGAATGCAGAGGGGATTTCGAATCAAAAGATGTAATATTAAACTTTGAGATCTAACCGGGAACGGCCTACTAAAATGCAAAACTTGAAGTTTCAAGAATTGAAACAACATCTGTGCAGGCCGCCGCAGAAGCGCCACTCGAACATGAATGGGATGCTACACGATTCGAGCCTGTGCGTTCTTCATTTTGCGAGTCGTTGGTCAGGTCGTACTCTTCATCTTCGGACTCACTTTCTGTCGTGACGGTAACAGGGAGTGATTTGTTGGCTATTTGGGGATTACCAAATAATCCAGAGAGATTCTCGGTAACAATTTATAACGCCCCAGTAGCACAAGTCCATTAAAAGCAGAGTTTTTAATTTGACTGAAGGGAGTTAATTTTTGCGGCGTTTTATTTTGCGTTTTTTTTTTCTGCGGGAACTAATTTTTGCGGATCGAGGTCAATCCGCAAAATTCGCAAAAATTAGAACCCGCAAAATTTTCATGCTACACGGTGTCTTAACGTTCTAATATCTAATGTATCGTTTTAGTGCGAAGACTGTAATAGGAGATTGAACGAGTAGATTTTGCACTCTTTGGCATAATTTGGCCAAAACTATTTTTGTTGGTTATTGCTGCTGTTTTTTATTTTTATTTTTTTCAACTGCTGAATGCAATAGTATGCAGCGTTGTAGCTGTATTGTATGCAGTATAGCAATAGTATGCTGCATTGTCGTACGGAGTCCCTAGTCAAGGTACAATTAAGCATTATGCATCCCCGCATGCAGCTGAGCCATTTCATCTCCTTCTGGGACTCGCTTCACAGTTTCCAGAGTCGGTTGATTGTTCGTCTCTGGTAGGGACATGCACAGTATTCCAGCAACCAACGCATTCGCTCCCATTATGGCGAATGGAAGCAAGCGATGAAGAAACCCCTGTAATAAAATTAGATAGTGGAGCTAGTGTTGCCTCGATCCAGTAGAAAAATGTACTGAGTTGTCGGCGTAGGAATAAAAATAAATATTTTTTAGTTTGATTTATCGATGTTGATTTCGTACATAGGTTAGTGTAAAGAAGATTTATTTCGCGATGGAAATAAATGTTCTTATGTGACAGCGACATCTTGTGAGTAATTTCCCAGCTTCCAGGCGGGGCATTGTTACCATCCGGGACTTAATTCGATTGGATCCCCTATAAGGCATACAACAAAAACCCGAGTCCTGTTTCGCTCGCTTCTCCAAGCAAGTAAAGATCAATTTTCCCTCCCTCCTCCCTGTTTTCTGCTTTTTTTATATGGCGGGTGTGCCCTCACCTTTGCTGGGATTACGTCTTTTATATTGGAATTTTCCCAAGTACTATGCTGAATTTTAAGAAGCGGCCATGCCCATCAGGGCTTGACCAAAGCGCCCATACCTATGTTTCAATTACTTTAGTTCCAGCGAACACAGCTCGCCCGAAGCAACACCTTGCTAACAGTAGTTAGCTTTGAGTGAAGGAGCACGGGGCATAAAGAGATTCAAAAGATCAACCCACAAAAATTTCGACCGCTAACCTTTCGACAGAGCATAGTTGTTAGAGGTGACTACTAAGTATGGTCAAAGAGAATATGCATGATCATTCGCCGTGCTGTCCAAAGCTCGTTCCTAAGGGAGAATTATGGGGTACCTCCCTGTTAGCCGGCGAGGCTGCGGCTATCTCTATTGTGTTTTTATCCATTCATAACATGGGTGTGTCACGTTTGCAAATTGATGCGATTTATTAACAAATTGCCGCTTCGCAAGCTCGTGCTCTCAATAATTTGTCAATGCCACGCCAAACAGTTAAATAGCAATTCGAGTCGTCATTACCAACAGTTAAGGGAGGCACGGTGAAATGTGTTCCAAAAGATGTGACTGCATTAGCTTGTATAGTGTACGAAGAAACCTCCATAGTCATAAGAAAACACTCTGCTCTTAATTAATCCGAGGAATCATAACTTTAAATTCTTACTTACTGTGTAAACTATGAAGGGAGAAGACATCGATCCGATACGAGCAGCAGCTGTAGATGTTCCTACTGCGATGTTTCTGTCATCAGGAAATTCAAGAAGCGTAATCAGCCAGGCGACTACTCTTAGACAATCCCCCCCCCCCCCCCCCCCCCCCCGGCCCTCAACGTGATCAGCGGCCTTTTTTTTTCCAACGAAATAAAAGAAAACGTTTGTATAAGAATAGAATTCAACTTTCCGAGGGATTAGTACGTTGAGGACAACAACATGGCCGCCGTGACATCATGTCCATACGCTCTATCGTTTTCACTCACGTGACCAGCGGCATTATTGATTTACTGGGGTTCAATTCCCCGAGGATTGTTTAGCGACCCCCAAATGGCCGCTGTTTCTTTGTTCACGTACACCAAAATACCCCATTACGTCATGTGAAACCGGTCTACTGAGGGCTAAAAGAGGATTTAATGAAAGGAAGTTACCTTATGGAGGTTGGGAATAATTCTGCCGTGTAGAGATACACTCCATTAAAAGATATCGTAATGAAGAACTTTGCTAAAATCATGGACAGGATTGTCTTGCCAGCAAGCGCCCCTAAACAACAGAGAAATAAAGAAGAAAACATTAAAAAAATAATAACAAAATAGAAAAATACGAACTACCTAACGTCGTTCAAGCCTATTGATTGATTAGTTCCCGTTGGTTTTGGCACTGGATAAAATGCATATTCGGAAAGCATCGGCTAGTAAGCTGCGACGTACGACCATGATTAATCAAACGATACGCTAAAGTAGATGCAACAAAAGCTATCCTTGGATGTTACCCTTTTACGACTACGCAGCCACAACCTACTAATGCAATTATTCCCCACAGCATTGACCAATTAGAGTTTAATGGCCGACGTCGAGCTCCGGTACAAGTTCGAGTACGAGTTGAAGTTGTACTCGCTCTTGCACCCGTAGTGAGCAATATAAGCTAAGCATGGTATATAACCCTGTTTTAACAGACGTTCTGAATTAAAAAAAACAAAAAAACAAAGGTTTTGTGTGCACAGAGTTGCTGTTGTTGTTTTCATTCAGAAGAGTTGTTGAAAAGCAGTTAGGCTCCCTCAAAAAACTCGATTTACTCATTACGAGTTTCTGGACTTGTCCCGTGGTAGACCAACTAGGGAAGTTGGAAGTTCTGAAGTTCAGCAGGAGACCATTGAAGAACGCACGCGCACAATGTGGTACGAATTAAAAAAACAACAACAACAACTGTTACTCGTACTGGCACTCCTTGTCGGCGCTAAACCTCTCTATATTAATCTCGCGTCAAATATGATTTGGAGAGAAGTAACAAGACAACAATAAAAGTGCTATCGATGCACTGCACGATGCTACCTTTACTTGTGTTATCCTCGCTTGCAATAAGAACAGATCCAAATGATGACAATGCGGCTAAGATCAAGCAACCCACAATGCCTTTCTTTCGACCAAACCTAGGTTAGGATAAGAAAAAGAATAGCTGTTCGCATACCAGATAACTGCCTAATGCATTAATTTGATCCCACAATGAACCTAGAATCGATTGAAATTGGATTATTTGTTTGCATATGAAGGATTAAATTACATTAAATTAATAGCGCGTTAAAAATAAATCGATAACGATAATAATAATAATAATAATAATAATAATAATAATGATGATGATAATAATGGGATGTCCCTATACAAGCCGATCAACAAGAGGTCAGATGCAATAGGGTGGATGCACGAATTGTAAATCATAAGTGCAAGGGAGTTGTGACTCTGGAAATGAGTTGCCCGTGGGTTAACAATCGAAAAAGAAAGGATGAGCAGAAGACCCTTCAGTACGGACCCCTTCGCTGGGAACTGAGGCAGCAGTTCGCAGGCTACGAGGTGAAGCAATATAACATCATAATGAATGCCCTCGGGGGGAGGTCACGGGAGCTGGATGTCACGATACGTGAGCTCGTCAGAGGCAGAGGCATAGACGTACTGCGAAAGATGCAGAGGGCAGTGCTCTCGGGCACGTTGAATATCGCCCGGACTTTCAAGGTTGCAGTCTGAATTAGAAATAGATAGAAAGAGGACCGTACACACAACATAGCTTTTAAGGATTATTTAATATATATATAGATATATATATAGAGAGAGTTTGCATTTCAATTTAAGTTTATTTGTTTTTATTTTTATTTTTATCTTTAATTTTTTATTTTATTTAATTTTTTTTCTTTTACTCCACGGCTCACAGGTTACGGTTTGCGCCCTGTGTAGCTTGATTAGAATGTAGCATTCACTTGAATCTTCTGCTATAATAATAATAAATACTTAACTCCCCGTGATGGGGCTTTTCAGGGCCAATAAAACAAAATGATAGGAATGAACTTGACAGAGTTAAGAATCCCAGCAGGCAGGAGGCAAATCAGTTGACTATTTAAAAGGGAACTGAGGAGTTGAACCAGAGATTACCTGATGCAATTCCAGCAAGTAGTCAAAGTGGGACTTGAAACCGGAATTTCCGGCGCCCCGACCGCTCCACTCCCCGACACGCTGCCTCCATAACGATGAAAATGACCCGACTTGAAGATACGAAAATGTCACTACAATGTATGACTGCTCGACTTCAAGATGTCTGGTGTCTCCTAATTTCATGTTAGCATTTAGTGCGATAAACAATCACGGAAAATACAACGGTCCTTTGAAGATCGGAAAGCGCACCTCGGACGCACAAAGAGCAAAATATGATAAAGGAGAATACAAGTAAGTAATAGACCATTTCCGAATTGCTGTTTGCCTCGGTTCCAAAACGAGTCCTGGTGCAGAACCATTCAAATGCAAATGAGTTTTGTATTTTCATGCAAATCAAACTCATTATCATTTGAATGGTTTAGCACCAAGACTCGCTTTGAAACAGAGGCAAACAGTAATTCGGAAATGGCCTATTCAACGCGTTGAAGCTTTCCGCTGTAAAGAGAGTTCAAAAACTCATTAATAATTCATGAGCCTAACAGCCTATCAAGTCAGTGATAAAACGTCACGTGCATCAGCTTTATACCCGATAAAACACTCCTGGTTAGTATTTTTATATAAAGAATACTAATAAGGCACAGCTTGTTTTTCTGGTATGCTAATAATTTTCCTTGCAAAGTTATAACCATTGTTCAGACTCCAGAGGGACACGCTTTTTGTGGAATGTTTTTGAAGCTGTTCAAAAAACTCGCAGCACGTGTTTTATCGCGTCAAAAACCACTCGGCTACGCCTCGTGGTTTTAAACCCGATAAAACACTCCTGCTCGTTTTTTAAACATTACTTAAAAAACTTTATAAATGTTAGTTTGGGATGACATGAAGTGCCCGCAATTTTATAATGATATAGCCCGAGTTATTTTCATATAAATCTCTCTCCTTTACGACAGCATTTTAGATCTTGTTATTAATAGCGAGTATTTGTTCTTTTTACATTTCAGTGAAAAGGTATTTAAAAATAAAACAATTGCCGTCCAATGAATCACATAACCAACCTGTTAAATAACCAGATGCCCGAAGGTATTGCCGGAAGTTCAACCAAGCTCGCGAGGAAGAAGTTAAGATAAAAGGATCCTCCGATAACGGGTGCACTTAAGAAAACACCATAATACACCAGTGCATTCACAAACCTGTAAACAGAAATAATTTTACATAACTGTCGAAATTTTCGCGCGTTCATTAGTGCAGAGTTATGGTTCATACGAATTTATATAGGGTGCTTTCGATTGGGATGTTCGGATTTCCAATCGAAATTTCCCAATCGAAAGCACCCATAATAAGCTGAATTGAACTCGCATTTTTATTGCTTCTTACTTATGACCTATTGGAGGACAGAAGCAAGACATTCTTTGTTTGAGTGTTTGTTTGCTTGTTTGCTGTTTGTTTGACGTTCGTTTCTTTGGCAATGACACCACTTGCGTCTAGTTCATGGTTCAACTTACGTTTGATCATGACCATTTCATGACTTCATTTCTATGGTCCATAACAATGCAGAACATGCAAAACTGTCCTGGATTTGTCAAATAAGATTCAACGGGAAACGAAGAATAACAGTAATTACTCTGCGGAGACTTGCCACTTCTAAAATCCTATTGAAGCAGAGAAAACGTGGCTCACCAGCTATACCAAGACAAAAGCGTTTTTTGCACCATCCTGCGGGTTGCAAATAAGTCTCGCACGTCTCCTAATCTTTGATCGTCATCTGGTAAATTAAGCTCTTCCTCTGGCATGACGGTTTTGTTGACTTTCGCCATTCTTCTAAAAACGTTCAAAGCCTCTTCCATTTTTCCTTTGATCATCAACCAGCGCACTGATTCAGGGGTCAAACTTCAATTGAGAGCACAGCATCATGTTTAGCAACAACGATAACGGAACTTTAACGACGACGATAGCGGTACTGATACCGAGAGCCCTAAGCCTAACGATAACCACAACCCTAACCCTGACCCTAACCATAACTATTAAGGCCTTTCATACTTTTACTTGATATTTCAGTACTGGAGTACTAGCCCAAGAATAGGCCAGCAACAGCGAGGGGGAACCAGGATACTTACAACCAGCCAAGCAATGCAGGAAATCCTGGCACTGATGCAGCAATAGTCAGCATTCTCCAGTCTCTGATGAGGTAACCCAAGCCAGACAATGTCACGAGAGATAAGCTCCAGCAATACCACAGGGACATTCCCATGATACTGCGGTGTCGCACACCGACAAATTCTGTAACTAACACGAATATTGCCACACTTGCTCCACCTGATGGAAAGAAAGAAAAGGAAACTTCAATCTCGTACCCAGAGTCCTCAGGCTCTTTGGTCAGCGGGTTGTCGCCAGGAGAGACTCTGGGATAATGAAAAAAAAAAATGAATTTTTTGATTGGCTTTTACTTAACAACTTCTAAAGAAACCGTCCCAGATTTTGTGGGAAAAAATGGCGTCCATTATCCCAGAGTCTCTCCGGGCGCCCACCCGCTGACCAAAGAGCCCGAGGACTCTGGATACGAGATTGAGGAAACTTTTAAACGAGAAAGATGTCCTGTTACGAGATCTGCAAGGCATCGAGAAAAGATAAAAGGTGATGTATGGTTTTACAGCGTTTTTCATGACGTCACTGACGGCAGCCATGTTGGCGTCCCTGGAAAAAATGGCCTCCGTGTTGGTGTACCAAACTTTCTCGTATTTTAATTTATTTATTCATTCTTTTTTTTTATTTATTTTTTTTTCACGGGGCCTCCGACGAGATAAAGGGAATATCGAGGGAAGTTCCAGGGCTTTTCAAGGCCTGCATGAGTGGACCACGAATAACTGTGATTCCTTAAGTCTGGTTTTCACCAGAGACGCAAGCACAAAACTGAGTAACCATAAGCGTAAGCACAAGATCGGAGCACTCACTTTACCGTCAAAATGGGCTTCACGCAAGCATAGGTATAAGCGCAAGCGCGCAAGGATCAAAATGTTTCCTTTTTCTTCGTGTTTGGGCTTATGCTTGCGTTCGTCTGCGCTGTGACAAAACGGTGCACAGCGTAAGCACAACACAAGCTCTCACTGTCGTTCAATGAAAAACATCCCTTCCAGATTTCACTCGCAGCGCTCGGTCATAAGACAGAGCATTGTACGTCCTTGTCTACTGTGCTTGCGGTTGCGTTACAATAGACCATTTCCGAATTGCTTTTTGCCTCGGTTCCAAAACGAGTCCTGGTGCATAACCATTCAAATGCAAATGAGTGTTGTATTTTCATGCAAATCAAACTCGTTGTCATTTGAATGGTTTAGCACCAAGACTCGCTTTGAAACAGAGGCAAACAGCAATTCGGAAATGGCCTATTCGTTTCCACTTGACACGAATCTCTTGTGCCTTCGCTCATGCTTCTTGTGCTTGTGTCGCTAGCAAAAAGCAGGTTTAAACGGCGCCTCTTACCAACACCCAGGCCAACAAGCATCTTGAAGATAACAAAAAGCCAGAAGACTTTTGGAAATGCGGAGAGCAAACTAAAGAGGGCGATCACAAATCCTGAGATGAAAACGGTGGGTTTGCGCCCAAACTTGTCCGTGAAAGGACCGATGATTATCGCTCCCACAAAGAACCCAATAAAAACAGAGGCCACAGCCAGAGTGCCATAGATCGACTTGCCGCACACTAAATCAAACTGCAAAATAAATGTGAACGCAGAGTTCATTAATTCGTCCGTGCGGGAGGCCTTCCCTCCCTCCTCAGGCGCTTTTCACGTTCTCGCGCTTCTGAATTTCTTCGCGCTGAATTCTCCCTTCCCCTTCGAATGCATCTCACATAGACTAGTGTCAAGGAAACCCATGCAACAGCAAATTTGCCAATTACAAAGTAAGGGGTTTCCACACCTCTTATTAAGTTTATGCAATGTTTGGTTGCACATTTTGGAAAGCTACGGAGAGTAGCATGTGTTCAGATTCTTGAGCTGAATATGTAAAATATAGAAAACTTAGGGATCATTGCAAAACCCTTACGCCGACCTTGTCCCTCCGAAAATGCTACCTGACCTTTTCTGTCATCCAAAATATGAACATATTTAACTTCTCGAAAACCAAAGGGATTAAATGTTTACATATTACAAACGTTCCAGGTAACATTTCAATCATAGAAACTGCTTTTCTAAGGCCTCCCGAATTGATATTTAATCTGAAACGATCCCGGCTTGGGTGCCCCCGTTTTATCAGGTGACGCCTAATTGTCACTTGACAACGCGCGATGCAATGTTTGCCCCGTGTCCGTTGCTCAGTTCAGCATTTGGCCTGATAAACGTTGGTATGTTTCTCATATGTTGGTCGGTCGGCTGGCTTTATATATAACCAGCCAATTGATAGCTTGACACAGAAAACAGCAGTAACTTGGAACGGAGCGGTACTAAAAACTACTGCTCCCGCGGTCTTGCACTCCCGTAGTCGAAGAATGAAAGTAAGCAAGGGTGATAAAAACGACTGCTCCCGCAGCCACGCACTCGAAGGATAAAAAGAACGAGGAGTACATTGACCAAGTAATTATTTCCCGCAAGACTACTAAAACGACTGCTCCCGCAGTCCCGCGTGTAGTCGAGCAATATTTCAAGACGGATATTCAAGTGGCCCGGTATTCTGAAGTTTTATTTATTTATTTATAAATAAATAAATAAATAAAAAAATAAATAAATAAATGAATATATAAAAAATAAATGAATAAATAAATAAATATATATATGAAAATCGAAATAAATGTATGCATGTTACCTCTGTAATAACCGACGTCATATCGTCCACGAAATACCACTCGCTCCGTGACATGTTACAGCGCGCATCATAATTGTCATCTGACGAAGTCATGGCTTTGTCAAAAGTGCATACTGAGCTATTTTCAGCACATTTCCAAGCAGGTGCTGCTGTTATGATACCTGTTACCATTACTGCCCAGCCAAATAACAGACCCGTCAGCAAGTTAAACAAAACGAGGAGGCGTTTTTGGAACCAGCCAAAACTGCCAACTTCCTCCAAGATTTCATCAGCCGTGAGAGCCATCACCTACAATAACAAAACGTCGAGTAAACCCTTAGAGGAGGGTTTATATAAAACTAAAAGAAACGCTCTAATCAAATTCTCTTTTCTAGATGTGAACGCGCGGTCAAGAACGCGTTAAGTGTTGACGAGTGGCATCATCTTTCGTTAGGATGGCGACTCTACATAGAGTGTCAAGTCTTTGAGTTAAATTATCCATTGCGTTCAACCAGGGAGCTATTAGAGAGATTAAGAGTGCTTACCGCTTGTTCGGAAATCCCAGTTGGGGTAATTGTTGCAAAATGCTAAGCGCATTTCCAAAAATCGCACTTACCATTAAGTCCTTCGTTTTTAAACCGTGAAACCGCGGTAAGGTCCATAAAAGGGGCCTGGAAACGGAAGATTGGTAAGATGGTAAAGGACTTTCCGACTACCCGTTTCGAATGGGAAGGACGGGGTACCTCTGGAGGTACCCCGAAATTTCCGAACGGAATTTCCGGGAAGTTGCTGTACCATTTGAGTTTTTCCCGAAAATTCTGGAAGTTTTTGCCAAATGGTAAGCACCCTAAGATTCGCGTTTACAGCAAACGGCAAACGTCAAACGTCAGCATGAAATTTGCCGTTTGCCATATAAATCAATAAACGTTATTTGATAAAAAAAGGGTTTATTGCTTGCCTGTCAGTCACAGCTACTGATCGAGCAGGAACTAAAGAGAGAAAAATTATCTAAAATAAGAGAACTTTCACGGTTTTATGACTAGCAGCAGTCTGCCGTTTGCCGTTGACCGCAAAGATGAATTTTAATCTCTCTAGTAGCACCCGTCCCCAAGTTGCCAAGGTTGAACGCAAGCACAGTTTTAAAAGGGAAAATACAGCCGGATTGGCGGCCACACTTTTATTAATCATGGAAGTATTGATATTCAATAAACAACTAAATGCAGTCGCCTCGTACACGACATCGGGACATGACAACACAGACAAGCCACGCGAAAGCGTCCCTTCTTTTTAGTCTCGGATCAGCAGAAAGGTTTCCACACTTGGAACAGTCTCCCTGTTCCACTTTCAACAGTTCCACATTCCAGAATTTTCAACTATGATGTCATTAAATCCGATTTTTGCACTTAAGCCCAAATTAGGCATTATTACTTAGGCACGATTACACGGTAAATTTCAGCCCGTCAGTTTGGGAAGGGGAAAATTCATGGCGACTACATGACAGATTTCAGTAAGGCCAAAACAAATATTGAATGAAATGATGGATGTTTCGCTAATGAAGCGGGCATCATTAATTGGAAAAAACTGACTCCCGAGTGCTCCTAACAAGAGTAGAACCTTCCAATGACTGTAGTTCTGATGCTTTACAACTGAGCTACAGGAGACGCGTGGGAGCTTGGCCATTGAAGCAGGTTCTGTTGAAATGTTGAAAATTGCGTGACAATGCATACTCCACTGAACTGGCTTCTCCGCGCGTGCTCGTGTTCACTTTAAAGAGGCAGTGTCACGGTAGTTTTCCTGCATCTAGGTCTTAACTGGCTCAAAAGTGAAACTTGGTACTTAAGCTGACGAGTAACAACGACAAACCGAGACTAAAATATGAAACAAATTTTAATAGGAAAAACTATCCATATGAAATTTTGGCGATTTTTGGAAACCACCCAAAAAAAATTGAAAAAAATTGGCCAATTGGCCAATCACTGACCCACGCATCTATGTATTCTTGGTTCTTCGATTTGTCTGCTATGGAGGCGGCTGTTCGGGAATATCCACACTCAACAATCAATTCCTTAGGACTGTATTTATTCCCGACATGTCACGTTACAATCAACCTTCGCACACTCATAATACACGTTCGTTCTCTCCTTTGTTCGTTCTAAGTAATGAAATACATCGTTATGTTATTCTATACCCAAGGTAAGCACACGTCACTTCCTAAATATCTATTTCACTGGTTATCTTGAGGAATTCTTAGGCACAATACATTTAAAAGCAATCAACTAAAACACAATTAAGCTGTCAATGATACATGTAAAAAGAAGCGACTTTTTGAAACACTTAGGTATAAAAAATTGCGAAAAAACTTTTCTTAAAAACATTTAAGAAATTTCGTAAAATTGGTTTAAAATACATGGCTAAAAAATACACGACGTTTCGACGTTCTCGGACGTCATTATCAAGTGGAAAAGAGACTGTGAATATTAGTCAATAAAAAATTGCAGCAAGATCTCAAGCCGAAAGAAATTAAGCCGAGTATTGTCAGCATTGCGTTGTTTATAAATTTGCATGTGATCTGTGTGATGCAGATTATGTCGGTTACGCAGCCCGACACCTTCACCAACGCATTGTTGAACACAAGTATTCAGCTATCGGTTAACACCTTTTGGAAGTGCACGGTGACAAAAATCTTCTTAATGAGGACCAATTTCGTGTTTTTAAGAAGTGCCACCGGAAATTTGACTGCCTCGTTTACGAAATGCTATTTATTAATAAAGAACTGAGGCCTAGCCTTAACACTCAGAGTGACTCCAATAGTGCTAAACTCTTTGTTTAGCTTGTAGCATATTTTTATGTTACCTTTTTTCTCAATGAACTATTTGTTTTTTGTATTTATAGAATATTCAGTCTCTTTTCCACTTGATAATGACGTCCGTGAACGTCGAAAGGTCGTGTATTTTTTAGCCATGTATTTTTAAGCGTTTTTAAGAAAAGTTTTTTTTCACAATTTTTTATAGCTAAATGATACATGCAACAAAACAACTACACAACTAACCCTCATCGCCTTTCATGTAATAATTTTCACTATGGCTTATATCTTAAGGTTAGGCACGTTGCATTGCGTTGCGTTGGGTAACGCAAGACGTTTTTCCGACAGCGGCTTTTCACCACAGTTTGAAGTGGCCCTTAGACAAAAATTTGTCCAAAACCAACAGCAGTCAATGGGGGTAATACCACCCTTATAACACTTTAAAACTATAATGGCCCATAGTTCCAGAATTGTTCTTTCCATTCACTAGCTATCGCGTTTGGAGAAAGGCAAATAATCTACTTAATTAAAAAAAAAAAGAATGAAATCGCCCGTGCAATAAAGTTGACCTCTATTTCCAACCTTTTTAGATTTGCATATTGAAGCAAAAACCAAAACAAACAGAAACAAAACGAATCAACTAACGAACCAAGCAAACAACTAAAAGACCACTAAAACGACTTTTCAACTGGGTCTGCAGTAAAATAACCATTTACTACTGGGTGTGTCGTAAAAACAACTATTATGACCACGTCATCGAGTTATTTAGATTAAGACCAAGTCATGATATATTCATGCTGTTCAACCTTCGGTTTACAATTTGAATATCAAGGGCAACCCTAAAATCTGGAATCCGGAATCCGGAAACCGGAATGGAGAATGATGACAGAAAAATTCACTTTAGCAATGTCTAATAAATAAATAAAGGGAAAAATTTCGTTTTCTGTTCAACTTCAAACACAAACTGTAACTGTAAAAAACATGACTAGGTTTCAACAACAACCCCTACGCTATATATCCGACCCGGTTTTTCAAAAGGTGGATTACGCTGTCCATTTGATAAACTGTTGTAAGTCAGGGCTGGTGATTTCTCGGGTGGATAGAGTTAGCCATCCCTTTTAGTCACCCTGGCCCCTGAAGTCACCTTGCCCAGAGAAGACTGGTGAGAAGCAAAAAATTACAGCATTGTCTTCATTGCGTGCGATGAATCTTTCAACATGTCGTTCGCAAGCACAAGCGAGGAGGAGACGGAAGTAACTTTGTAACATATTGAAACATAAGGTTCGTATATCCATAGCCCTCACAAGGAATAACAGTTGCACGAACATTGAATTGAAATACCAGGGATCCTTTTTTCAAGAGTTGTGCTTTGAAGCCATTTTTTATTGACCTTTTTACTTTTGCGTGCGAGAAATGTACAACTTAACTTTTGCGTATTTGAAGAACTTTGTTTTGCTTTATTATTGGATTCCGGATTCCGGATTCCGGTTTTCGGTTTTAGGGTTGCCCAATATCAATCATGTACCTACAAAAACAGAGAAACAGAAGTCTTTTGCAGCACGCGAATAATGTATGACTTTGGAAATCATGATACCGACAGGTGGGATACACAACATGGTACTAAATGAAATCTCGAATAAATCGATCCAGGTTTCGGTGCCACAATAACTCATCTGACGCAAAGGTTACCCAGGGGTTACCAATCGTTACATTTAACTAACCTTTCTAACGATTTGTTAATTTCGTTCACTTGTGAAGCTTCGTGTCTCTTCAGAAACTTCGGGTCATCCTCGGTGCAAAGTATGACTTCCAGTGGTAAACTTGCTCTCCCGACCCAGTAAACTGAATACCTGTGCATTGTGATGTACCATACACAAAGATATTCGTGACCAAAACCAGTTAAATTGGATTGACCGCTTATAGAACTTAACGCAACGAAGCGCTTGAACATTCGCTTAAAACGAGAAAAATAATTGCTGTGATATAATATATGAGATCATTACCCGTTTCGCCAGCCGCTTACCTGTTAAACTTTGATCAAATCCTTGGCAAACAAGATCAACCAACTGTTCTATATATTGCCTTTTTTGTACCGCCAGAGCCTGGCACAAACTGCTGGCACAAATCATAAACCTTGGACCGTCAAAACGTGGAAACTGGAAAGTGGACTGTCACCGGACTTGTCATGGACATTCAGAAGTCGAGTGCAATTTGGAATAAACCCAGTGAAAAACGAGTAATTTTTTTTTCAAAAACTAACAAAAGTACACGAGCCCTTAGGGAGAATGGAAATTCTGGATTTTGAAAACACGACTTACGAGTGCCCATTTGTTCTCAATTGCACCGGAGAAAAATCGCCAAGTGTTTTTTATTTGTTGATAAAATTCATGACAAAAAGTGGAGAGATACCTTGTGATCTTGTGATAGTCATGCTGTCGGTAGTAGCTGGTCTGTACGGGTCCGTAAATGATCCCGGACCACAAATGATCCCCATTTTGGGCCGCAAATGACCCCGGACCGCAAATGATCCCGAGCAAAAAATGATAATGGCATGGATTTGTTGAAAATAAATAAATAATCAACGCGTACAATAACATGTTTTGCTTTTTTTTTTTTTTTTTTTACAAAATTTGTGTCATTGCGTGGCATTCTGTTAAGTAACACAACGCGTTTTGATTACTGGCTGATTTCTCTTTGGTAACTTTTATAACTGTCGGAGTAATTGAATTTGTAAGGACAGTACATTCAATGATCACAGCAATTGACTTGTAGCTACTTCTTGTGGACTGCAAGTTTTGCTCGGTCGGTCATCTAACATGAGTTTAATCCATTGTATATTACGCACTGGCTCCCAGGGCACAGGCTGGATGTGATTGCAATACGTCAAAAATCGAAAAGGGGTAAACTGCTTTTTCCAATGTCCCTAGTCATTGTTGTGTTTCCATTTTTATCATTTCCAAGCGTTCTTGGAGGTACAAGTAGTAGTTGTTTACTGTAAAAGTTGTCTTGCAATAGTGCTTACTGGAGAAAGTTTAGGAAAAGGGAAAAAGCGCCCCATATTGGACGGTCGAGTTCGAGGTTATTACATCTTAAAAAACATAAATTTAAGTTCTCGTTATCGTCGCTTTTTTGTCTCCAGTCGGAAGACGTTTTGATTAGCACCACAAGAAAAATGTTTAGCCAAGCAATGTTATGTGGCATAGAGAACCTCGTAACAATTGTAAAACCCCCAAGAACTCACGTTCGTCGGCCTGAATAAGTTGTACAACTCATGCAATGTTAGCAATAAATTCAGTGGAAAGTATGGAAAAAATGCTAGCTGAGTCATTTCGATTATTGGTTTTAATAAAAATTAAACCCTCAAGACGTGTTGTGTTACTCTTGCGTTTACCGCCAGAACTTTTCTCCTAACGGGTCCAACGATGCGCTTTTTATCTCAAATTGTTCTAGAGGCCTTAAGCAATTGGGAAGAGTGTATTTTGGGGCGATTAGACCTCGTTTTCATTGAATTTCACACTCTTGAAGTTTGGTCATGTTTTTGGCCGATTTTCGCCAAAATGCAAAGGGTCCCCCCTTTGCATTTTGGCCGAAAATGGTCGATTTGACTGCCCCTGCGTTTACGGCCAGAACTTTCCTTCTAACGGCTGGAACGATGCGCTTTTTACCTCAAATTGTTCTAGAGGCCTTAAGCAATTGGGAAAAGTGCATTTTAAGGCGATTAGACTTCGTTTTCATTGAATTTCACATTCTTGAAGTTTGCTCATGATTTTCGCCGATTTGGGCCAAAATGCAAAGGGTCCCCCCTTTGCATTTTGGCCGAAAATGGTCGATTTGACTGCCCTTGCGTTTATGGCCAGATCTTTTCTTCTAACGGCTGGAACGATGCGCTTTTTATCTCAAATTGTTCTAGAGGTCATATGCAATTGAGAAAAGACCATTTTAGGGCGATTAGAACTCGTTTTCATTGAATTTCACACTCTTGAAGTTTGGTCATGTTTTTGGCTAATTTTGGCCAAAATGCAAAGGGTCCCCCCTTTGCATTTTGGCCGAAAATGGTCGATTTGACTGCCCTTGCGTTTATGGCCGGAACTTTTCTTCTAACGGCTGGAACGATGGGCTTTTTATCTCAAATTGTTCTAGAGGCCTTAAGCAATTGGGAAAAGTGTATTCTAGGGCGATTAGACCTCGTTTTCATTGAATTTCAGACTCTTGAAGTTTGGTCATATTTTTAGCCGATTTTGGCCAAAATGCAAAGGGTGCCCCCTTTGCATTTTGGCCGAAAATGGTCGATTTGACTGCCCTTGCGTTTATGGCCAGAACTTTTCTTCTAACGGCTGAAACGATGCGCTTTCTATCTCAAATTGTTCTAGAGCCCTTAAGCAATTGGGAAAAGTGCATTTTAGGGCGATTAGACCTCGTTTTCATTGAATTTCACGCCCTTGAATTTTGGTCATGTTTTTGGCTAATTTTGGCCAAAATGAAAAGGGTCCCCCTTTGCATTTTGGCCGAAAATGGTCGATTTGACTGCCCTTGCGTTTATGGCCAGAACTTTTCTTCTAACGGCTCGAACGATGCGCTTTTTATCTCAAATTGTTCTAGAGGCCTTAAGCAATTGGGAAAAGACCATTTTAGAGGGATTAGACCTCGTTTTCATTGAATTTCACACTCTTGAAGTTTGGTCATGATTTTGGCCGATTTTGGCCAAAATGCAAAGGGTCCCCCCTTTGCATTTTGGCCAAAAATCGCCGATTTGGCTGCCCTTGCGTTTATGGCCAGAACTTTTCTCCTAATGGCTGGAACGATGCGCTTTTTATCTCAAATTGTTCTAGAGGCATTAAGCAATTGAAAAAAGTGCATTTTAGGGCGATTAGACCTCGTTTTCATTGAATTTCACACTCTTGAAGTTAGGTCATGATTTTGGCCGATTTTGGCCAAAATGCAAAGGGTCCCCCCTTTGCATTTTGGCCAAAAATCGCCGATTTGGCTGCCCTTGCGTTTATGGCCAGAACTTTTCTCCTAATGGCTGGAACGATGCGCTTTTTATCTCAAATTGTTCTAGAGGCATTAAGCAATTGAAAAAAGTGCATTTTAGGGCGATTAGACCTCGTTTTCATTGAATTTCACACTCTTGAAGTTAGGTCATGATTTTGGCCGATTTTGGCCAAAATGCAAAGGGTCCCCCCTTTGCATTTTGGCCAAAAATCGCCGATTTGGCTGCCCTTGCGTTTATGGCCAGAACTTTTCTCCTAATGGCTGGAACGATGCGCTTTTTATCTCAAATTGTTCTAGAGGCATTAAGCAATTGAAAAAAGTGCATTTTAGGGCGATTAGACCTCGTTTTCATTGAATTTCACACTCTTGAAGTTAGGTCATGATTTTGGCCGATTTTGGCCAAAATGCAAAGGGTCCCCCCTTTGCATTTTGGCCAAAAATCGCCGATTTGGCTGCCCTTGCGTTTATGGCCAGAACTTTTCTCCTAATGGCTGGAACGATGCGCTTTTTATCTCAAATTGTTCTAGAGGCATTAAGCAATTGAAAAAAGTGCATTTTAGGGCGATTAGACCTCGTTTTCATTGAATTTCACACTCTTGAAGTTAGGTCATGATTTTGGCCGATTTTGGCCAAAATGCAAAGGGTCCCCCCTTTGCATTTTGGCCAAAAATCGCCGATTTGGCTGCCCTTGCGTTTATGGCCAGAACTTTTCTCCTAATGGCTGGAACGATGCGCTTTTTATCTCAAATTGTTCTAGAGGCATTAAGCAATTGAAAAAAGTGCATTTTAGGGCGATTAGACCTCGTTTTCATTGAATTTCACACTCTTGAAGTTAGGTCATGATTTTGGCCGATTTTGGCCAAAATGCAAAGGGTCCCCCCTTTGGATTTTGGCCAAAAATCGCCGATTTGGCTGCCCTTGCGTTTATGGCCAGAACTTTTCTCCTAATGGCTGGAACGATGCGCTTTTTATCTCAAATTGTTCTAGAGGCATTAAGCAATTGAAAAAAGTGCATTTTAGGGCGATTAGACCTCGTTTTCATTGAATTTCACACTCTTGAAGTTAGGTCATGATTTTGGCCGATTTTGGCCAAAATGCAAAGGGTCCCCCCTTTGCATTTTGGCCAAAAATCGCCGATTTGGCTGCCCTTGCGTTTATGGCCAGAACTTTTCTCCTAATGGCTGGAACGATGCGCTTTTTATCTCAAATTGTTCTAGAGGCATTAAGCAATTGAAAAAAGTGCATTTTAGGGCGATTAGACCTCGTTTTCATTGAATTTCACACTCTTGAAGTTAGGTCATGATTTTGGCCGATTTTGGCCAAAATGCAAAGGGTCCCCCCTTTGCATTTTGGCCAAAAATCGCCGATTTGGCTGCCCTTGCGTTTATGGCCAGAACTTTTCTCCTAATGGCTGGAACGATGCGCTTTTTATCTCAAATTGTTCTAGAGGCATTAAGCAATTGAAAAAAGTGCATTTTAGGGCGATTAGACCTCGTTTTCATTGAATTTCACACTCTTGAAGTTAGGTCATGATTTTGGCCGATTTTGGCCAAAATGCAAAGGGTCCCCCCTTTGGATTTTGGCCAAAAATCGCCGATTTGGCTGCCCTTGCGTTTATGGCCAGAACTTTTCTCCTAATGGCTGGAACGATGCGCTTTTTATCTCAAATTGTTCTAGAGGCATTAAGCAATTGAAAAAAGTGCATTTTAGGGCGATTAGACCTCGTTTTCATTGAATTTCACACTCTTGAAGTTAGGTCATGATTTTGGCCGATTTTGGCCAAAATGCAAAGGGTCCCCCCTTTGCATTTTGGCCAAAAATCGCCGATTTGGCTGCCCTTGCGTTTATGGCCAGAACTTTTCTCCTAATGGCTGGAACGATGCGCTTTTTATCTCAAATTGTTCTAGAGGCATTAAGCAATTGAAAAAAGTGCATTTTAGGGCGATTAGACCTCGTTTTCATTGAATTTCACACTCTTGAAGTTAGGTCATGATTTTGGCCGATTTTGGCCAAAATGCAAAGGGTCCCCCCTTTGCATTTTGGCCGAAAATCGTCGATTTGACTGCCCTTGCGTTTATGGCCAGAACTTTTCTTCCAACGGCTGGAACGATGCGCTTTTTCTCTCAAAATTCTTCTAGCTAGAGGCCTTAAGCAATTGGGAAAAGTGCATTTTAGGGCGATTAGACCTCGTTTTTATTCAATTTTACACTCTTGAACCTTGGTCATGTTTTTGGCCGATTTTGGCCAAAATGCAAAGGGTCCCCCCTTTGCATTTTGGCCGAAAATGGTCGATTTGACTACGCTTGCATTTATGGCCAGAACTTTTCTTCTAACGGCTGGAACGATGCGCTTTTTATCTCAAATTGTTCTAGGGGCCTTAAGCAATTGGGAAAAGTGCATTTTAGGGCGATTAGACCTAGGTTTCATTGAATTTCACACTCTTGAAGTTTGGTCATGTTTTTGACCGATTTTGGCCAAAATGCAAAGGGTCCCCCCTTTGCATTTTGGCCGAAAATGGTCGATTTGACTGCCCTTGCGTTTATGGCCAGAACTTTTCTTCTAACGGGTCCAACGATGCGCTTTTTATCTCAAATTGTTCTAGAGGCCTTAAGCAATTGGCAAGAGTGCGTTATAGTGCGATTAGACCTCGTTTTCATCGAATTTCACGCTCTTGAAGTTTGGTCATTTTGGGGGCCGATTTCGGGCAAAATGTAAAGGGTTCCCTCTTTGCAAAATGGCCGAAAATCGTGCGATTTGACTGCCCTTGCGTTTATGGTCAGAACTTTTCTCCTAACGGGTCCAACGATTCGCTTTTTATCTCAAATTGTTCTAGAGGTCTTAAGCAATTGGGAAAAGTGCATCATAGGGCATTTTGGCCGAAATTGGCCGAAAACATTTCCAAACTTCAAGAGGGTAAAAATTCAATGAAAACGAGGTCTAATAGCCCTACAATGCACCTTTTCCAATTCCTTAAGGTTTATAGAATAATTTGAGATTAAAAGCGCGTCGTTCAACCCGTTAGGTGGAAAACTTTCAGTCAAATGGACGATTGACGGCCATTTTGCAAAGGGGGGAGGGACCGTTAGCATTTAGCCCGAAATCGGCCAAAGACATAACCAAACATTAAAAGCATGAAATTCAATTAAAACGAGGTCTAAAAGACCTATAAAGCACCTTTCCGAATTGCCTAAGGCCTTTAGAACAATTTTAGATAAAAAGCGCATCGTTCGACCCCTTAGAAGAAAAGTTCTGGCCATAAAAGGAAGGGCAGTCAAATCGACGATTTTCGGCCATTTTGCAAAGGGGGACGCTTTGCATTTTGCCCGAAATCGGCCAAAAACATGACCAAACTTCAAGAGCGTGAAATTCAATTAAAACAACCAATTGCTTAAGGCCTATAGAACAATTTGTGATAAAAAGTGCATCGTTAGACTCGTTAGAAGAAAAGTTCTGGCCATAAAATGAAGGGCAGTCAAATCGACGATTTTTGGCTATTTTGCAAAGGGGGACCCTTAGCATTTAGCCAGAAATCGGCCAAAAACATGACCAAACTTCAGGAGTGTGAAATTCAATAAAAACAGATCTAATAGCCCTATAATTCACTTTTCCCAATTGCTTAAGGCGTATAGAACAAGTTGAGATAAAAAGCGCATCGTTAGACTCGTTAGAAGAAAAGTTTTGGCCATAAACGCAAAGACAGTAAAATCGACTCTTTTCGGCCATTTTTCAAAGGGGGGACCCTTTGAGCACTACAGGAGGCGTTGAAAGTACTGCCGCTAGCCTCCTTCCAATGCCTTCATCCGCTGAACGACGCTATATTAGGGTTGAGATTCTTGACGTTCTCTTTTCTGAGGCTTGTTTCTCGAAAGCCCCGAAAACTTTTTCGGGACCGAAAAGCCATTAATCTGATAAAATATTATCCCCTTATTCCGAACCAGCTGGCCCGTTTTAACATATTTTCAAGGGCGAAAATAATCTCAAAGTTCCATTCCATATTTAGTAATTAATCAAAATTCGATATATTTTAAACAAGCATAGTACAAATTGTAATAATTATGTTTATTATTACGCAGCTGTTCTTGACCACAACCTGTAATTCAGTCTTGACTGCGAGAGGTTGAAATAAACAAATCATTCATTCATTCATGCCTCGGAACGTCTGCCTATAAAGATACAGAGGGAATTGTTGTTCCCAAAGTACGCCCGAAAGGTTGCGGGGCAGTTCGCGAAACGCACGAGCTGCCCACCAAAAAGTTCTCATCTGGGCTCTCCGATTTGCCCTCTCCTCTAAAAGCAACAATTTTGACTCCACCAAAACTGTAGTATCGTACTGTTAGGACTGGGCACTAGGCCTATTGCATGCTGGGACTCTGCAGGCCCGGTTACGTTTGGTTCGGTTGATGCAAGCATGGCAGCTTTCGTTGTACGACAATAGACCAATTTCGATATTTTAAAATTCAGCTTCAAACAATAAACATGACTTCGAGGCTCTGGGGAATAAAGTAAGGATTTGTATGAGTTTATTCCCCGGAGCCTCAAGATGATGTCTTTTGTCTGAGAGTGAATTTTAATACATCGAAATTGGCCTATTTCATAGACTATTAAAAAAACGGGCAATCAAAGTGAAATGGTTTATTTAGGAAAACGAATGTGCAATCAGTCATCCGATGAAAGCAAATGAAACCCTCTGGAAAAGAAGTAGTAAAACACACTCTAAGGTACTAGTCAAAATACAACTGTAAGGTATCAAAATAAAAACTTTACCACGCCAGAGATGAAAAAGCCACAAAAACCGTCCCTTACTTGTGGCCAAAACGAGAGGAAACAAATGCATTGGCTAAACCTCGAGGAAGAAGTACTCCTGGCCCACCATTCGACAATAAAATGAGAAAGAAACACAGAGGCATCAGAAAGACTGACTGACGCAGAATGGCGAAAATCACCCGCGAGGAGCTTAAGCAGCCACTGAGATCACTGTCGCGTTCGTAGTGTCAACCTATGTGTTGCATTTATTGAAATGGTGAAAACTAAAATATAGTAAACAATACAAATGAATGATGAAAAAGACAACTTGGCAAAAATAATACAGAAATAAACGTTGAAAGGACAGAAACAAACTTACGTGGATGATCCCAAAGCGGGGAAGGAAAACTAAAGATAATGGTGAAAATTAAACAACATCATGATGAAAGCAGTGAAAGAAACGGCTGTGGATCTGATAGTTGGAAGCGTGAGAAAAATATTATTGTAGACCGTCCGGACCCTGGGAAAGAAACTAGGAGTGCCGAAAGTAAATTGACATGTCACAGGGCCTGCCTAAAGGTAACTCAACGACTGTCGCAATCACATGGCAAGATCCGAACCTCTCCATCGCGGCATCAGAAGATTTAATTTCTGTCTAGTTTGCTCCATGTCACTCAACCGTCAGAGGTTACATTGTTCCGAAAAGCCATAGTTTAATCAGTTCTTGAAATTGTCGCGTGTCACTCTTACTAAATGTTTTCGCCCTTTTACTGTTAGAAGGATCGTCGCATTTATGGACACAACTCAGGCAGTTGCAAAGAAAACTGGAAAAGAAAAAGAAAACTGCAGTGAACGGACTCGAACCGAGAAAATTGAATTAATCCTGCTACTGCGAGCCAACTGATCCAGCCTGAAAAAAGTCAATTAGACTACCTCCATGGAATGCAAAATTAAGTGCATTGTTCATTATCATTGAGGTCTTAAGGCGTGATTAGAAAAAAAAACTAATAAATTTATAAGAAAAATATTTGACGGGATTATTTTGTGAGATGATTTCTTTGGACGAGATGAAAACTTTAGTTTCAACGAAGGCTTTTGTGGCACACTTCTTCAAAAAGGTCGACATCTTGCTGCAGTATAAGTGAATACTAATCAGGGCTTTAATTAAAGTCACCGAAACACAGTTATTAATCGCCACTCTCATAAGGAACCAAACGAGATGTCGTCGTTTGAAGGGTTCAAAAATTTCAGTAATTATGCATTCGACCAAAAGCGAAACCACTTAAATAACAAATTGTTGGTGGGCAACGAGTCACTTAATGAACGTAGAGACCAGTTCTAGGAATACTCAAAACAGTGAACTTAGAAACTCAGTCTATTTTTGTTTGTCTTGATTGACCCAGTTTTCATTACTCTCGGTATGACAGGTGTCACACACGCGCTTTTTAGCAGGGCCTGTATTATTATCAACTTCACCCCAAGGCTTCCATGTTTACTTCATTTAATCATGCCGTCAAAAAAAATTGATTTTGCATCATTTAGTGCAAGCATGCATATTAACACAATCGAGGTTGGAATAAAAGGGATCAACGTAGTTCCGGAGACAAGTGATGTTACCATTGTTCTCTACAATCACTCGTGCTGAGACGTTCCATCATCTAAAGTGAGTATGAATGAGTTACCTTAATTTATTGCCGGATACATTATGTCTGTATCCATTTCGTATTTATTATCACAGCTGCATGACTCTAGCTGTAATTCAGTTCTCACTGAAAAAGGTAGAAATGAACGTATTTACTTATTTAAAATTACATACTTCAAACCAAACCAATAACAGCATCGTACTTAGTTTTAGTATTTTCACCGAAAAAGGTGTCATCAGAGTTATCAATATAAACTTCGTCGGAGGTTCTCGTGGTTGTAGTAAGTAGTGGGCTATCTCACCGTTTGGGCTAGATAGATTCTCCAATCGGGCACTGCTACTTAGTGTTCACTTCTTAAGGCGGTTCAAATCCTATTGGAATAGAATCTGCATATTTGGCGCCTGTCATACAACTGAATGGTGAAGATGGTCTCTTTTGGATTATATGGAAATTCCAGCAACAAATCCTCAAGTCAAAATACTGAAAGTAACAGTTCAGACATACGTGATGGCATCAACTACTCTTTTTTTGTTTTGTTTGCAACCAGCTTAATCGGCAACGCTCTCTTAGTGTTCACCGTCTTGAAACGAAAGAATTTGAGGAGAACGGTCAACTTCTTTATTGTCAACATGGCTTTTTCTGACTTTCTGTTCTCATTAGTATATATTCCGCTTGCAGTAATGTCGACATTGCATAATTCTCGGGAAAGGCCTGTCGCTGGCTCTGCAGGAATAGTCGCTTGCATAGTAAAAAACTTTCTTGAGGGCGTTTCGCTTACCGTTTCAGCACAGAGCTTGGTATGGATTGCACTAGATCGATTCGTGGCGGTAGTTTGGCCAATGAAAGTTCATCTTATCTCCTCCAGATCTCGCGGCTTTGCCATCGCTTCAATTTGGATCGTGGCTATCGTGGGGTATTCTGTTCGTTCATTTTCTCAGTTGGTCGATAGAAGTGGGAGAATATCATGTTTAAGTTTTGACCCGTTAGCGTCACACTTCTACGTCATTTCTACTAGCGTGCTTACGGTACTGTTTCAGGTTTTACCGTTTGTTACGCTCACAGCTTTGTACAGTGTTATAGCAATAACACTTAAACGACAAGACAAAGTTCTGAGGACTAACATTGTTGATCAGAGAAGTTGCCAAAAAGCACGCGCGATTAAAATGACCTTCTCTGTTATGATCGCATTTTATTTTTGCTCTTTGCCGTTACTTGTAATAGCGTTGATATACGGGTTCCAACTAACCGTGCCAAACACGTTTTTGCAAGCGTTATGGCCTCCGGCAGCTATCATGGTCGGTTTATCTGTGAATGTTAACCCAATCATTTGTTTCGTTTTCATTAAAAACTACCGCGATGGTTTGAAAGACATTTTTAAGTCATGCTGGAGGCAAAAGTTAACAACAGGCAACGTACAGCGGAACGCTGAGCCAGACAACGGCAAAGGAATAGCACTTCAACAACACAGAACGTACCCTGCCGTGAAGGAAAATCTTGCCCCTAGCATGGACTAATCTGCAAGGGACAGTCGAGTTAACCATCAGTTACTGCAGAAATAGGCAACTGCTAAACTACAGTTAAGGCGATAGTGTCATGGTGGTTATCACGATTTTTGGTCAAAATTCACTAAATGGTGACTACAGAATAACGTTGTTAACTGCTGAAAAATGCCATTAAATCAATCACAGCGCTAACCCGAAGTACTCGATATGGAAATGGGCCCACGGATGGAAAGAGAAAACTGAATATAAAACCTATGCGAACTCCGCAATAAGATGACCATTGCACCACTGACTGACCTACAATGCCACTAGCTCTAACGTGTAACGGTTATATCTCTGCGAGGCTGTAAACTGTTCACATCTAGGAATGGAAGAAGCCCTGCCTCGAGATGGCGGCGAATTTGCTTGAATTAAGGGCGCATTTCTTTTAGCCTATTCTGATACAGGAATTCGTGAATGCATAGTTCAGAAAGAGTAGTAAGATATTAGGGAAGCTGGCACAGATTTTTCCGTATATTTTCGATTATTTTAACCCATTTTTTTCTTTTATTTTCGTTTGGTTTTGGCCTTTTGTTTGGATAAAAGGGACTTTCCCTAAATCAGTGAAGCAGGCACTTCTAAATATACGACGAATGGCTGTCTTAGAATGAATACTGGGATCATTATCAGCACCTGGGCCAACTCCCCTTATTTGAAAAAATACTAAAATAAAATAACCAAAAGTACCCTATGTAACTCAGACTAACAAAATTGGTAAATTTACACAAAAAAGTTAAGAACGTAATTATATCAACACACCCTATTTTTACCACAAAGACACTCCAAATAAATTTTCTTTTACGTTTTCTTAACACTGACTTTTTTAAATTACTAAATTGACCTTCGTTGACAATGCCACTTTTAAGACTCCTTATAATTGCCACTGTTAAGACTTCTTAAAATCGCCACTTTTAAGATGCATTAAAATCGCCACTTTTAAGACTCCTTAAAATAACCACTTTTAAGACGCCTTAAAATCGCCACTTTAAAGACGCCTTAAAATTGCCACTTTTGAGACACCTTTAAAATTGCCACTCCTAACACTCTTTAAAATTGCCACTTTTAAGACTGCTTAAAATCGCCACTTTTAGGACTCCTTAAAATGGCCACTTCTAAGACTCCTTAAAATCGCCACGTTTAAGACTTCTTAGAATCGCCACTTTTAACACGCCTTAAAATGGCCACTTATAAGACTCCTTCAAACTGCCACTTTTAAGACTCTTTAAAATTGCCACTTTTAAGACTCCTTAAAATTGCCACTTTTAAGACTGCTAAAAATCGCCACTTTTAAACTCCTTAAAATCGCCACTTTTAAGACTCCTTAAAATAACTACTTTTAAGACGCCTTAAAATCGCCACTCCTAAGACTCCTTAAAAGTGCCACTTTTAAGAATCCTTAAAAGTTCCACTTATAAGACTCCTTAAAATCGCCACTTTTAAGACTCCTTAAAATTGCCACTTTTAAGACTCCTTAAAAAAATTAACTGTTAATAAGAAAGAAAAGGATCCAAAGAAAGTTGCAGCAGGTAAAATCTTGGCACAAAAAAAATAAAGAAGCAAAAGAAGCACTAGAAAGAGAAATAAAAAGGGAAAAAGAAACAAACAGCGACAATGAGGTAAATGAAGAAAAATCTTTGAATGATAAAGGTTAGTCACCGAAATTATCGTTCACAACAGCTCTTTCAGTAGTAGGAATAGGTTTAACAATAGTTGATCTTTGCTTAAGATATAAACCACAATCAAATGAGAATTTTTCCAAAAATTCATTAAAGGGTTTAAAGGATAGTCCCTTAGCGGAAAAGAAATTAAATGAAGCAAATACTGGGTTTGTGGATTATGAACAAACAAAACCAGAAAAGGGTCCCTTATTAGAAAAAAAAATTGCAATAAGAGTAGGAATGTTATAACTTGCGGATAATCCCCAAACCCCTTTTAAGTTATTTTTTAAAAATAGGGAAAATCATTTAAGGGGTTTAAGGGTAATACCCTTAGAATAATGTCAGATAATAAACTTGTAAAAACTGTCACTGATTCTGCTGTTTTAGTTGCTTTATCTGCAGGAATGGGTTATTTAGCAAAGAAATTGCTAGTTATTTAGCAAAGAACTTCCTAGGCGATCCATCAGCAAACATAATGAATTATGTAAAGTGGACTGCTGTATTGGCAACTAGCATAGCAGCAAAAGATTATTTGGGGAAACAAAATATACTTCCTGAAAGTATGCAGCTGAGGGATCCATCCCCGAACTATTATTTTTTTATTATTTTTTTCCTAAATAAGGAAATTAAAGATTTTAAGAGAAAGTACCTTATATGGCAACAATAGCAATCATGATAGGGGGCACGATATTAAATGCCACAACATTCGTAGGTGGATCATATTTGGCAAAATACTTAGCAGGAGGAGATCAAGATGCTGAAAAAGTAAGGGCATGATAAGGCGCTAGAACAATATAATAGGGACTATTTAAAATTTCAAGAAGCAAAAGAGAAATATATTGAATAGCAAGAGCAAAATAGAGCCGAGCATCAACAGGCAAAAGAAAACTTAGCAAATACAGATGAAGCATTAAAAATATACTCCAGGTTTCACCCTGATATATCTCCTAAGGGTCCCCAAGAAGATCTTAAAGAGCCCCAATTTTCAGATTATTATAAACCAACTGAAAGTCAAAAGACAGGGGAAATGTTATACGTTGGTGGAGGAATGTTAGCAATAGTTTATTTAGCAACTAAATTAATTTAAAACATGGTGATAAAGATACTTAAATGGAAGATGAGGATCCCATAAATCCTTTTGATAAAAGTAGAAGTAGAGGTTATGATGATGATGAAAAATTTCAAAGATATTCCAAAGATAGCGAATATGGTGAACTAAGAGAAAAGACTTCAACAACTCGTAGTCAAGGAGATGAAGACGAAAGAACAAGAATAGAAGAAACATCTTTGTAACGAGTATGGTTACATGAAGTACTAGTCTAGTTCCCGCCTTGGGGGTCAGGTGACCGAGTTCAGAGGTCAGCCATTTTGCAGTTTCGTTGTTGTTGCTCAGCGCAATAAATAAGTTTGTTTTGCGGATTCTTTTGTGTATCCGCCTGTCGTTACAATCTTTTATTGATGCAGTTGAAAATACAAAATTATTGGAAAATTACAATATAACAAATGAAAGATTACAGACCAAAGTTGAAGAAGAAAATTAAAAAATTGAAAGCTATTCATGCATTGGTTTTACGAGCCAATCAGAACGCAAAGCAACTGAGGAAAGGCAGCCGGTGCCAAGCGCGGGAAAGCGAGAGCGAGCAAGTCGCAAGTGGATGTTCGCGCAAGTTTCTTTGATCCAACCGTAGAGTAAACCAAAGCAAAAACGTAATTAGTTGCAACACTCAATTGAAAAACACTCTATTGAACCATTGAAGCGGTGGGACATTCCAACATGAACTCATGAACACTACAGGAGGCGTTGAAAGTACTGGTACTGCCACTAGCCTCCTTCCAATGTAGCGCGCGTTCAACCGCTGAACGACGCTATATTATGGGTTGAGATTCTTGACGTTCTCTTTTCTGGTCCCCGATTCTCAAAAGCCCCGAAAACTTTTTCGGGCCCAGAAAGCCATTAATATGATAAAATATTATCCGCTTATTCCGAACCAGCTGGCCCGTTTTAACAAATTTTCAAGACCGAAAATAATCTCAAAGTTTCAGGCCTCGGAACGTCTTCCTATAAAGATACAGAGGGAATTGTTGTACCCAAGGTACGCCCGAAAGGTTTCGGGGCAGTTCGCGAAACGCACGAGTGGCGCACCGAAAATTTCTCCTCTGGGTTCTCCGATTTGCCCTCTCCTCTAAAACCAACAATTCTGACTCAACCAAAACAAGCAATCAAAGTGAAATAGTTTATTTAGGAATGTGCAATCGGTTATCTGATGAAAGGAAATGAAACCCTCTGGAAAAGAAGTAGTAGAACACATTCTAAGGTACTAGTCAATATACAACTGTAAGTTATCAAAATAAAAACTTTACAACTCCAGATATGAAAACCACAAAAACCGTTCCTTACTTGTGGCCAAAAAGAGGGGAAACTAATGCATTGACTAAGCCTCGAGGAAGAGGTACACCTGACCCACCTTTCGACAATAAAACGAGAAAGAAAAACGGAGGATTCAGAAAGACTGACTGACGCAGAATGGCGAAAATCAAACGCGAGGAGCTTAAGCAGCCACCGAGATCACTGTCGCTTTCGTGGTGTCAACCATATGTGTTGTATTTATTGAAATGGTGAAAACTAAAATATAGTAAACAATACAAACTCAATCGTCAGAGATTTTCCGAAAAGCCATAGTTTAATCAGTTCTTGAAATTGTCGCGTGTCACTCTTTCTAAATGTTTTCGCGCTTTTACTGTTAGAAGATAAAGGATCGTCGCATTTAAGGACACAGCTCAGGCAGTTGCAAAGAAAACTGGAAAAGAAAAAGAAAATTGCAGTGAACGGGACTCGAACCGAGAAAATTGAATTAATCCTGCTACTGCGAGCCAACTGGTTTGAGTCCAGTTCAAACCTGCTTCGACCTCTTTTTGTTGCTGCTGTTGTTTTGTTTTTGTTTTTTTTTGTAAGTGCCAGAGCTGCATACTTAACTGCGATGATCATTTTTAATCAGCATTTCACATCCCCAGTTCACATATATTAGCTATACATAAATATAAGCACATTCAATAAGATCTATATTCATTCGAGTCTTTTTTATTTTGTGCATTTGAATTGTACACAGTTTATAGGAGAGACACCCATCGGAGTTTTTAATTAAACGTGGAGAGTGCGATATTCCTTTTAGTTGCTTGGATAACTATTGAAATGTGTACATTTCCAAGGTTAATCCAGCGTGAAAAAAGTCAATTAGACTGCCTCTATGGAATGCAAAATTAATTGCATTGATCATTATCAATGAGGTCTTAGAGGGTCGTTTAAAAAAAAATTTGTAAGAAAAATATTTGACGGGATTATTTTGTAAGATGATTTCTTTGGGCGAGATGAAAACTTTAGTTTTCACGAAGGCTTTTGTGGCACACCTCTTCAAAAAGATCGACACCTTGCTGAAGTATAAGTGAGTACTAATCAGGGCTTTCATTTAAGTTACTGAAACATAGTTATTAATCACCACTCTAAGAAGGAACCAAACGAGATGTCGTCTTTTGAAGGGTTCAAAAATTTCAGTAACCATTCAACCAAAAGCAACAACAAAAACATCGTTTGTGCAATCTTCGTATTTAGTAGCGCGGTCATTTTAGCTGTGATATTTGTGACAAGTTGGATCGGAAATCTTCTCATAATGCTTGTCATTTGTTTTTGTTTTTTTTTTAATTTTACGAAACTTAAATAACAGATTGTTGGTGGGCAACGAGTCACTTAGTGAACGTAGAGACCAGCTCTAGGAATACTCAAAACAATTAACTTGGAAACTCAGTCTATTTTTGTTTGTCTTGATTGACCCAGGTTTCATTGCTCTCGGTATGACAGGTGTCACACACGCGCTTTTTAGCAGGGTCTGTATTATTATTATTATCATTATCATTATCATTATCATTATCATTATCATTATCATTATCATTATCATTATCATTATCATTATCATTATTATTATCAACTTCACCCCAAAGCCTGCATGTTTACTTGATTTAATCATGCCGTCAAAGAAAATTGATTTTGCATCATTTAGTGGCAAGCATGCATATTAACACAATCGAGGTTGGAATAAAAGCGATCAACGTAGTTCCGGAGACAAATGAGGTTATTATTGTTCTCTACAGTCACTCGTGCTGAGACGTGCCATCATCTTAAGTGAGTATGAATGGGTTACCTAGCTTTTCCTGTTTTTATTGCGAATGACAAATAAATAGAAAGAGTTTTCTATACTTCGTATTAAAAAATGTTTATATTTTCCCTTAAGGCCTAGACTGCTTGAATGTATAATTTATTGACGTATGCATTATATCTGTATGCATTTCGTATTTATTATCACAGCTGCATGACCCTAGCTGTAATTCAGTTTTCACTGCAAAAGGTAGAAATGAACATATTTATTTATTTATTTAACATTGCATACTTCAAATCAAACCAATCACAGCATAGTATTTAGTTCCTTTTTTTTTTGCACCGAAAAAGGTGTTATCAGAGTTATCAATATAGACTTCGCCGGAGGTTTTCGTGGTTGTAGTAAGTAGTGGGCTATCTTTGGGCTAGATAGATTCTCCAATCGGGCACTGCTCCTTAGTGTTCACTTCTTAAGGCGGTTCAAATCTTATTGAAATAGAATCTGCATATTTGGCGCCCGTCACACAACTGAATGGTGAAGATGGTCTCTTTTGGATTATATGGAAATTCCAGCAACAAATCCTCAAGTCAAAATACTGAAAGTTACAGTTCAGACATACTTTATATAATCATCTACTCTTTTTTTTTTGTTAGCAACCAGCTTAATCGGCAACGCTCTCATAGTGTTTACCGTCTTGAAACGAAAGAATTTGAGGAGAACGGTCAACTTCTTTATTGTCAACATGGCTTTTTCTGACTTTCTGTTCTCATTAGTATATATTCCGCTTGCAGTACTGTCGACACTCCATAATTCTTGGGAAAGGCCTGTCGCTGGCTCTGCAGGAATAGTCGCTTGCACAGTAAAAACCTTTCTTGAGGGCGTTTCGCTTACCGTTTCAACACAGAGCTTGGTATGGATTGCGCTAGATCGATTCGTGGCGGTTGTTTGGCCAATGAAAGTTCATCTTATCTCCTCCAGATCTCGCGGATTTGCCATCGCTTCAACTTGGATCGTGGCTATCTTCGGGCATTCTGTTCGTGTATTTTCTCAGTTGGTCGATAGAAGTGCAAGAATATCATGTTTAAGTCTTGACCCGTTAGCGTCGCACTTCTACCTCATTTCTACTGGCGTGCTTACGGTACTGTTTCAGGTTTTACCATTTGTTACGCTCACAGCTTTGTACAGTGTTATAGCAATAACGCTTAAACGACAAGACAAAGTTCTGAGAACTAACTTTGTTGATCAGAGAAGTCGCAAAAAACCGCGCGCGATGAAAATGACCTTCTCTACTATGGTCGCATTTTATTTTTGCTCTTTGCCGTTACTTGTAATAGCGTTGATGTGCGGGTTCCAACTAATCGCGCCAAACACGTTTTTGGAAGCGTTATGGCCTCTGACAGCTATCATGGTCGGTTTATCTGTGAATGTTAACCCAATCATTTGTTTCGTTTTCATTAAAAACTACCGCGATGGTTTGAAAGACATTTTTAAGTCATGCTGGAGGCAAAAGTTAACAACAGGCAACATACAGAACACTGAGCCAGACAACGGCAAAAGAATAGCAACAACACAGAAAGTATCCTGCCGTGAAGGAAAATCTTGCCCCTAGCATGGACTAATCTGCAAGGGACAGTCGAGTTAACCATCAGTTACTGCAGAAACAGGCAACTGCTAAACTACAGTTAAGGCGATGGTATCATGGTGGTTATCACGATTTTTGGTCAAAATTCACTAAATGGTGACTACAGAATAACGTTGTTAACTGCTGAAAAATGCCATTAATTCAATCTCAGCGCTAACCCGAAGTACTCGATATGGAAATGGACCCACAGATGGAAGGAGAAAAGTGAATATAAAACCTGGTGGCAGCTGTACTGCATAGCGCTCTGTTAACAATGCAACATCGTATTCTTAAGTCTTTGGATCAAAAGGGATGAAATGCAGTAAGGGTGTTTGCAATGGATTTTAGTAAGGCCTTTGACACTGTTAAACAAGATCTGTTATTTTCAAAACTCAAACTCCTAACGCTTAATCCGTATATTTTAAATTGGTACTTAAGCTCTCTCACTGATAGGAGACAACGGGTTGTCTGCAATAGCATTGCTTGTGATTGAATCAGCGTGAATAAAGGCACTACGCAAGGAAGCGTTAGTGGCCCCTATTCATTTAATATATTCATAAATGATCTGCAAGCAGATACAGAGTCTAACTCTTTGTTGTTCAAGTGTGCAGATGATTCCTCTCTAATTATTCCTGTTTGGAAGGGAGGTGATAGTAATTATGCAATTCATGTATTTCACGACTTTGCAGAATGGTCAATCAATAATTGCATGAAATGTAATTTCTCCAAATGTAAAGAAATGATTTTCCGGAAGAAAGGCTACAATGATGTACTAGACACAGTACTGAACATCCCCTCAACATCCAGAACTATGTATTTTAGGGGTTACATTTCAGGAAAATTGTAGATTCTCTATTCACGTCAAGAATAAGCTGGCTGCAGCTAATAAATTTCTATATATTCTTAGAACTTTTAGGAAGGACGGGTATTGTCAGACGGAGTTGGATAAATTATTCAGCACTCTCGTGTTGCCTAAGCTTATGTACGGAATATCTGTATATGGTTCATCTTCACCAGAACTTACTACCATACAATTAATGTTTTCTGGATCGTTGTTATAAACGAAGATACACTTCCTCTCCTTCAGTAACTGCAAACTTTGAAGACGGTGTTAATATTGAATTCGTTTCTAATTTATCACTTCTTTCGAGAAATAAAGTTAATCTAGAACACAAAAATATGAGCTGAAATTTGTTTGAGTCGATTAAAAGCAAGTTCTAAGAAGAAAATAAACTTGAAAAATAACGTTGGCCCTACGTTTTTACCAACAAAGAGATGGGTCCTACCCATCTCTTTCTTGGTCATCTGCCGCTGAAAACATCTATGAACAGTTTCTTTCCATTACACTAGCCTTTTAAAGGAATTTTAGCTCTTATTTTGCCGCTTTCGTCAACCAAAAAGTGTTCCAAAGTGCTACTTAAAATAAAGTCATATACTGCCCCTTTTAACAGTACACGCAGATTGAAAACTGATGATAGTGGGAAATTTAGTGTTTGGTAATGAAGGGTTCAACTTTTTACCTATCGCGGAACAGGAATACTTAAAGTGATTGCCAACCGTCTTGTTTTGGATACTGGAAAACGTTAGCCTAATCATTTTCCTAATAAACTCTTTTTTATGTAAGAATGTCTAATTTAGAGCTGAGGCAGAGCGTTCTCCCTTCTTCCTTTCATTTTTATTATTATTATTATTGTTATTATTATTATTAATTATTAATTAGCTCAGCTCAAGGGAGCGTTGATTTCCCAGTTCTGTTTTTTCGGTGACACCGTTGCATCGGACGCCCGTTTTAGCTAATTCTGTATCGCTATCAACTTCTCACAGAGGCCTCTATGTTTACGACAAGCAGCATAAAAAACCATGGCGAGTATATGAACACAACCCAGCTTCTAATAAAAGGGATCAACGTCGTTCCTGAGAACGTGATGCTGCTAGAGGTGATGCTGCTATTGGTCTGTAGAGTCACTCATGCTGGGAAGTCACATTATTTTTACTATGAATGGGTTACCACTTTTGCTGTTTTTACTGAAACTTTCAAATAAATTACAACGGTTTTTTTTTTAATTCATTAACAATTCATTTATTCATATTGTCCTTTAAACATAGCATATTCCACAAGAATAGTTAATGACAGTATTGTATTATTTTTAGTTTTAAAAGACTTCATCAAAAAGGCATATGATTGTTGCAAAAGCTATATGGAGTAATACCGCGGCTAAACTTCGACAGGCATATTCGTTTCAGAGTATATTCTGAGTTGTCAGGAGTTCACTGAGGTAGATAGGCTCCAAGAGGGCATTACTGCCGTTCAGTTTTCTTCGCCATTTCACAAGTTTGACACTTTTTTATTCGCTTACAGATTAAATATACGCGCTGATGTTTTCCCTTGTTACAGGAGTGAATTGCGAAGATGGTTTCTTTCGGTTCATCTACAAATTCCACCGACGAATCCGCAGATCAAAATCATAACGAATGTGACAGTCCGCAGTTATCTTATGCAATCTCATACTCTCTTATTTTCCTGTCAACAGCCAGTTTAATTAGCAACGCTCTCATAATACTTACCGTCTACAAACGAAACGACTTGAGGAGGACGATCAACTACTTCATTGTTAATATCGCGGTTTCTGACTTCTTGCTTTCATTGGTAATCATGCTCATGGAATTGCTAGCGCTAGTGAACAATTCTTGGCAAGAGCCATTCGGCACTTTGACTGGATTAATCCCTTGCGTGCTCCATTTCCTGCTGCAGACCATTTCATTCGCAGTTTCTTCGCAAAGCCTCGTTTGGATTGCATTTGATCGATTTGTTGCGGTAGTAATTCCGTTGAAAGTCCATCTCATCTCTTCAAGATTTCGTTCATTCGCTATCGCTTCCACCTGGGTTGTTGCCGTCCTGGCAGATTCCTCCTTTTTGCTTTCAGTCATCTTCTCTAATGAAAATAACAAAGCGATGTGCATTTCTTTCTTTTACACTGTCGCTCCTTACATTTTAACGTATGCCAAGGCGTACACGGTCATGTTTCAGATCGCTCCATTTGTTGCAGTGACATTTTCTTACGGGGTTGTGGCCTTCACTCTGAGAAGACAAGACAAAGTCATAAACAGCAATAAAATACATCAGAGAAATCAGACCAAACAACGAGCGATTAAGATGACTTTCAGCATTGTCGCTGCATTTTATATCTGCTACGTTCCATTTTTGATGATTACTCTGATATGGGAATACCAAATAAAAGTGAATTGCTCGCTAAGGATGGATCTTTGGGTTGTTGCCTCTATCCTTATGCCTGTATCCTGGATGGTCAACCCAGTAATTTGTTTCACATTCATTCAAAGTTATCGAAATGGCCTTAGGGGAATTTTCAGTTCATGGTGCAGCAAGCCCTTAGAAATCCACAACTTGGACAACAGGCGGGCCACAAAAGTTAAAGGAATAGAGCTGCAGAGATTTAGCAAGATCTGAAGCGGAGCTGAAAATCTTGAAGTTAGCGATCGGCATCCAAAGATGCACGTAGCACCATTACTGGCTTCTAGTATATTCCTTGATGCGTCTGATTTTGGCCGCTTAGCTTTGTATTACTTCCTCGAGGTCTGTATGCGAAAAGTAATGGGTGTTGTACAGTGATTGCTGGGCGACCTAAACTCAAAGGTTTAATTGATAACCAAGCATCCCAACATAGCGTGTGGAAAATAAACTCAGAGACTTATACCATGATTTATAACGAACACAAGCATTCCAAAATAGCGCAAAAAGAAAAACTGTTGAAATCATGCAGTTAGAGATACCGAGATACGATGACTATTTTCATCTATGGCCAAAGGACATTACAATTCCAGACTGAACCGTCGGAATGGATGAATTGAGGGTCGTTAAATATACTACTGTAAGAAGTACGTTAGTTTTTAATCGCTAAAGATATCCTAAAATCCATCTGAGCGCTAACCCTAGTATGGCCCACGGATGGAAAAAGAAAAATAGAAACACCTGCAACCTACGCATTAGATTACCTTTGCTCTATCGATTGAGCTACAAAGCAAGTTGTTCTACCGACTAATATAAGGGGAATATAAGGGGCGGATCACGTAACGTTTTCTCAGGGAATGTACATACTTGATATTTTTTTCTCTCTGTAACACTTTTTTTCCGGCCCGGCCACCGAACGTGTCAGAATTTGCGGTCATGTGAAGGATTTTTTTTTTCGGGGAGAGGGGAAGGAGAGGGGGTAAAACTTCAGTTGTAGGATATTTTTTTCCAAATTCACCGAAAGAGTTTAATGGTCCGCTTCTAAGCTACAACCCCTACAAGCGAAGAGGCCTGTAAACTGTCCATGGCAAACCATTCCACGAGATAGTGGCAAATTTGCTTTCAGTTTATTATCGGCGCTTTCCTTTTAGCCTATTTTGCTATAGGAAGCTGTGGGGTATCTGCTTTTTGGGAGTGGAGGAACGGGGAGGAGTGGGGGGGTGGGTCTTTCCGAATACATAGCTTCACAAAAAGAAACCTAACTGCACTTCTCCTCCCAATTCTGCAACAGAACAAAAATAAATTAAACAAAATAGTAGTCTTAAGGCACCTTACATAAAAATCATTGAACTCTATGACTTAAACTTATCTCAAGAAAGCAGTACTAGGAAATCAATATTGACAAAAGAAACTCCGTTTATAATTGTATGTCATGATTGACCCAGTTTTGATCACTTTCGGTTGAACAGGTGTTTCAGACGCGCTTTTTAACAACGTCAATATTGTTTTCAACCTGCTTGATTTGATCATGCCACCAAAAAAGTAATTTTGCATCATTTAGTGGCAAGCACTTATGTGAACACAATCCATCTCGGAATAAAAGCGATCAACGTAGTCAGGAGTCAAGTGTTGTTACGATTGTTCTCTATAGTCACCTGTGCTGGGATGTTTCATTCTCTTAAGGGGAATATGAATAGATTACTTTTTCCTGTTTTTATTGCAAATGACAGGTAAAAAGAATGGGTTTCCCTTACTTATTTTAAAATATGTTTGTATTGTTCCTCATTGTAAGGCCTAGACTAAGTGAAAGTATGATTTATTGGCGTATGTTATATTTGTATACAGGTCGTATTTATTATCAAAGCTGACCCTACCTGTAATTCAGCCGTTCTCGCTGCACAAGGAAGAAATAAACGAATTGATTTATTTAATGCAAATGACAGATGAATAGAACGGTTTTCTTTACTTATTAAAAAAATGTTTATATTGTCCCATAAACATTGCATAAAACACATCACCAATAGCAGCATATAGTAATTATTATCACCGAAAATGCATTGTGTTATCAGAGATAAAGGGAGTCATACTTAACTGACTTGACTTCGAGGTTGTTCTGAATAAATAGATTTTCCAAATAGGCACTGCTACTGTTCACTTCTTAAGGCGGTTTAACTCTTATTGGTTTGCCTACACATGAAAAAGAATGTGAGTTTTGCACTTGTTTCAAGAAAAGTGAATGGTGAAAATGGTCTCTTGGTTCATCTGCAAATTCCAGCAACGAATCTTCAAGTCAAAATAACGAAAGTTGCAGTTCAGGCATACCTCATGTAATCTCCTACTCAATTACTTTTTTGTATATAACCAGCTTAATTGGCAATGCTCTCATAGTGTTTACCGTCTTCAGGAGAAACGATTTGAGGAGAACCGTCAACTACTTTATCGTCAAAATGGCCGTTTCAGACTTTCTGATGTCATTACTATCCACTCCGCTTGTAGTGCTGTCACTGATTCTAAATAACGTTTGGGAAAGGCTTGTCACTGGCATGGCTTTGCCGGAATAATCACCTGTATAGGAACGTTTGTTGATTGAGTTTCGCTTGCTGTTTCGTCAGAGAGCTTGGTATGGATCGCACTAGATCGATTCCGGCGTGACGGTTGTTCGGCCAATCAAAGTTTATCTCGTCAACTGCAGATTTCGAGGACTTGCCATCGCTTCAACTTGGATCGTGGCTATCCTGGGGCATTCTTTTCGCGTAGTTTCTACGTTGGTCGATAGAAATGGGAGAACATGTTTAAGTTTTGACGCGTTAGCCTCGCACTCTTACCTCATTTATGCTAGCGTGCTTACGGTACTGTTTCAGATTTTACTGTTTGTTACGCTCACAGCGTTGTACAGTGTTGTAGCAATAACGCTCAAACGACAAGACAAAGTTCTGAGGACTAACGACATTCATAAGAGAAGTCAAAGAAAACACCGCGCGATGAAGATGACCTTCTGCACAATGGTTGCATTTTTATTTCTGCTTCTTGCTGTGATGTTTCCCTTTGATTACATCCCACGATGTGATAGTTAATAAAGGAGTTTAATACATACACAGAATTCTCATGACATCGACGGCCATGATGGTCCGAAGAATCCCTCCCCAGTCCCTAGAAACATACATAAACCACAACATCCGGTACGCAATATGAACATTACACTTAATGTAATAGCGTTGATAAATACGTTCCAAGTAACCGTACACGTTTTTTCGAGTGTTATAGCTTATTACAGCTGTCATGATCCCTTTATCTGTGAATGTCAACTCAACCATATGTTTTATAGTCATTAAAACGATCGCTATGGCTTGAAAGACATTTTTAAGTTATGCTGGAGGCAAAAGTTAACGACAGGCAGTGGACCAAGACAACGGTAAGGAAATAAATAGCACTTCAACAACTTAGAAAGTGTCCTGCTGTGGAGGAAAATCTTGCCTTTAGCAGGGAGTAATCTTCAAGGGAACGTCGAGTTGACCCTCGTTTACTGCAGAGACAGGCAACTGATAGATTACAGTTAACCCATTTCTATCTTGGTCATCTGCCGTTGAGAAGATTTATAAGCAGTGTATTTGCATTACAGTAGCCTTCTAAAGGAGTAGTGGCCTTTACCAACCAGAAATTGTCTTTTGGATTTTTAAAGTGCTACTAAAAGTTACGTGGTACTGCCCCTTTAACAGTACAGATTCATGGAGAGCCCTCGAGATTATTCCGGGAAATTTATTGTAATGAAAGGCGCAATCTCTTATGCCTATTCCGGAAATGGAATTTCATTATACCTGAAGTGACTACCAATCGTGTTCGTACCAACTGATGCACTCATTCGTCTAGTTTTAATCCTAGGCCGGAACGGGGATATATTAATTAAACAGAATACGCTGAAAAATGCGCCCCTAATATCTGAATCATTCACTTAACTCAATAGAGCGTCTTTCTAGAAATATAGGGTCGGTTATTTAGACAGAGTTTAGCCGGCGCTTAACAAAACCGCGTTCCAAGTCACTTTCACTTTCCCAAACACTAGTATATTTTGGCTGTTCATCGTCGAAAACAGTTTCGAGAAGGCAAGAGCAGAGGAAAAAAGCATATATATTCTTAAGGCAGATCACTCGTAGAAAGGTCCGGAGGTAACATGATTGTCGCAAACCGCGGTCTCACTTACACTTCGTTTAAATAACCGGCCCATAGCGTTTAAGGACTAAGTCGCAAACTTAGTTTAATATACTTGGATTTCATAATTGACCCAGACTTTATGTGATAACGATGTCTCGGACCTGCTTTTTAGCAATGCCTGTATTGTTATCAACTTCTCACAAAGGTCTGTACGTTTACTACAAGCCATAAAAAAGCCATGGCAAGCATATGAACACAACCCAGCTCCCAATAAGAGGGATCAACGGAGTTGCCGGAACAGTCTCACGCTGGGAAGTTTCATTATCTTCATTATCTAGGTTACCTTTTCCTGTTTTTATTACAACTGCCAAGTAAAGCGGTCTTAATTATAAAAGGATGTTTATAGTGTCCCTGAAGCAGTGCATATTTCATATTACCATATGACCCGTACGGCCTTGCGCGCACTTTCAATGTAAAACTATTAAGACAATCCCCCTATGAGGGACGTACGCATTAGCGCGAGCGGGGCCGGAAAAAGCCGTATGGCCCTGCTAGGAACACTTGCGACTCCGTGCAATACGATTTTAGGAGATTTCGTCGCGTATGTATAGGCTGGTTTTCTCTAGCAACGGAGTTGGAGTCCGAGTACTAGTCGTGATCGGAACAGTACAGCGTTACGATCTGGTGAAAATCAAACATCGGAATCGTAAGCCATTCTTTTGATTACCGCTCCGACCCCGCCGCTTACGATCAAATGAAAACCATACTGTCGGAGTCACAAGCAGAAGCTGAGGAATAAACCAATTACAAAGCATGAGAACGAGAATTATTATTAGGTTATTTCTCCGCTTCTGCTGGCACTCTGACAACGCAGTTTTTCAGTGATCGTAAGTGACATAGCCGGAAGAAAATGGAATCGTTCTGATCATTGCGAGTCCGATTCCGTTGAGCTTACGACTCCGCTTACGACTCCGACTCCGACTCTGACTCCGACTCTGACTCCGAAGCTAGAGAAAACCAGCCATAACAATCTGAGCCAAAAACATATGTAGTACCCGATACATTTTTTGTGCAAATTTGTACCCTTTTTTGCCCAAACCTCATCTTCTGAGTGCTCATTGAGGATCTAAACAGGCCATACGATAAACCACCTATTGACAGGGTTGGATCGGGCTGGACGAGAAGGTATTTGGCTCTTGTTCCTGGCGCACTGACCTCACTGCGCGTGCACGTCATGACCTCGAGCCAAATAATTCCTCGTCCTGTCCTCCCACTCATTCAGTAAGAATAGTCGATGGCAGCATTGTATTACGTTTACTTTTAATAACATTTTCACAAAAAAGGAATTGTTATTTAAAGCTATATCATGAAGCAATACCGGGGCTAAACCTCGAGGTTATTCCGGAGTTTGTTTTGAGTGGTCAGGAATTCACACTCAGAAATAGAGCTGCAGAGATTTGGCAAGATCTGAATTTGAAATGAAATTCTTGCTGTCAGGATCCCGGCAAAATGTAGCCACGTTACTGGCTATGTGTATGTTTTTAGTCACTTAGCTTCGTACTACTTCGTGGGTTAGGGTTAGTCTGCAGTCTGCAGTTGTCATACACCGAAACGAAATCAGTGTCGTAAAGTGATTGCTGGGCGACTGGCGCTGACTTAAACTTGAAGATTTAATTGATAACGAAGCACTCCAAAATAACGTGTGAGAGCAAAGTGTGAAAGAAAACTACCCTTCACAAAATTGGAACAAAGAGGATAAGGTATGAGGAGTATCATTTAATTGAAACACCGTTGAACTTGTTAGAGAGTTCATCGTTAAATCACGGTATTTGAAGACCTCTGGAGTCAGTGCGTTGTTGCCCCCCGGGGAGGGGGTACTCCTTAGAAGTCTTGAGAGGGATGTGCTGTCCCATTGACAATAGACGGGCAGTGACTCAAGATTCTAATTGACTTGTGCATTTTTGTTCATACAAGAAAAAAGCTGTTCAAAGGCCCAGTTAAAATAGAATGATAAATAGGTTATTTACCGGGCGGGAGGTCCGTACAGGAGAAAACCGTGCCCCAAGGTCCTGAGCACGGACCAAACTGTGCCCTTGAAACGGCCTTAGGCCGTAATCAAGACCAAGGGCACAGTTTCTTTTCCTATACGGACCGACCTAGACCGGTAAATTTATTTCTTTCTGAAATTCGTCTTTTCAAATTGAGAAAAAGAGACAGGAAAGAAGAATGCTTACTTAATGCAAGAATTGGAACGTGTACAAAAGAGAGCAATGTCCATTATTTGCCCTGGCCATAGCTACACGAAGCCTTAGATATTATGAATTTTAAGAAACTGGCCATCCGGTCATCATGACGAAATATGTGAAACACTTTTTAACACAATTGCAAACGATAACAGTCAGCGCCTTTACAAGTCATGTTATGTTATTATTTTGTATTTTTCACCGATTCATTTATTTAGTTAGATTTAAATAAAAAAACTTATGGTAACGTAAATACGCAATTCAGTTTATCTAACTGCTATTTCTTTATGAAATAAACAATCATTCATTCATTCATTCATTCGAAGGATGTGATGTTTACAAAGCGCCAGAGAGCTAAGAAAACAATAGAAGTATGTCTATCAGCAATTAATTTTATTTGAATTTCTTTAATCCTCCGATATTTTCCTTGCACATTTTTCATCACGTGAGGTTGTTTACAAATATTTTCGCAGTAGCCGCGATAGTTACGGCGAGGAAAAATTCCGGATCGTGGTGCGTATCGCAAAATCTGGACGGGCAGTGAGCGCGCGATTAGATAATCAGCTCAGGCTCGACTTCCAGCCGCTGTTCGGGAATCGAGCCCGCGCTCCTCCCCCGAACTCACGGCTGGACTCGTCAGGTTGCCTTTGTTTGTTTTAACCAATCAGAGCAGTGCCTGTAGAATTCCGTCTGGCATAATTTCAGGCAGAAAATTATAATTATCAGACTATAATTTCAAAATTGCGGTGGCAGGCGGGTTGACAACTGAACCTTGCGATCGTAGAGGCCTAGAAGCTTTAATTAAGGGCGAAGATGTCTTCATAGTTCAGTCGACAGGATCAGGGAAGTCTTTAATATTTCAATCCGGACCAATAGTTTTCGACATCATGGAACCTTTGCCGACGGGAAAGTCAATCGTGATCGTGATTTCACCGTTGGTGTCTCTTATGGAAGACCAAGTTAGATTCCTTAAGTCTATTGGAATTGTGGCAGAGTTCGTAGGCGATGACCAAAAGGACGAAGACGCCAAAAATCTAAAGATAAAGGATTTCTTTGTTATTTGCAGCAAATTAAAATCTTCAGCCAGCGTGCGCGATACAAGATGTGTTGTGTTACGGGAAAGTTTTTATCTGTTTTATCATAGAATCTTCCTTGTCACACGCTGGCGCCACGGAGTCTGCATGCTTTCTTTAGTTCATTTCACTTGAAAATCAGTTTGAAAGAATATTTTCTGTCAGCAAAGAGTACACTCTCTGACTCATTAAGTTACCGTTGTTTGCGAACTGACTATCGGACGTTTGCGAATCGACCCAGGGCGTTTGCGAACTGACCGTTGGCGAAACGACTCGTTGGCGAAACGACCGGTTACCGAAATGGCTGCATCTGAAGGAACTCCACGCTTTATCCTATTCGAGGAACTGAATTTCTCCTTCAGAGAAATATGTAGGACTTTTGCATCCTCTCTAAGCTTTTCTAGTCGTTTAACATCGCAATTTTGTGGTAGTGCTGCCGCTAGCATTTGCAAGCACTCGTACGCCATCCATCTTACCAACGTTTGAGACGAATTTTTTCTCGGTGAATTTTGAAAACAGCCTTTTCATGTTCCTTTTTCGTGCGAAAATCTGAATTGTGACATCGGAGAACGCATAAATTATAATTTTTTCGATGACGTCATGGACATGGATGGCCGCTCACGCGTCCAGCCGTCTCTTTTCGGGGAGGAACGTAGACCGGACACGAGAGAGCGGTGGAAATCGAGCCTAATAATCAGCTTCGAGGATTTAGGCTTCCGGCCCGCAGAGATGCTTCCGAAAAAAATTAAGGACGAATGTTTTCATTACAACCACGGCAATGGGCAAGGGATATGTTACGTACTAGCTACGTACACCAAGCTCCAAAGAAAAGCACGTTGACTGATGCAACGGGAAAGCACATAGTTGAACCAGGAGCCTGAACCTCCTGAATGATCAAGTGCTTGCCTAAATGATCCTGGCACCACCTAAACACTGAAATAAGGCTCCCAAACAACAATTGAACCACCAATAAAGTGCCCACTCGATTTGTTTGCACGACGGTGATCCAATCTTGGAGAAAAAGCAACGCTCGCTACGTGCGTGACACCCCATAGGCTCTAGGCTCGGCAGATCGTGTGTGTCAGACGTACAGTTTAAAAATTCAATTAATGCGTAAATAGTTCTCTTCGCTAACGCTTACCATTGTAAAGTTCCACTTTAACACGCTCTAAAACACGATCGCAAGTGGATTGAAAACTACACGTTCGCAAGCATCTGCTGTATTGAAATTTACTCGGAAAAACTAATTTATGCAATGCTTGCTTGATTTGGGCAGGAAAGTTTCTGGCTGGTGCAATATCAACGAAGTCTCGCCCACGAGCCTAGCCACCTTTGACTTCCGGGGTGGGGGAGGGGGGCAGCCCGAGGGCCGGGCTTTGCCGAAAACATGTGCTGCTCGGCACCAAGGTGCCACAGGAAAGGCAGGTTCAGCAGATATTTATTCAGCATTTCAGTTCAGAGCTTCGTCGATCACCATACATCACATATTTCGACTCTATATAAACTGTCAGATTATGTGACAAGAGTCACAAGCTGCTGTGGTAAAATTGCCAGCCGTCACCGGCAGTCGGCTTCATTGGACCCAGCGTCTGTTGCGCGCGCATGGACACAAGGGGTAATGCGTGACTATGAAAGTCACGATTGGATGGCCTGATAAAGGCGGATGACGTGACCCAGTAGGTATCTCTTTGCCGTTAAAAATATTCAAAATTTATTTCAGCATCCACAATGATCATTATGTCGTAAGTGGAAGGACTTGTGCGCACAAGTGACCATGTAAATCGTCCAGGGTGCGAGCCAAATGCAGGATGTTGTAAACTGATCCACTTCGCGAAGCAATAGATAGTCATAAGGAAGTAAATACCACTGCTCCCTCGGCATGGAATCTGTTTTATGCTTTTTGCTTGCTTTCTTCGTCAACTTGGGCTTCACATTTGGCAGCGACATCTACCCGTCTATACACTGGGTGCCACAGAACCCTATGTGAGTAGATTGTTTGTTTCTAGCCTGTGTATCGTAAAGACCTTGGTCCTTAATCTAATATCCCAGTGATGGTGAAGCCATTCAAAGTCGACCAGGCCCTTATTTTGTAAAACAAAACTTGACGAAATCCTTTTTCGTGTGTATACTATTCGAAATGTCTTAAGCCGTTTTTACTCAGGAAAATGAATCAGTCACAAGGAAGCATTTACGTTGCATAACAAAGAGGGTTCATAGCAACTGCTGATTTGCTTCTCCATCCTTTCTACAAGTATTTCTTTCAGCACCGAACACAGTAGCCAATTCAAGGCCCACCGTGGATGCTAGAATTCAATAACAGATGCATGTTCCGAAGCGCACGAGGCACAGTAACTTGTCTTACAGTACAGCGACACTTTCGTTGTTTAGCACACCAAGTTGAGACTAAAGAAAGGTTACGGATCGCTCTAAGCCAATTTAAATCGACAACTGAAGTTAAGAATGAAATCGAAAATTGATTCGGTTACCAATGCTGATAGCCTAGTTCTATTTGGTGTAGTGCATGACAGTCATTCATTTTATAGCTGTCGAGTCTAATTTGCTGCGTCATATTGTGTAAGTGAATTTGAATAGACCTTGAGGCATGTTTAGGCGACGAGACGTAATTTTAAAGGCAATAAAACAGTCTCATCGAAAACAAAATGTTTTTTGCTTGGAAAATGTAAGTCAGATGAAACTGCTTAAATTAGACTATTTCACGGAGGCAACCTTAAAATAATATTCAGTCCTGCTGACCGTGAAAGAAGGCCGGGAGCGAATCGAAATGCTAATGATCATACATGACAAAAATAGCTCTAAGAAGTAACCATGCAAATCCGTAAATGATAAGATCTCGATCTATTTCACGTTGAAGGAACAATTAGTTATTTCATCGGCCTGCTATGGTATTGTGTCATTTGTGGGAAACTTTATGGTCCCGATGTGTATGTGGCTTTATTTGAACTAGATATATCTTCGAAACAATTTTTTGTCAATGGTGATCGCTTATGCAGAAAATGTTTTTAAAAAGTCCAAACACTGATGAATATTTCTCGTATCTCTAGTCAAGAGATCAGGAATTTCCCTTTGCGCAAGTCTACGTTCTATCGACTAATACGAAAGCAAGTTCAAGTTTTACAAATAGCATCGAATCAACTTTATACTTCATTGAATTATTTTTAAACGATTTGTTTTAGTTTTTGAACTTGTTAAATTCCTCCGGCCAGTTTCGTCTGATCACTTCATCAGGGAGTTGAACAACATGGGTCAG
>BLFK01000104.1:1483136-1510742 GCA_014634185.1 Astreopora myriophthalma | reverse complement strand
TCATAAGAGAAGTCAAAGAAAACCACGCGCGATTAAGATGACCTTCTGCACAATGGTTGCATTTTATTTCTGCTTCTTGCTGTGATGTTTCCCTTTGATTACATCCCACGATGTGATGGTTAATAAAGGAGTTTAATACATAAACAGAATTCTCATGACATCGACGGCCATGATGGTCCGAAGAATCCCTCCCCAGTCCCTAGAAACATACATAAACCACAACATCCGGTACGCAATATGAACATTACAATTGCCGTTTAATGTAATAGCGTTGATAAATACGTTCCAAGTAACCGTACACGTTTTTTCAAGTGTTATAGCTTATTACAGCTATCATGATCCCTTTATCTGTGAATGTCAACTCAACCATATGTTTTATAGTCATTAAAACGATCGCAATGGCTTGAAAGACATTTTTAAGTTATGCTGGAGGCAAAAGTTAACGACAGGCAGTGGACCAAGACAACGGTAAGGAAATAAATAGCACTTCAACAACTTAGAAAGTGTCCTGCTGTGGAGGAAAATCTTTCCTTTAGCAGGGAGTAATCTGCAAGGGAACGTCAAGTTGACCCTCGTTTACTTCTCACAAAGGTCTGTATGTTTACTACAAGCCATAAAAAAGTCATGGCAAGCATATGAACACAACCCAGCTCCCAATAATAGGGATCAAAGGAGTTGCCGGAACAGTCTCACGCTGGGAAGTTTCATTATCTTCAGGTGAATAAGTGTGAATAGGTTACCTTTTCCTGTTTTTATTACAACTGCCAAGTAAAGCGGTCTTAATTATAAAAGGATGTTTATAGTGTCCCTGAAGCAGTGCATATTCCATATTACCATATGACCCGTACGGCCTTGCGCGCACTTTCATTGTAAAACTATTAAGACGATCCCCCTATGAGGGCCGTACGCATTAGCGCGAGCGGGGCCGGAAAAAACCGTATGGCCCTGCTAGGAACACTTGCGACTCCGTGCGATACGATTTTAGGAGATTTCGTCGCGTATGCATAGGCTGGTTTTCTCTAGCAACGGAGTTGGAGTCCATGTCGTGATCGGAACAGTACAGCGTTACGATCTGGTGAAAATCAAACATCGGAATCGTAAGCAATTCCTTTGATTACCGCTCCGACCCCGCCGCTTACGATCAAATGAAAACCATACTGTCGGAGTCACAAGCAGAAGCTGAGGAATAAACCAATCACAACGCATGAGAACGAGAATTATTATTAGGTTATTTCTCCGCTTCTGCTGGCACTCTGACAACGCAGTTTTCAGTGATCGTAAGTGACGTAGCCGGAAGAAAATGGAATCGTTCTGATCATTGCGAGTCCGATTCCGTTGAGCTTACGACTCCGCTTACGACTCCGACTCCGACTCTGACTCCGACTCCGACTCCGAAGCTAGAGAAAACCAGCCATAACAATCTGAGCCAAAAACATATGTAGTACCCGATACATTTTTTGTGCAAATTTGTACCCTTTTTTGCCCAAACCTCATCTTCTGAGTGCTCATTGAGGGTCTAAACGGGCCATACGATAAACCACCTATTGACAGGGTTGGATCGGGCTGGACGAGAAGGTATTTGGCTCTTGTTCCTGGCGCACTGACCTCACTGCGCGTGCACGTCATGACCTCGAGCCAAATAATCCCTCGTCCTGTCCTCCCACTCATTCAGTAAGAATAGTCGATGGCAGCATTGTATTACGTTTACTTTTAATAACATTTTCACAAAAGAGGAATTGTTATTTAAAGCTATATCATGAAGCAATACCGCGGCTAAACCTGGAGGTTATTCCGGAGTTTGTTTTGAGTGGTCAGGAATTCACACTCAGAAATAGAGCTGCAGAGATTTGCCAAGATCTGAATTTGAAATGAAATTCTTGCTGTCAGGATCCAAAATGTAGCCACGTTACTGGCTATGTGTATGTTTTTAGTGACTTAGCTTCGTACTACTTCGTGGGTTAGGGTTAGTCTGCAGTCTGCAGTGGTCATACACCGAAACGAAATCAGTGTCGTAAAGTGATTGCTGGGCGACTGGCGCTGACTTAAACTTGAAGATTTAATTTATAACGAAGCACTCCAAAATAACGTGTGAGAGCTAAGTGTGAAAGAAAACTACCCTTCACAAAATTGGTACAAAGAGGATAAGGTATGAGGAGTATCATTTAATTGAAACACCGTTGAACTTGTTAGAGAGTTCATCGTTAAATCACGGTATTTGAAGACCTCTGGAGTCAGTACGTTGTTCCCCCCCCGGGGAGGGGGTACTCCTTAGAAGTCTTGAGAGGGATGTGCTGTCCCATTGATAATAGACGGGCAGTGACTCAAGATTCTAATTGACTTGTGCATTTTTGTTCATACAAGAAAAAAGCTGTTCAAAGGCCCAGTTAAAATAGAATGATAAATAGGTTATTTACCGGGCGGGAGGTCCGTACAGGAGAAAACCGTGCCCCAAGGTCCTGAGTACGGAGCAAACTGTGCCCTTGAAACGGCCTTAGGCCGTAATCAAGACCAAGGGCACAGTTTTTTTTCCTATACGGACCGACCTAGACCGGTAAATTTATTTCGTTCTGAAATTCGTCTTTTCAAATTGGGAAAAAGAGACAGGAAAGAAGAATGCTTACTTAATGCAAGAATTGGAACGTGTACAAAAGAGAGCAATGCCCATTATTTGCCCTGGCCATAGCTACACGATGTGAAACACTTTTTAACACAATTGCAAACGATAACAGTCACCGCCTTTACAAGTTATGTTATGTTAGTATTTTGTATTTTTCACCGATTCATTAATTTAGTTAGATTTAAATAAAAAAACTTATGGTAACGTAAATACGCAATTCAGTTTATCTAACTGCTATTTCTTTATGAAATCAACAATCATTCATTCATTCATTCATTCATTCATTCGAAGGATGTGATGTTTACAAAGCGCCAGAGAGCTAAGAAAACAATAGAAGTATGTCTATCAGCAATTAATTTTATTTGAATTTCTTTAATCCTCCGATATTTTCCTTGCACATTTTTCATCACGTGAGGGTGTTTACAAATATTTTCGCGGTAGCCGTGATAGTTACGGCGGGGAAAAATTCCGGATCGTGGTGCGTATCGCAAAAGCTGGACGGGCAGTGAGCGCGCGATTAGATAATCACCTTCGAGGATTTAGGATTCCGGCCGCAGAGATGCTTCCGAAAAAAATTAAGGACGAATGTTTTCATTACAACCACGGCAATGGGCAAGGGATATGTTACGTACTAGCTACGTACACCAAGCTCCAAAGAAAAGCACGTTGACTGATGCAACGGGAAAGCACATAGTTGAACCAGGAGCCTGAACCTCCTGAATGATCAAGTGCTTGCCTAAATGATGCTGGTATCACCTAAACACTGAAATAGGCTCCCAAACAACAATTGAACCACCAATAAAGTGCCCACTCGATTTGTTTGTACGACGGTGATCCAATCTTGGAGAAAAAGCAACGCTCGCTACGTGTGTGACACCCCATGGGCTCTAGGCTCGGCAGATCGTGTGTGTCAGACGTACAGTTTAAAAATTCAATTAATGCGTAAATAGTTCTCTTCGCTAACGCTTACCATTGTAAAGTTACACTTTAACACGCTCTAAAACACGATCGCAAGTTGATTGAAAACTACACGTTCGCAAGCATCTGCTGTATTGAAATTTACTCGGAAAAACTAATTTATGCAATGCTTGCTTGATTTGGGCAGGAAAGTTTCTGGCTGGTGCAATATCAACGAAGTCTCGCCCACGGGCCTAGCCACCTTTGACTTCCGGGGTGGGGGAGGGGGGCAGCCCGAGGGCCGGGCTTTGCCGAAAACATGTTCTGCTCGGCACCAAGGAAAGGCAGGAAAGGCAGGTTCAGCAGATATTTATTCAGCATTTCAGTTCAGAGCTTCGTCGGTCACCATACATCACATATTTCGACTCTATATAAACTGTCAGATTATGTGACAAGAGTCACAAGCTGCTGTGGTAAAATTGCCAGCCGTCACCGGCAGTCGGCTTCATTGGACACAGCGTCTGTTGCGCATGGACACAAGGGGTAATGCGTGACTATGAAAGTCACGATTGGATGGCCTGATAAAGGCGGATGACGTGACCCAGTAGGTATCTCTTTGCCGTTAAAAATATTCAAAATTTATTTCCGCATCCACAATGATCATTATGTCGTAAGTGGAAGGACTTGTGAGCACAAGTGATCATGTAAATCGTCCAGGGTGCGAGCCGAATGCAGGATGTTGTAAACTGATCCACTTCGCGAAGCAATAGATAGTCATAAGGAAGTAAATACCACTGCACCCTCGGCATGGAATCTGTTTTATGCTTTTTGCTTGCTTTCTTCGTCAACTTGGGCTTCACATTTGGCAGCGACATTTACCCGTCTATACACTGGGTGCCACAGAACCCTATGTGAGTAGATTGTTTGTTTCTAGCCTGTGTATCGTAAAGACCTTGGTCCGTAATCTAATATCCCAGTGATGGTGTCCTTGAAGCCATTCAAAGTCGACCAGGCCCTTATTTTGTAAAACAAAACTTGACGAAATCCTTTTTCGTGCGTATACTATTCGAAAGGTCTTAAGCCGTTTTTACTCAGGAAAATGAATCAGTCACAAGGAAGCATTTACGTTGCATAACAAAGAGGGTTCATAGCAACTGCTGATTTGCTTCTCCATCCTTTCTACAAGTATTTCTTTTAGCACCGAACACAGTGGCCAATTCAAGGCCCACCGTGGATGCTAGAATTCAATAACAGATGCATGTTCCGAAGCGCACGAGGCACAGTAACTTGTCTTACACTACAGCGACACTTTCGTTGTTTAGCACATCAAGTTGAGACTAAAGAAAGGTTACGAATCGCTCTAAGCCAATTTAATCGACAACTGATGTTAAGAATGAAATCGAAAATTGATTCGGTTACCAATGCTGATAGCTCAGTTCTATTTGGTGTAGTGCATGACAGTGATTCAGTTTATAGCTGTCGAGTCTAATTTGCTGCGCCATATTGTGTAAGTGAATTTGAATAGACCTTGAGGCATGTTTAGGCGACGAGACGTAATTTTAAAGGCAATAAAACAGTCTCATCGAAAACGAAATGTTTTTTTGCCTGGAAAATGTAAGTCAGATGAAACTGCTTAAATTAGACTATTTCACGGAGGCAACCTTAAAATAATATTCAGTCCTGCTGACCGTGAGGGATAGGTTTTCTCCGTGAAAGAACGCCGGGAGCGAATCGAAATGCTGATGATCATACATGACAAAAATAGCTCTAAGAAGTAACCATGCAAATCCGTAAATGATAAGATCTCGATCTATTTCACGTTGAAGGAACAATTAGTTATTTCATTTACTGCTATGGTATTGTGTCATTTGTGGGAAACTTTATGGTCCCGATGTGTATGTGGCTTTATTTGAACTAGATATATCTTCGAAACAATTTTTTGTCAATGGTGATCGCTTATGCAGAAAATGTTTTTAAAAAGTCCAAACACTGATGAATATTTCTCGTATCTCTAGTCAAGAGATCAGGAATTTCCCTTTACGCAAGTCTACGTTCTATCGACTAATACGAAAGCAAGTTCAAGTTTTACAAATAGCATTGAATCAACTTTATACTTCATTTAATTATTTTTAAACGATTTGTTTTAGTTTTTGAACTTGTTAAATTCCTCCGGCCAGTTTCGTCTGATCACTTCATCAGGGAGTTGAACAACATGGGTCAGCGATACTAGCTTTATTCCTAATTACTGTGGTAAAAACCTCGTTCCAGTTTGGGTGTGAACAGCATAGGACACCCACAAAATATACGTGCAGGATGCGGCTACAATCCTGCGTAACAAATGTGCAATGTTTATGAATTTTGGGGCTCACGGATTTCACGTTAAATCGTTTAATACTTGAGTATAAAAAGTTGACCAGATACCTTGCTTGGTGCTGTTCACTAGTTCTCTTTTAATCAAAAACTGATAGATGTTTCTCATATCAGGCCTCAGCCAAGTGGTCAGAACTGATTTTCCTTTGGGCAACTCTTTCCCGAAGAGCAAGGCATGCCTCAAGATTTCCTGTTCAAAACCCAAAGAAATTATAGTGGCTTAGCACTGAGTAGCCTTGGGTACATTGACAAGCTAGGGATGTCGTCCACAGATGGCATGACACAGGATTAACTATCTTCGACTTAAAACGCTTTATGTTCAGTTTAGCAGTTCGCCCAAAGAAATGTTTAAATACTCTCTGAAGGAGGAAGTGTGTGTGCGTGCTGGATAAAGAAAACACCACACTTCAACGGCCAAGTTCAACGGAATTTCCATTTTTTTGTCTATCACGTGATTTTACTATTTGTCCTATATATCCGGCTTTGGATGTAAACTAAACTAGACGGATATCGACAAAACTGCCTTTAGTCAATTCTACAGTACTTCTAATGGTCTCGGGATTGGGAGCACGCGTCTTCAGAGACGGTTAAAAAAAATACTGAAAGACGTTCTCAAGAATTATGGTCAGCGCTCGCTCCCCATCATCATAGTATCGACTTAACTAACTAGGTGCCCGAGAATTCAAATCATATAACGCTACCTTCATGACCTGGGAACTAAATGCCACGCGAGAAAAATCAGTTGCCTGCGACGTTTTAGCGTTTAGCGTCCCTAAGCCTTTCTATCGTTTGGCTCATCATATGCAATAGCCTGTGGAAGCGACAATGATTGTTCATGAAGAGTTCAGGCTCTAATCAGCCGGTTCCCCCAGATTGTTATATCCTTTGCTCGCTGTTTCCAAGTACCTTCTACAATGCTTCAGCTTTCTTTTCACAATGTCCTTGAATCGTAGCCTTGGCCGTCCTTGGTTTCTCTTTCCAACACATAACTGGGTGTACAGCATCTAGCTGCCTGGATAATTTCGCAGAGTCCATCATCCTCTCTACGTGACCGAGCCATCTCAGGTTCATCTGCGTTAGTATGTCAGCCATAGATTGAAGATCTGCCTTCTCTAGTATCTCTTTGTTCTTGATTTTATTTGTCCAGGATATATTCATTATCTCTCTAAAGTGGCGCCACATGCAGGCAAGTAACTTCTTCACGTGTCTGATATGTGGTCCAAGTCTCAGCAACGCAAAGGAGTGAGCTAAGAACAACGGCTTCGTTTGGCTATAGAGCAGTTAACACCAGCACTGAGATATCTTAAGTTTCTGAGATGTTTCTATAGAGAGATTAAGATGGATTATTAGATGATTGATGCGCTTCAAGTTAATTATAGAGAATCTCGTTTCAACCTCCTTTGTGACCTTTCAGTTTTCCTGCCTAATGTAAAGTTCCTTCGTTATTCTAGCCAACTTGGCTGTTCGATGTCAAAATTTTTTAATTTTCCGATGAATGCAGCCATAGACCTTTAGTGACGTGATTTTTCTCTCCCTGCAGCCCACCCAAGCAGGGTTGGTTATTCCAAACTAAATACTGAGGACCTCTTCCACTCCAAGAATGGGTACTTGGTAAAAGTTTGACCCCCACACTCAATGCTCGTGCTCAGTTTGGAAAATTCGAAGTCTTCAATTCTAAAGCCGGGATCCCATCTGTAGGCATTACCACTGACTCTTAGGATATTCTCCAATTTAAATGACCGTATATATGCTTTTCATTTTAAATTCAGATTTCAAGCAGACGGAAATATCTGTGGGCGCGGACCTCGACGTCTTAAGGTCCAGCTAAACTCTAAAATCAGTTTTATTTGTCCAAATCTCGCCACCGTGCTTCAGCAGAGTCCAACTGCCGTTCAAACATCCGAGATGTATGAAAATCTCTGGTTGCTCCAAAACAAAACTGCCTTTGATGCATGCGATGTATCGCTGGATCCAACGACAAGACGTATGTTGACCTGCAATTCTCCTGTTGACTTGGTGTTTTCATCTGTCATATTTACTCAGTTTACGGCAGAGCCAAATGGACTGGAATTTCAAGGGGGAAGTACATATTACTTTATCGGTAAGTAGTTCACGTGTTTGAGAAAATCCCTCACTTGAGAAAAGAGCTAAGCAAAGTGCTTCGCGAGGCAGTTAGCTCAGCCGCTTCCTGTCGTGTGTGGGGTAGTTTTGGTGGATTTCCGGCTCGTGAAATATCAAACATTTTCTCTCGCACACGAGAGGAAAACGACTGATTATTTTTCTCCCAGGATGGCAACAAACATTCGGTCAGGCGATAGCATGCTTGCATTGGGGCAAATTCATACATGTTGTGGGTTTAAATTTGGTTTTCCTTTGAAAATTCTCAAGCAACGTTGATTTTTACATCTTTTGGGTGCGTTTTTTTGGGATGATCCGAAAAAGGATCATTGAATCATTGATCCAAGATCACTTGGATCATGGTGCATCAAAGGAACCGATGAATCCACTATGGGAAAGGATTCTTGGGAAAGGATTCTTGGATTCTTGGATCAATGATCCTTTTTCGGATCATCCAAAAAAAACGCACCCTTTGTTTCACACCATAATTAATCTTAGACAAAGGAAATACTAGCCTGCGAACAGGTTCCCGGCTTGGAGGAGCACAACGGCTCGAAGCGCCGTCAACGAGGCGCGAAGCGCCGAGCAGGGACCAATTCGACGCGTTGTAGTTATCAGATTCAATCTGATTGGCCATTATTTGGCGGGACTTCTATTATAAATTTAGATAATACCGTAAACTGATGGGCCAAGGCGATATGAGACAGAGCAAGACGTCTGGGTTATGGACTTCTGTTTTGGTTTGATAATTTTCAAACCAGATCAACTTTTGTACTTCCTTAGCCTGCGAACAGGCTCCCCGTTCAATCAGACGGTGGGGACACAGGAAAATTGTCAAACCAAAACAGAAGTCCACAACCCAGAAGTCTCGCTCTGTCTCATATCGCCTTGGCCCATCAGTTTAGAGGTCCCGCCAAATAATGGCCAATCAGATTGAATCTGATAACTACAACGCGTCGTATTGGTCCGCAATCAAGAATCACACGAGGGATTGCTCAATCTAATTGCCAATCATGGCACAAATCTGGAAGCAGCCGTTCTAAAAACAGATAATACCGTAAACTGATGGGCAACATTCCATTCCCGATCGAGACTTCTGGTCACCAAAACCAAATTTATACCCACGGTATGTGCGAATTTGCCCCTGGGCATCCCATAATATCTTTTTCAGAACAATAGAATTCATGGTTGCCACCGTATTGGTAAAAAGTATCGACTGCAGAGACTACAAATTAAATCAGATCAATTGCTCGAATGTCAAATGTTGGTTTTTGAGGAGAGGTAAAACTGGAGTACCCAGAGAAAAAGCTCTCGGATCAGGGAACTTGCGGCCGAGTCCGGGAGCGCTTACCATTTGAATGAAATTTTCCGTGAGAGTTTTTCTGCAAATGGTACTGGGCGTTCCAAGCTTAATTAAGGAAACAAAGTTGTACCATTTGTGTGGGAAAACTGATTGTCCCGATGGGAAACAAATGTGTCATGTCTTCGATTTGAAAGTGCGCATGCTAAAAGTGTATTGGCCGCTGGCCAAAAACACCACAAAATGGAACAGTTAATCTCAACGGTAATTCTCGCGATGGAGCCTGGTCCTAGTGATGTGAACAAATCGTCCATAAAATTTCGGTCGTTTCGGTAAAACCGGGAAAAAACCGGAAGGTACTAAGTTTTTCCCAGAAAATGTCCGTTGATATTAACCGTTCCATTTGTTTTCCACCGGAACAACCGGTTTTTCCATATAAATGGTGAGCGCCCCTTGAATCGAACCTGACACACATTGGTAGAAGGCAAGCGTTCTCACCATTGCGCCAACAACAAATATATCCCATCATGATGTTGACTTGCATGTGTGATCAGAGAGACACGTAACGGCCTGTGTGCCACTATTTTTGTTCTCGCCCCATTTTGATCCCCCATCTGTGCTCTATTACTGAACAGACGCACGACCACATGGAAGCTATATTTGTTTTATATTCTATAAATAGTAATTTGCCGTGGTTCTATGTAGTATGGATGATGCTGTGAACTGCCCTTCTCACTTCTTTGTCTGTGTGCTGCAGGCGTTCGTCCCTGAACAGTTCAATCAAAATAACAGCGGTAGTGTTCCCATTCTGACCTGGCCTCTGTTGTTCGAAAGTCCTAAAGTGAGCTCCTTCCAGGGGGGAGGGGTCGTTGTTCCCTTGTTCCCTTTAAAAATTTGCTTGTGTTCCCTTGTTCCCGAAATTAACTCCGAACTTTTCACCAGCATTTTGACCCCTAGAATGGTTTGTGTTCCCTTGTTCCCTGAGATATTTTGTCTTTGTTCCTTTGTTCCCCAGTTTAAATTAGTCATGTTCCCTTGCTCCCCAAAACCCCTGGGAGAGACTCTAAAGTGGCAGCTGCCCAGTTTTTTAAATACAAATTTCACATACGACTGGAGACGTGCTTCAGTTTTTCTTGCGCTACTCTAAATTGGTCCGGCAAGACTAAGTTCGATTTTTCTTTCGTTTCTTATCACCCATAAAGTTTACCAAAGCAACAGTGTATCGTAGCTGTCAATTTCTGCCGATGTTCTCAGAATCTAGCTAGAAACTCTGCAATGGTGCAACGTAATTAAGTCCCACCAAGGGTTGATGAGGTTGTGTGATTCTTGCATTTGCCACTTTCGTTTTATAATTTAACAAGGAAAATATGAATGTCTCCCGAGTTATTTTGAACTATGCATAACAACAGGAGAAACGTTTGGACATAACTGAGTAGCTGCGATGTGAAGACACTTGCTTGTCCCTTGCTAATCATTGTTTTGCGATTGTTGACACAGTTTTTGATAATTCAAGTGAGAAATTCTTCGAAAATCATCTGATCCTGAGTCAGTGTGAACTTTGCATCCAGTTTATTTACCAAGCTATTATGACTTTTTCAAGAGATTAATGCCCTTCAGTTTGGATTTTAAAAGCCTTTACTTTAGCCTAAAATTACATTTTGAATGCACTTTATTTTAACGCGTGATGTAAGGGAATTTAACATAGAAGACTACGCTTAACAGTACGGTTGGGCGGGTCACTGAGAAAATTCTCGGGAATTAGGCCGAGAACGAATATTTTGGCAGGAGCGGTAGCGTGAGCGGGAGAGTCGTTGATGAGTTGAATATGTTTTCCTCTACAACGTTAGTCGATTCTACGCGAATTTCCAGCGGAAACCTGATGAAAATACGCTATAATCAACCCTTTCAAACACCCTTTCAAAGGCTAACCCTTTCAAACACTACCTTTTCACTCGGCAGGAATATTTTGCAGGTTGCAGGTTGCAGGTTGAAATTTAATTATAACCGGAAAACCGTTGACAGTTAAAAGAAACTTACAGGAAGTAAACTTACCGTGACTGTTACGTGACCTTGATTACGATCGCTCAGTAAGATGGCTTCCAGGTAATGCCAAACCGGCCGAAGCGATGGGAGGAGAGTATATTCCTATGATTTGAAGCCTGCAATGAACTATTGATTTTGAAAAAACATCTGAAATAGCTGCTGAATTTGGTTTCTTCCCTGTGAGTACCAAAATGGAAGCACAGTGAGCTTGTGCTAAAATATTCCGTCGATTAAAATCTTATATTATTTCATTTCTTTACTTATTTGCTTTATTTGTGATGGCAATCTTCTGTTGTTGAAGGAAGACCCGAGCCAAATCTAGAATCGATGGAAACATTTGTGGAGCCGCCATACAGATGGCTTTGAAGAGATTTGACTGGTCTCAGCGTGTCGATCAATAAGTACTTCTAGCAGACGGAATCAATAACCTAACGGCGTAAACAGATTCATGTAACAGTCACGGTAAGTCTACCGCTTGTACGTTTCGTTTAACTGTCAGCGGTTTTCCAGTTATAATTAAATTTCAACCTGCAACCTGCAACCTGCGAAATATTCCTGCCGCTTTTCACTTGTCATTTAACAAACACTCCAGGAGCTCCTGACACTCTCATCATTTGTCAACAGCAACTTCCGATGGAACGCAATCCCACATCAACAGCATAAGCGGTGGCCATTGCATGGACGTCAATAATAACATTTCTATGAAAATTGAAGTGTACGTCTGCGAGAAAGGCAATCAAGGTACACTAGTAGCCTAAGTAAGGAAGGACTTCCAAAAGGTAATCATAGATGTGAGGACTTCTTTTTTATAAAGTGATAACGGGTCGATAGCGTCCATCCTTTTGGAAAGAAAGCATTGCAATTTTTTAGTCTTCTGTGCAAGACCGTAAACGGCCTTGAGACTTTCGTGGCATAAGTAAAAACTATTTTCAGCCTGTTGCTGGAAAATTACAAGAACATCCCAAACAGATTCAGCTTCCCTTTCCCATAATAAATGATCAAAACACTTCAGGGTCATGAAATTTACATTTTTGTATTGACTTTTGAATGGAACTTTTGCATTTTTGAAATGAAGTGTTCAAATTCAAATTTTGTATACGAAGTGACAAAATAATTTGCGTTCATGAGCGTTTTCTTCGTTAATAGACGTCAGAAGAAGACGAGAAGTTATGTTTAGCCCAAGTTTGTCGACTTTGTCCATTTTCGCTATAATTTCAGAAAGTCTGACAAGATTCGTTGACTATTTGAATGTCAGGGACATTCAAATAGTCAACGATAATAATTACTTAGCGTCTAAAGAACCCCACGTATGGAATTTATTACTCTGTGTTCCGTGAAATTCAAGTCTAACTGTAGACTTGGTTCCAACGATTCAAAGTGTGTTTTCTCGGCAAGATCGTGAAGACTTCGCAACATAAGACTTTGGCAAAGTATCTGGCATGGTCTTTAAACCGTTAAGCAGCAGGTACTAGGGAGCTGAGCAACGATGAGGTCGACGACAACGAGAACGTCACAAAACAATAGGTGTAACGAGCAAAAAGAATGGCTACGCACGCTCTCCACGTGTGTTTTACATTTTGAATACCTTAAAAAAGCCGAATATCAGATGTGCTTGGGTAGCCAAAGTTATTGCTTCATGACTTGATGATGTCTTGATCATGGTCAGCTGCTGCAATATATTTAACGCCATTTTGAATGTCGCCCAAGTCTGGCCGGCCGGAAGCACATTTAAAAATAATAATAATAATAATAATAACAATAATAATAATAATAATAATAATAATAATAATAATAATAAAAGCTCACTTTCTGTAATATACGCAACCCCATTTTTAATACCGCTCAAGTCTGGGTCTCGTAAACTCATGTTCATTGATAAAAACCAGGAGCCCATTACCCGGAGCTTCCATCTTCCATACTGACCCTCTGAGTCAACCCTGTCCCGTATCTTTTTATTTTTAGAAGCACCTCGCACGGCGGTTTTCGCAGGTGTTTTTATAATAGCCAATCATAAGAGAGCTGTCGTCTCTATTGTCTATTGTCTCTATTGTCACTTGCAGGCCGCACGAAAGTATTTCAATAATCGCGTATTTTCGCGGGAAATTAAAAAACCCTCGCAGATATCACAGTTCTAAAAATAAAAAGATACGGGACAGGGTTGACTCAAGGGTACAACTGATATGGAAGCTCCGGGTAATGGGCTCCTGTAAAAACCTAATTTTCTGTCCTTTTATTCCACAGACCCTGAATGTGCGAGTGATGTGGGCAACCTGATATGTCCTGGCGTGACGATTCCCACCCCATCGTCAAGCATTGCCGAACCAACTGTTACATCCATAACCATGTTCCCGATGGAAGAACTCTCCACAACGGAGCCATTACAGCAATCAACTACCGCTACAGCCTCTTTGAATTTTTGTGTCCAATCCGTTATTACCAAAACGGTGTTTTCCGAAGTCACTAGGTCTGTGTCTTATGCAGATGCATGCCTTGATCAGAAAACTACTACTTCTGAAGGTACATTATAACTAACCATAATGTCGCTGACCCTAGAAATGTCTAACCTTCACTTTATTTTAACTCAACGGACATTCATATTTCCACTGCATTTACAAAATCTCCAACTCATCATATATTTAGAGACTACAATATACAATAGGATAAGCGATCTCTAATCAATAGCAATTACATTAGTTTACACTAAATATATTACATATAAGAAAATGCCTAGCAGCTAGATATAACTGCAAGGTTTTCGTGCTGGCAATTAGTTCTTTGGAAGTAGTTTCGAATTACAGGACGTCACAATCAGAAAACGCACCAAAAAATCGCATAAAAACTTGAAAAACAATAAATGGCACAACTAAGAAATAACTTATCAAGGTGCACAGTTGCATGTTTAAAATAAAATAAAGTAAAATAAATTCAATACCGATGTAAATCTTTCAGTTTTGTTTTAGAACAGTTATAGCTCGGAAGGTTATTTGTGTCTACCGCGCTTGCGCAGCTAGGCACTAAGCCATACTGCCGAAAAAAATATTTGTTAAGGTGACCCGTAACGCCGAAAGTACACCAGAAGCATTTTGGTCAGAAATCGACCCACTTTGGTCACAAGTCGACCCATTTTGATCACAAGTTTACCCATTTTGGTCTCACACTCGAGCTACACAATCACGGTTACAAGTTCAAAATACTAAAATGTGGACTTCAGTTAACAAAGCAAGCTATATTCGCAGCACAGTTCAACTGTGGCAAGTCGTCAGAGCTGCAGAGTTGTTTCCCTATTTCTAGGGAATGTTTCAAACCGGGGTTATTTTCAAAGTTAGTTTTGGGCCTTGGCTTATCAGTTTACGGTATTAACTAAATTCATTAAGAGGTCCCGCCAAATAATGGCCAATCAGATTGAGCTTGATAACCACAACGCTTCTCACTGGTCTGCAACCAAGAACCACACGACGGATTGCTCGTGCTAAATGCAAATCATGGCACAAATTTAGCAGCAGCCGTTCTAAAAATTAGATAATGCCATAAACTTATGGCCGCGTTCCATTCCAGATGGAGACTTCTGGGTTATGGACTTCTGGTTTTGTTTTTTCGAACCTTCTATTTTCCTGAACCGTGTTTCATTAAAGTGGCGAACGTTCTAGTTGAGAGAAATTGCCGCGAATGTGTGAAATATTTACGTCATATAGATCTATTAAAGTAACTCCCGATCATCGAAAGTGAACTCCAGGTGTTTTGTTGATTTCCGGCCGCCATAGATGTCCACCAACCATGTCGTCTCCATACAAAGCTCAATGAGGTTGCGTGAAACGCCTCGGTAAATACCCGAAACTAGAAACTAAGTACCACACAGACCTGAGACTTGGATACATCGTTTATATATTGGTTTTCCACAAGATTTGGTGCTCTTGGCGCTTTTCATTGAACGGTTTGGAATTTTTTGTTTGGCAAGACAGCGAAAACGATCAGGTAAAACGTGGTACGCGATGAATGAGTACAGAAGCGATTGTTTGTTCAGCATGTTTTTTCGAAGGTGTCTTTCCAAAATTTAACACAAAAATCAGTTCAAATGATAAGATTTTTTCCCAAAAAGTAGTAGTAAAAATCATGTGGATAAAATTTCATGTTGAAGATGTGCTCATGATCCATTTTGTGTTGCAAAGAGAAAACTGTTAATTTCTGGTGATATTAAACTCAATCCAGGACCCACGCAGTATGCTTATGTGGCCTGCAAGCTGTTGCCACAATAGACCTTTTTACCGATACGGCGGCCATCTTGAATTCTATTGTTCTGTGAAAGATATTATGGGATGCCCAGGGGGCAAATGCATACATGTTGCCCCCTGGGCATCCCATAATATCTTTCACAGAACAATAGAATTCAAGATGGCCGCCGTATCGGTAAAAAGGTCTATTCAGTAGTTACAGCCGATGTCGTTTGCTTGTCAAGCACACATACTGTGCCACAACATTCAGCAAAACTTTATTTTCTACTGTCACGTTCACAGATCCGTGCATGCAATGCATCTCACCGTATCCTACGGAGACCACGTCAGTATCGGTAATTTCCACTGACCAGAACAGTGAGGCAGGTCTTTCCACACAAGAACCGCTTTCAGAGAGTAAAGAAAAATCTGACAATAATGGTAGGAAACGTGTCGATTTATAGTTTACATTGGTGATATTTTTCCATCACTCTGATGTACATGATAACTACATCGATTCCATTTTGCCGTTGCTCTGTTACGTCTGTAATAAGAAAATGGCTTGAACCCAGGAGTAACATACCTCGATTGAAAATGATCATCTGGGTGACTGGAGTCCTGAGAAGGACTGTTGTTGTTGACTGACGTTTCGACAACCCGTGCGGAAGTCATCTTCAGAGTCAAATGATTGATTTTAGTCAGTCGAAAATTCAAAACCCCTGGTGAGCGATTCGATTGGTCAATAGATGGAGTATCCGCTAGTAAACCCGTGATGTGATTGGCTGTGAAGACGTGAGCGGTCATTCAGTGTTATTGACTTTATAAGTCTTGTTTTCTGATTCTGAAGGCTTTTTATATGGGCTGGGAGCTGTTGCACAATTCAGTCGCCAGAGTCGACGTTGCTTGCTTTCCCAATTTGGTCCTGGAGCGTGCTTTGTAAAAGTCACTTTTTGTCTACTAACGAGAGTGCAGTTTATTCGACATTCGAAGGCCATGGGGTTCATTTTCGGGTTCGAAAAGCAATTGTAAAACTGTGAGGTGCTAATTCTCAAAATCTGGTCTTTTAACATGCTTTCAAGATAAGAACGAGCAAGCTAAATTTGAAACTTTGGAGGCTTCAAACGTCTTCCGTTTCAAGATACAGTGGGAATTATGGCGACCCGAAAGTTTCGGGGGTTCGACAAACGGACCCCTGTTTACAAACCGATAGAGTAACCCGTTCATCGAGTCTTTTTCATCGACTTGTTCCAAGGCAGCTGGGTTACCATGGCGTCAGGGTAACTTTGCACGAACTATCCGGGTGGAAATTTTAGGTGTAAGTATTAAATGACGCGCGCAGCTTGCCCTAATAAAAGGTGGATAACGAACAAAATTTACTGGTATCAACTTGAAGGTCTAAAAAGAACAGGAATAAGACACTGATTCTGCCGATGCATCATAATTTCTGAAAAGTTCAAAATGGAATGGTACGTACCATTTGACCTAGCTGCCTTCTAAACGCTCTATGAACAACTCGCCTACCCCGGACAACGTTTTAGTGAGTTTCGTTGTGTTTGCAACGCTGGCGGTTACCAAGCACACAAAGTTACAAACTTGTCTCGGGTGGTATAGGGTAACCCTACCTATGAAATTAACCCCAGCTATCTTTGAGCCTTCCTCTATAGTAACTAGAACCTGCTCGTAAACGGGGCTTTACACCAAGCGAGACAATGAAAGCTTCAGAATTCATGTCGACTTCACCTTTGTCTTGTCCAGACTTAGGCAACAAGACCTCTTTTCCCGCTATAATGCAAACGACGACCATGACAACCACAGAGACCACAACGAAGACCGTAGCTCCTACAGTCAGACCTACTGTCACACCTTCCTCTGCGACGATTGTCTCTTCCAACGACTCAGCGATCACCACCGAGCATACATCCTGTGCTACGACATTCACCAAATATGTCTTTTCTACGGTCACGTTCACATATCCGTGCAAGCGGTGTATCTCACCACTTTCTACAGAGACAACGTCAGTTTCGCCGGTAACTTCCACTGACCAGAACAGTGAGGCAGGTTTTTCCGAACAGGAACAGCTTTCAGACGGTAAAGAAGAAGCTAACAATAATGGTACGTAGGAAACGTCTCACACTTTTACTCTTGTGTAGCTAGTAAATTAATTTAACAGGTTTTGCACAAAATCTCCGAGCATTGTCGTCAATTTTGATCTATTTGCGGACTGAAACATACTTGACTGCACTGTTCATATTTTTCCATCACTCTGATGTACATAATAACTACATCGATTCCATTTTGCCGTTGGTCTGTTACGTCTGTAACAGATCACAGGAGACGTAACTGTGGCGAGAATAAGACTTGAAAGGCAAGTGACACTGATGTTCGTACCGCAGTTTGAAGTCATCTGCAATCTGGTGCTGAGCCGAGATAGAGGCAAAATGAAATCTATTTGTTACAGTACGCGTATTATAAGTGAACAGGGGCGCAGGGCTGGCGTATTGGTGACCACATTCGCCTATACCTACTAATGTGTCCAGGGTTGGATTCCCTGGCATGGCCATCATTATTACGTGACTGGGTTTGGTTTGTTAGTTCTCTACACTACTCTTCTCCGAGAGATCTTTCTCTGGGTGCCTCACTGGAAACGAACATTTGTATTGACTTGAACGGAGTTGACTTCCAGTGTTATTGCGATGCTCATTTGATTATTTTACGCCCTGGTATAATCTTTTAATTCCTCAGGGGACTGGAGAACTGCTGCAATATTCTTTGCAGTGCTGGTTAGCCTCTTCGTCGTCGTTGTTGCAGTAACAATGTTTCTCAAATATCGGTAACTATAAGTATTATTAAACTTCATTTTAAGACAGGTTGTTTTAAAAGACACTTTACTGAGTCTCCATGTGGTTGTAATTCTCTTGTTGATGAAATGACCTCCATCAACTAGATCAATGGCAGTCAAGTAAAGCAACATGTTAGAGCTTTTAGCAACCCATGTTGGATGACGTTGAGACAACATTTTCCCTTCGATGAATGTTGGGCAATCTTAATTTTTATTTTTGTCCATCGAACATTTCGGGAACGTTTAAATCAAAACGGACGGTAACTCGGAGCTCAATCAGTTAATTGACCTGATCAGTGATGCCCCGTGTTGACGCATTTCTTTGGCTTCCTTGCAGAAATTCTTGGTTTGGAAACTCCAGCCGTCGAGTTGCACCGCATGAAGAAACAAGCAATGAAACAGAAGTGGACCGTTCGCAGGGATCTAACACTGCAATGGTCACTTAACATGCCTTGAGAAAATGGTTTTAGTGAGCGATCACTAGAAAGGTTCATGGCGACCGGATGTGACCTGCAAGCAGGCTAGTTTATAATCGTCGAGCTGAGCTCATCAAACGGACAATATTAGCAGGTTGTTGAGGATCACTTGGCCCCAACGAAACAAGTCAACCTCTCCATCTGCGTGGTGACATGCGGTTTTGATGAATAAAAAATAATGCATGAAGACAGAGCCGGCCAAGAAAGCAGTTCTTGATCAGATTTTAATCAGTTACTAGTAATACACCGAGTTCTTCTTGTTCCCAAAGCTAAGACCAAGAGAAACTCGAGTTGTAGTTCGTTTTTCGCAAGCACCGGTGAAAAGCACAACATTCAAGAATGGCAAAATTAGTATGACCATAAAGAACTGTTGATGAAAAAACTACTCCACAAATGACGATCGATAGCTATTGCTGAAAACAGGGTCATTACTTTTTGCATTAACGCTTTAACAAAGGTGGCTTGTCTTGATATAAATATAGAAAGACCACTTCAGTTCAGAATGCGTGCCAAACTAGGGAAAACGAAAAGTCAATGCATGCCGACTTTACCTTTGCGAGAGGACGAGACTACTTTCTTTCCTATACCTTTATTACTCTACCCTGCGATCAGTGGGTTCTCGTCTCTTATCCGCTTTGGTATAACGAAACGAGAGAAAAACCACAGAGTTCTTAAACGCTTCGTGTGAAATGTTGTACGTAATTGAGAATTCTACGAGAGGGGCGTTTTTTTCCTTTAAAAGCCCAGCCAATGATTTGATTGATTACTTGTAAATACAAATTATGGTTAGATTGAGCCAATAAGACATTTCTGAGTTCAGTTCAGCCCGGTTCTTTTCCACACCGAGACTACGTGCAAACTCTTTCTTTCGGAAACAAGCTTTTATCCATATGCAAATTAAAACGAATTACAATCATACTGAAACCTTTCGCACTTATACTTGATTTGAAGAAGAGGCTGACGTAACCACTGAAATGGCCTATTAAGTACCACTAGTCAGTTTTTGTGACTGTGACAGATTTAACAGGACGTTAAGTATCTAAGATGACATTATTCAGATTAAAAGAGATATGTAAAACCACTTGGAGTTGGCGTTTTCTCTTTTCCTTTTTTTTCCTTCCGAACCGGTCGGTATTGGGACAGAGATAGGCAAAAGCGGATACTGAGATGTTTTTTAAAAACTTTTTGCTGCTTCAAACAGAATCATATGCAAAAACGGTTCATATATATATGTATACATGCAGAGTTCAGTAACATAACTATAAAAAAGCCATTAGCACGGTTAACAGAATCACTAAGTTCCCTGTGGTTCGAGATACTCGTTGTGAATGATATGTTGGTTCACCAAATTTCCAGTGACAGCTTCCCACGGACACTGAATGAGTCAAGGCCTTGGAAATTTGATTCGTTCTGCTTTGCTCGACAGAACTCAGAGCCCACTTCCCATAATCATGGTGCAATTAGTAAGTTCCTTCCTCCTTTCCAAAACAGTGCGTCTTCAGATTCAGAATTGGATATATTCGTTCTTGGCACCAGCTGACTGCCATTTATTATTGGTTTTAAAGAGAAGTTTCCAGATGTAAACACTCAAACTTCAGTGCTCTACGACTTTGAACATGATGCATCCTTAGTCGAGGACTGAATTTCAGTTTCCTCAACCTCCTCTTTGGTTTCTTTCTTCTGAAGAATTGTTCTCAAGTCAATGTCGTGTTTGAAGGTGACTTGAAGTTGAACAGCGGTCGAGGCAGCCGCAAGCCGAGAAACAGACGGCTTGCTCATTTTTCTCGTGGTGGAGAATAAAGCTTTTCTGAATTCGGAAATTCTTAAAGAATAGAGGATAGGATTTGCAAAAGAGTTGCTAAAATTGACCAGATTAACAAAGAGTATAATGTCGTGGCTTACTGGAATGTAAACCGAAAGAGAGTTGGTTATAATTAAGGGAAGCCACGAAAGAAGAACCACAAGAGTAACAATTAACAACGTCTTTGTGGACGACTCTTTGTGGCACCGGCACAACAGTTTGCTTCCTTCTTTATACTTTTTCCAAATTCCGATGTAGCAACCCGTAATAAAAAGCGTTAAGGTACAAGCGTATGACACCCAAATGTAAATGCTAAACGAAAATGACATTTGCATGGAGCGGATGATGGCAGCCGAAATTAAAGCGGAAATAACCCATACCAGAACAATTGAAAAGTAGTATGTTCTTCTTCTTGCCGTGGAACGATGTTTCAGCGGCCATCCTGTCGCAAAGAACCTTTCCCCAGCGATAAAAGCTGCTGTAATTATTGAAGCCTGAGCGCAAACTGTATCCACAACTCGATACAACATTTCTAAAGATACGTCCTCGTCCAACACCCAAAGCTTAAAGTTGCCGCCGATATAATAAATGTAAAGTGGCAGTGCCAAAGCTCCGAGAATCAAATCTGCGAACGCCATGTTTATAACCAAGAGAAAACTCTTCTTACGAAGTTTCTTGTTCAAAGCAAAAACGACCAAAGCGAGTAAGTTTCCTATGACGATAAAGAACGATACAAGCGCAAATGCGGAACACCAAATCACGCCCTCTGTTCGGCTAAACGCGGTCGCTAACACAGTCAAATTCTCTGACTTGTTATCTCTACCGCTAGCCATTTGAATTGCAAGTCGAGCGCTGCTAAGAAAAGAGATTAATTTGAAATTAATTTCCAGAATGAAAAGCTAAGCTTCTTTGCTTATGAGAGAAGATATTTATGTGGTAATAACTCGTGAATTATTTAAATTAATTGCATTAAACAATAATCTTGGGAAAACTGATTATAAATTGGATTTGACTTTAAAAGGATTGATTTTAGTTCAGAGCTTCATCTCCGAAAAAAGTACGCTCCGTTAAAGAAACAAAGGCGTGAACAATTTATGTATGAAAATTGTGAAATCTTTCAATAGTACAATTTTGTGCCTAACCATACATCTTTTGTTATAGTAATTCAGTTATGGTAAATTTGGTCATTAGGTTTATGTACCTAACATTTAGGGACTAAGACTGGCATAACTGACTTCAAGACGGAAGAGGAGAAAGTAAAATTTCATAAGGCATATTCAGTAAGACCCAAGAGAGCTACTGAACAGAAAACATTGTATTAATATAGTAGGTCTGTACTACGGAAAGAATGTAGAGCGACTGAAAACATTTTTACCCCATCATAACGTTACTTAACCGTGGAATACGACTGTTGATAACTTGCAGTGGTCTACCTCAGCTTGCCTTGACCTTTATAAGAACGAAATCTAACCGCAAGTTTATGTAGATCTGCCAAGCTTGGCAAAGCCAACCAACCCAAACTAAAACAATATTATTATACACAGCGCAGGTTATGGTTTCAAGGCACCAGTCAAAGCCCTTGACGAATATGGAAACAACTTGTAACTTCCCATAACAAAAATGTGTTTTAGTATCAAAGGTGTAAAAAATGAGAATATTATACATATTAAATACTCAATCTTAACTGAATATGTTTTGTCAGTTTTTAAGCTATTAATTTCTTAGTTGAGTTTTAAAATCATTAACAATCACAGAATTTCTTATAGATGGTTAGGTATTGAAAACTTTCAACGTCCTAACGTACTCAGGAGGTGCTTTTAACGTTCCTTTTTCTGAAGAACTTAGGTCCCGGAGCTACAAAATCTAAAATAATGTAGGACAGCCAGCCCTTCAAATACGGCATTACCCAAATGATTAGCTCTACAGTTTTACGTTTGTCCCAGAAATGCTAAGGACTGTAATCAGCTGCGAGCCGACGAAGACAACATCACATCATGGAGTGCCTTTACTTTGACGTCACGGCGGCCATATTGGAGAAGAGAACGATTTGGGAATGGGCGCTAGGGGGTTAGCGGGATGAACTCTATTTTTATGCAAGAACTTCTTTTCTTTCAGTGACCAATACGGCTGTCGGTCACGTGAGTAAACACTGTCCATAGCCTCATAGGAGGGCACCTTTCTCAACTTAGGTTTACTTAGCCGGGCTCCAATTGTCAGAGGAGTGCCCTCGACCTCCCCAGGACCCCCTCCCAAGTTTGTCACTATAGGTTTGCATTGTTTTGGGACTAATCTGTTTATTTTATTCTGGTCTAGAATTAACGGAATAACTGGAAAAAGGTTTTCCGAAAGCACGCGTATAGTCACAAATTGATGTGTCACAAAATTCTCCATTGAAGGAAACTTGATGTAAAACAGAATTTGACTTTTCACAAAATTGGATCGGCACAAAATTCATTTTACAACCTCGAATTTGGAGAGTACTAAAATTTATTGTAAGCTTAAATTCAGAATTTAAAACAGAATTTTGACAGTAATCACCTTCCATAGTTAAGGTCTGTAATTGTAAACTATTTGAGTTGTTCCTTTCACTAACATATAGTGTTATACAATGGCTTTGGCCAGAAACGTGTTTAGCTTTTGAGAATATCGCTCTCAACAGTGGTGTTCATAATTTCAATACATTAAAATTCACTCTGAGACAAATGGCATCAACTCGAGGTTCAAAGCCGTAACTAATACAAATCTTTCTGTCACTCCTTGGGGCCTCTAATGTTTATCGTTTTAAGTTTAATTTTAATACGACTAAATTGGTTAAGTTACATCCAAATGAATTGAAGAAATGATTCCCACACTTTCAAATATAGAGTACATCCAAATATAGATATGATTTCATTGATTACATTTAGTAATTACAATCAAATCATGTGTAAAGGAGAAGAAGAGGGAAGGCTTAGAAGATAACTCGATGACAACTAAACACGGTCAGTTGTCTTTTAATCAGATTAACGCAGAAACAAGTGTACGACAAAAGGAACCCTTCAGTAGCTTCTCCAAGGAACGTGGGCGCTCACGACAGCTTGAAGCAAGAATGACGTCGAAGAGAACGAGGGCTCATCAGTAAAAACCGGTGAAATTCACGGATGACGTTATACAAAGAAAACAAACGAGCAACACAACATGAAACAATAACCTTACCCTAACACGAGCTAACGAAACAAAGTAAAGGTTTAACAGGTTTTTACACCGAGGTAAACCCGGCCAGAACGAGGTTCAATGATCAAACAACAATAGCTCTGCACATTCTGCGCATACGGTTGGCATTTTCTTCCATTGCTTTGCCGTCCTCCGCTAAAGAACGACGTGGAATGTCTAAGTTTCCTGGTGGAACACGACGATTTTTCCAAATGCAGTCTCTCTCTAAACTTTAGCCAGCGTAGCAGGCGTCGTAAACTTCAACGACGTTCATTCCAATTCGGCGTTCCTGGACGGGTAGTAGAGAATTTACATTCTATAAACAAAAATTGCGATGACGTTCTCTCGGCCGTCCTCGTCGTCATTTTCGCTTGAAACCCCTAACATGTTGCGGTAAATTCAATCAAATGAAAAAAACTGGAACGCTAGAACTATGCATGGAATGTTCTGTTGCAAGGAAAAAGCAAATCAGGCGTGAGAAAAGTAAACCGTAAACGGCAACGGTATTTAGGCCCTGTTTACAAGAAGCTGAGTTACCCCTTAGTTCTCAGTGGGGTTTAAACAAGCAAAGATTACGGAGGACGGGTTACCTAGTACTTGGTGACCGCCCGCATCGCAAACACAAGGGAAAACGCCAAAAATGTATCCCGGGTAGGCAAGTTTTCCTTAGCAGAGCGTTTACAAGGAAGGTAAAGTCACCTTAGTGCTAGGGTAACTCTCGCCGCCTTGTAAACGCGTCGATGCTAAAAAGAAATGTGCACGTGCTGTGGTAACCCTCTTGCTAAGGCAACTCTAGAACTCGGGTTACACTATACTGCTTGTAAACAGGGCCTTAGCTTGTGTTATTAAGGTTCACTCGCGTATTCTGGACTTAACTGTGATTGGTCACGACACAATCAAATTTCCTGACAGGCCCAAACAGACTCGCTTGACCACAAAGTGTTTCACACCCCCGTCAGGGATTATTGACAATTAAGCAAGGAATTTGATCGTATTATTTCTTTCTTTCTTTTTTTTTACAACAGAATTCGTGGGTGGACAAATGTTACAACTGTAAAAGGATGTCCCTGGGCTGTAATATTTTTGCGGTGTCGTAAGGCAAAGTTCTCAATCCCCATGTACGGGACTGGACACTTAAATAGTACGTATGATTACGTGTCATAGTATGCTCGATTTAGTGCTGGTAAGCTAGTTTATTTAGTGAACAAGACGCCTGGATGCATTCACGTGGGATGCGTTGATCGATGAATGGGTTCCAACAGTCAGTGTTTATACGAACAAACAAGAGGCCTGGAGGCGTTAACGCGGATGCATAACCTTAAGTCACTGTTGTGAAGGCAGGCATTTGCTTGGGATGGTCTGGTTGTTAAAAAAAAAAAAAGAAAGAAAGAAGAGGGAAATGAATCAACGTAGTGAGGGTAAAACCCCTAAAAGAGAGCAGGCAAAGAACGCGATGTTACTATGCCGCAATTGGCGATTTATGGGATCCCAAATTCAACAATAAAAATATTTACCAAGGTAGCCCTATTGAAGTGATGTTTTCAAATCAAATGACAATGCTGTCAAATGAAGTTGACAGATTGGAATACCACAATGCGCCGGGCCTGAATTTACAATATCCGATAATTTATATTTCGGGTTCTACTGAACTTACAAACTTAAAACCGTTTCGGACCGCTGGGCAAATGTGAACAGAAATTAGCTGATCAGCAAAAAGAACTCCTCTGCACGCATGAAATTGACAACTGCATCCTCCCTAGAACTACTGTGACCAGAAAAAAAATTTACATCATTGCACGCGCGACTCGCTTGAAAAGATTCAATAAACAAACTCAAACGAAGACCATACTACAAAATGTAATGGAACAAGTACCTCACATCAGTGCTTAGTGAAGTCGTTCAAATAAGTTCCATTATTCAGAGTATTGATAAATTCAATGACAGTTAATAAAGTGAAGCAAATACTATACGAATACCTCCTCCTACAGTTTTCCGCAGTTGAGAGCGTTTCAATCAAGTGGTCTTCTAGTCGACTCAGCACTTCTGTATTTTACACTCAGATATTGAAATGATTCAAAGTATCGCACACCATTTCAAACTTGTGACAATTGCACACAAACACTCCGATACGCACTCGAAACAACGGGTCGTGTTTACACAAAACTTTGCCCCAGTCCAAGGCGACATGGTTAAACGACACCAAAACAAGACCAAAATGTTTCTCGGCAAACTGTACGGAGTTCGCGATAAGCAAAATGAATACCTCAATATATTGCCGCGATGTCTTCATCAGCAAAAGAGAGAGTGTGGCGTCGAATTTGATATTACAGTGGATACCATTGGCCAAAACATCAGACTAGCCAATCAGAACAAGCTTTGCAATTTGCGACTGGAGAATCGACGCAATCTTTACCGCGGCTGCCCCTGGCATCCGCGTAAACTTAAACAAGAAGAACAAGTCAACAACACGGATGTTAAGCATGGACACCCATCCAAGCAGTGACCCCAGCCAACAGGGCTTAACCTCAGTGAGAAGCACAAGCACGTGGCTAATTACCATATGGGACAACGATTAAAAAACGAGCCCGATTTTTAAACGTGGTCTGCCTATGGCATCCCACGTAATAAACTCCTTAAGGCGGCTGGTATATCGGCTGGTAATGTCCGCGGCTGAGAGATCGTCCGAAAAAATGAATATTATGCCGAGAAGCCACGCTTCGAGGGCAAATTTGAAATTTTGAGGACAATCTCTCAGCCGAGGACATTATCAGCCGACATACCAGAAAGCCAGAAATTTGACCTGGTTTCAAGTGCGGCTGGATTTTTTCTCTTTCCTATACGCTAAATTGGGACGAGAACGGTTGGTTTATGTTACAGTTAGTGCATTAATGCTCTATTGTTTTTAAAGAATGACCAATTTAAGTTTCCGTAGGACTAAACCTGTAAGTCTACTCGTAACTTTCTTCACCTTGAAAGACGTTGACAGCATATTTTGTTGACTTTTTTGTACTTTCCGGAACAGCGTTTGCGACGAACTTCTAGGATTCTACAAAACGATTTTGCTTTTCTTCCACGTAAAATAATAAAGCTGAAAAGTTGAAACTCTCGAGCTGGCTGGACAAATATCGACAAAGAAGGGGGTTAGTGCGTGATATTGCACCACGTGACGTAAAGTAGCTAATAAAATCGCGCGAAAATGAATGAGTGGGTTATAATGTAGTTTAGTGAGATCAGTTACCGAGTATGCTTTCCCTGTACGGGCGACCCTACCAACGTACTTAGAAGATCTCCTTGAATCCATCCAAAGAAAAGCTCTAAACGGGAAAGTTTTCGCTAAGATAGATTGCGTTGACGCCTTGGCCATGGCTAACCTAGACAAACTTGGAGTCAGGCGAGTTGCTGCCTGTGAGAGGTTCATCAAAAATGCGCGTCAGCATCCACCCCTCATGAATGTTATCCCCTTGCACATGTACCAAGAGTGTGAATACTCTCTTCATCCGTCCGACCGAAATCTAAGACCCGTACTTGGTCGGGCTCAAATAACAGCTAGACCAAATGACTTTGTTACTGTAAAGTATAATGTATGTATTGTGTGATTACGTATGTTTATTGCTGGCCTACCCTGCAATTGCCATTCAGTAAAAACTGCAAATGGGTAGAATAAACAAGCATCTATCTATGATCTATCTGTGGGAAACAATTACTTTCAGGGACCAAGAAACTGGACTGTTCACTTATAGCGAAT